>CM053788.1:103658681-103713681 GCA_028749045.1 Cupressus sempervirens
TCTTAAGAGATTTCATAGTTACACAACCCTAGCTACCAAAAGTGTTATGTGTGA
This sequence comes from Cupressus sempervirens, assembly GCA_028749045.1. Taxonomy (NCBI): domain Eukaryota; kingdom Viridiplantae; phylum Streptophyta; class Pinopsida; order Cupressales; family Cupressaceae; genus Cupressus; species Cupressus sempervirens. Next base: position 103,658,736 of record CM053788.1, read on the forward strand.
ATCTAAGAAAGTAGAGAAAGGAAACCCAAGAGCTAGATAAGTGCAACCAAGAGTGTAAAGAATCAAAATAGTGTATTGATCTAGAAATGAAAGAGGAATACTATTCTAAACTATATGAGGTTGAGATGGTAGATGGAAAAGAAGTGATCCACCAGTCTATGAACCCATTATGATGAGCACAAATGATAAATATATGATGGGACCCCTATCCTCACTCCTAAACAACACTCTACTTGTTGAAGATGTAAGAGCCTATTTGAAGGCCAATAATGTGAGCTAGGTGACAAGGAAATTTGAATGAAGTATCAAGAGTTTTGTCATGATGACAAATGGAAACCAAGTTTTGAAGATCTAGAAGTGACAACCCTACAACATAGAGATGATATCCCCAATTTCTTTAGGGATGAGTGGGTAGAATTCATGATCAACAAGGTGCACAATGAGTCCATATGGATCGACAAACCCTACAAGATCACAAAATAGGTGATCAAAAGAGTCATAAGGTTTAGTGGAACTAGAATTAGATTTGACTGTTAATAAATATTCACCAACTGAAGTGGCTGACTTAATAGGATATCACCATCATGGGAGGATGTGTTCATTGAAGCACATTATAGATAACAAGGTAAAGTTTGTGGTGATAGTGATTGCACACTAACTCTATCAATCCAACACAAGAAATAACATGCCAAGTAGAGAAATATATGGAGCACACCAAATTATAACTGAACACACTACTCTTATTCTTTAAGGATGGTTACACATGTAGATGAGGAAGAATCTATAAAAAGTACAAAGGGATAATCATGCACATGTCTTCAAATATGGTGCAATATTATCTATATATACATATATTTTATTCAAAATTAAGTTCCATGGATTTGTAAAATTCCAATGGAAATCAAGTAGCCCTATTACTACTAAAACCACCAAAATGTACAATAGATTAGCAGAAGATGACCCTAACCTACTTGATAAGTACTTGAAGAAAATATAGTTAGAAATGAAAAATAGGAGAATGATACATGTAAGTTTGGTTATGGACTACACATGGAAAATTTGATTCCTAGCAAGCACAAACATTTTCATTTTACAAGCAGATCAAACTCAAACCCAATAGCTAACTGAGCTACCATACAAGATTGATGATGAATCAAAACGAAGCACATTGAATGGTTACTAGAAATGTCTATTGACCAAGAATAAGAATGATTTGGTACAAGTGAGGAAAATATTAAAGAGTTGAAGGAGAAAGAAAAGATAGTTGCAGAGGAGGAGAAGAATAAGAAGAGAAGCAAAAGCCAAACCTCAAGACAATTTGAGGATCCAAAAGTAGGAGAAGAGGAAGAAGAACAAAGAGATGTTTTAGTTCTCGAGCCTAAATTGGAAAAGGAATCCAAAAAATAGAGGATCCTCACTACCATAAAGCTCTATATGGTAGAGACATACAAAAGGAAGGAAATAGAAAAAAAAAAAGATAAGAAACCTCCACCTCCATCGGAGGAAGAAGATTCAGAAGAAGAGACAAAGACTAAAAGTCTCAAACCATTGAAAGAAGCATTTCAAAAATATATATTCTAAATTATATCAAGCATAATGACAATTATAATACACTAAAGAATATATTTTCAAAGTTTAATAAATAAAATAAGGACAAAGTTGCAAATGTTGTATTGGTGAGTATGATAATATTCAATAGGACACCAAAAGGCATCAAGCCAGTAGTACCCAGTGAGATTGATACAATAATTAGTGAAAATGGACTAAAGGAACCCTTGAGTGTAAGGGCATGTTAAATGATGCACTAGCTAAAATAAGGCACCTTGTCCATTCTCTACTCAACAACAATCTGTATGTTTCCAAAATTTCCACCACATATATATCTATGATGTCTTGAATTTTTGGGTTCGTAATTAACTATATTTGAATCTCTTTTAATACCCCAATAACTTCTACTTCCATTTTATCAAGCTAGATCACTATTTGATTTGTATGTTGAGGGGTGGCTCCCAAACTTTGAGCTATCAAAAGTGGCATGACATTATAGGAAGCTCCTGAATCTATAAGAAAATTATGGAGGTTTTTACCAAAAATTCTAAGACTAAGCAAGAAAGGAGGCACTTCTGTCTTGTCTTTATACATGGTGGGCATTGCCTCAAAAGTGTTGAATTGTTCTGATACCATCTTTTGAGGACTTGCATTAAGTGTTACCTTTGTATGATCAAGAGTCTTTAGCATTTCTTCTCTTTGATTAGGATAATTTTGTAACATATCAAACAAGGATATATTAGCCTTCATTCTTTTTAAATCTCCAATTGCACTATACTTTTTAGTTAACCATGCAAGATTTGTTAGTATGGTAGGTATGTTTCCTTGGTTCTAATTTTGTTGCCCAACATAGGGTGCTTGTGTAGGAATTAAATTGTTATTAGCTCTTGGATCTGGAGGTGTTGGTTACAATGCAAGAGGACTTCCATTTGTTCCCTTCGGTTCCAAAAATTCTAAGTATTTATATTGTCATTCTGAAAAGAAAACATCTCTTCTGGTTGAGGATCTAATTCTTGACTGAATGGAAAAGTAAATTCTTTGTTGACTTGTTCTTCCATTTTAAGATTCTATGGAGAATCATAAGATTTGAATAAAATAGTGTTGAACTACATAGGCGGCTCATTGTCATTGCCTTGTGAATTCTAGTTCACTTCTTGATTTCCATTAAAATATGAGTTGCCATCATCAGGCATGTTTTGACTAGTGTAAAATTGATTGATATCCACAAATTGAGAATTATTGTTGTTATCTATAGGGAAACTTCCATTTTTTAGATGGGTATTCCATTATCAATTATGTCTTTGAAAATTGTTATTGTGATCTGGAGGATTGAGATTGTTCCTCGCATTATTGTTTCCACTGAAATTCTTGTTGTAATTCTAAATATAGTTGTTTTTGTAAGGACCTACATTCATTATTTGAATTTTTTTACTCTTCCCTTGCGACAACCTCAAATGGGTTAGCTCATTGGTAATTTGTGACATAATCTTCTTCATTTGGCCAAATCTCAATTGTAACATTATTATCTGTTTTAGCAAAATTTGTTGCCTTTTGTTCAAGGAAAGTAGCTTTTGGAGGTTCATATCCTGGATAGGTTATGAATGGAACTAGTATAGTTGGTTCCTATTATAGTGGAATTGGAGTCAGTGGAATGAATTGACTAGGCATCACTTGTGCCCCAATAGGATATGTCGGTATTGTTGTACTAGCTTGGGTTGGAACCATCAATCCTCCTCCATTAGGATTGGCTTGTTTAGTAAAGGTGAATGCTTCTTTGAAGACTTTGTCTAATGTATCAATGTCTATAGGAGACAGTCTCCTTAAAAAGATAGCAGTGAGTTGGTTTGTAACATTAAGATAAATTTGGTTTGCAACTTCAACCAGTATGGTGTAGAGTGTTTCCAACTTGTAGTGTTCCATATGAAAGCGATGATTGAAATGTGAAATAGTCTCTATTGGATCCCTCTTGATCAATATAAACTGATGATGTATCATGATCAGGTTGATGAATGCTTTGAATTGATCTTAGAACAATTTTTGAAAGGCCCCCTAGTTTTTGATACATCCAGGTGGTAAATTCACATACCAGTTGAATGCAACTTCTCCCAATGTGTATGGGAATAAAAAGAGGACCACTTTCTCTTGTTGAATCTATTTTCAATTTCATGTTTCTTTGACTACCTTAATATGATCCTCTGTTGTTTGTGTTTCTCCATAGATGAACCTTGGGCAAAATTTATTAGGATTCTTGGGAAGGTCATTGAATTCACCTTGCAAGTTGATTGGTGAATCTATTGCATTTGCAAATAAGGCCATTGGTGGAGGATTAGGTGGCAGTTGGTTCTGAGGTGGAACAAAAGATGATGAGATTTGGAAAGGGAGTGAAAGAATTTTGGGTATCCCCTTATCACTGCAAGGCTTACAAAAATGACTGAGCTCTAAGAACTTGTGTCCACCAAGTGAAGATCATAAAGCTCTCTAAAATAGAGATGATGGATCAGCATCTTCTAGTTTGCATCAATTCTAGAAAAGCACACCTCTGAGAAATGAACCTCTTCAAAAGAATGCACTTGTGCACCTTTTGACTCAGACAATTTTTTTTTTGAACTTCCAAAAACTGTAGAATTTTCAAGCAGCAACTTGTTTTCCTTATCTAAATGGTTTCAGGCCCTACTTCTAGCACCACTTCTGTTGAGCTATCATTTGACACAATGTTGAATGCCATGGATCCTTTCAAATCCTTCTCTTGAAAAGTTGATCAAGGAACAACTCCAAGGTTCCAAGTGGTTTTGCAACCTACTGGGTTCACTCAATTGAAGATAAATGTGTATGTTCATGAGGAGGCCTTTGCTAGTTCGAACCAATCTTGGATAATCTATTGTTGTCTGAAATATAACCACAAAAGAGATTTTTTTTATTTTTGTTTTTTGTTTTATGATGAATGCAATTTATCAATGCAACTATATGAATTCCTATTTTAACCAAGCATTTGAATCGAGAATAAAAAAGATAGAGTAACGAGAGATTAAAGAAAATAATTGAAAGGGAAATTCCTAATAGGCATAAGGAAATAGTAATAACATGTCTGCGAATTAAATTATCAAAAGTATTAGGTAGGAAACTAATGAAATTAGGAGCAATGCTTCCTCAACTCCACCAATGCAATTGTCAATAAGAACTCAATATAAACTAAAAGATGTTTCACATTTCATCAAATCACAAGGCCACAAAGTGTGCCCTCATGCGAGGCAAGACACTATACAAGAACAAAGATGATCGTTTCTCCAATTCATTACAATAGAAGAGTTTGTTAACACAAGGCAAGTGCTATAACTAAAAGGTTGCATAATCATAATAACATCATAAAACCATTGGCTCCACTATTATTCAGGAACATGCATTCACAAAAACAATACACTCTAGCAAGATTTACTACACTCAAAATGAGATCACCAATAACATATATTATTACATCAAAATAATAGCTTGGAGTATATATTACATCCATGTTTTTGTAAGAAATCATCTCTCCATTTGTGTTGGGAATAAGAGCTCTTTAAATGAAAACTCATGCTTAAAAACTAATAAAACAAATCTAATAATTTACAAACTGACTCTCTAAATGGTGCTAAGTAGGTCTTCACCCTTATTTATATCTAGTAAGGGGTGCATGAGCCTTTACATGACTTTAAAAAAAAAAGAATAAGAAGATAAGAAGAAGGAAGCTATGAAATGATTTGGAGGTCTGTGGATTCTGGAAGATCTAAAAATGGGATCTTGGGATTCTCTAAGCATTTCTTGGAGTTGAACTACCATCAAAATGTGTTTTTGGTGCATGGAATGCTCTAAATATGGAAGTGGTAGTTAACTATCAGTGCATTGCTTCTTCTTCAAAACTGTCAGTGCACCTCTGTGAAAAGCGCACCTACCTTGGTGACAGGTTCTAAAAAATCCACAAAAGCTTCGAAGTGTCAAGATTAAATTTTTAGCATCTAGATTTTTCCCCTCTTTAGACCAAAATGATGTTTGAATGTTTATTCTTGAATTTCTTTATCATCTTTGCTACTTGGCTAACTTCTAGTACATTTAGGGCTCATACTTATTCTTTACTACTTGGTCATAGTTACTGATTTATATTCTTGTCTCCACAAAATCTCCATGCTTGGTGTCTAGTCCCAACAATACTTCTTCAATTTTGAAAGCTTGCATGATGTCATCTTCTTATGAAGCTTCTTTGAATGTTCCTCTAAACTATTGGACTACTGATTGCACTACAAAAATCTTGGTTTTAGACTCATCTTCAAAAATATCAAGTTAAGCACCATTATAGTACTTTTTCACTTCCAAAATTTCTCTTGAGCTTTGTCCCTAATCCACTGGATCTCATTGTGCAATCCCTTCATTACTTTATTGCCTACTGATATTTTCTCAATCCAATCATCAAGCTTACCTAGCTCCTCTACTTCATATACCTCCATAAGAATCTGATACCTCTAACCGTTTATTGATCTTAATACCTATAGCTCCTTGGCCTAGGTATGTACATCCATCAACCCAAAATCTTGGTTCACTATCGAAACCAACTTGTCAACACTTGACTAGATATGATGCAATAGGTTCAAATTGGCCTATATTATTTGCTCTCCTCTTTATTCAAAACTATTACGCCAGTGATGACATGCCTCCAAAAATGAGTCCAACTATGTTCCTACCTACTTTCTTCCTAGTGTAGCTCCAAGGGAAACTTCTAGATTGTCCAGGTCAATAGGGCCCACTACTTCATTCAAGTAGCCTTTGAGAAGCTCATTCTACTTACATAGTGTTATCAATTTTGTTTGATCTTGATCCATGTTTTGAAAGACTTCCTTCATTAATATGTGTGAGAAGGTCTTGGTCTTAGTCCTTCATTATGAAGGCCAGTGTTCTAGCATCACCCTTAGGTGGCTCACACCTCTTCATAGCTTTAATCAATTCCTTCATTCCTTCCTCTATCGTCAACTCCAATTGCCTCTTCTATCAAAACATAACCTCCCTCTTTAGCCATGCTGGTGTGGTACCCATAGGTGACATACATTTAGTTGAAGAGGTTGGTTGTGCAATAAGCTCCTTTCCATTATCACTTCTCTCTGGAGTCTTCTCATGTTGAGGAAGATCTATAGGAGTCTTTGTACTCTATTAGGATAAGGATCTAGCCTCGATATCTTGAGGAGTTTTTTGAGTTTCTTCTAGTATTGTCCTTCTTAGATACTTCATCAGAACGAAGTTGTTGGAATTCTTCTTCCTCAATTTCTTGACCTTCTAGTTGAGCTTTTTCTACTAGAGGAGGTGGAGCTACTGACGCTTTATCCAAAATGGTGGTCATGCCCTATGGTGATGGTGATGGAATGCCTAGAGGTCCTTGAGGTAGAGGAGGCAATTGATTCCAATCCTCTCCTAAAGGTTCCCTCGTGGGAGTATCTCTAATCTTCTCTCCCACCATCTTAGTGCATGGGATAAGGATCTAGCTTCTATATCTTGAGGAGTTTTTTGAGTCTCTTCTAGCATTTTTCCCTCCTTGGATACTTCTTTGGCATGATGTTATTGGAATTCTCCTTTCTCATTTTCTTAACCTTCTGGTTAAGCTTCTTCTATTGGAGGAGGTGGAGCTAGTGGACCTTTATCTAGGATGGTGGTTGTATCCTATGGTGATGGTGATGGAATGCCTAGAGGTCCTTGAGGTAGAGGAGGAAATTGATTCCAATCCTCTCCTAAAGATTCACTCATGGGAGTATCTCTAATCTTCTCTCCCACCATCTCAGTGCCCACTGACATAAAATCAAAGTCTGAGAGCTTGAAGATGTCAATTGTTTCACTCTCCATCTCTGTTATCCACTTTTGATGTTAATCTTCTAAAGTTGATACTTGGGTAGGCTCTCTCAGAGTAGCTAGAGGTGTCTGTGTAGATCTTCTCCTCTTTTCCTTTACAAATTTAGTCAAGTGAGATCTCTATCTTAAGGGGACAAACTCTATTGGTTCCCCTTCTTGTTCATCCTTAGCTTTCGAGATGGTTTCTAGAACCTGTGGGGATAGAGTATTCTTTTTCTTCAATATTCTCCTCTATGTACCCACCATATTTTTTTTGGTCCTTTCTCTCTTTGGAGATGACGGGGAAGCTTCTTCCTTTGTAATTGTTAGTAGTGGGACCCTCTGTTCCTCTGTTAGTTGCTCCTCTCATAGTTTTGGTTGTTCCTATTCTACTAGCTCTACTTGAGGCTCAACTTGCTCCTATTGAGTTGGTGTTGTTTAGGCCTTAGTTGCTTGTCTCTTTTTCCCTAGGGGATTCCCTATTCCTCTTCTTGCCCCTATCAGCCTTGAAGAACTCAACCTCCTTATCATGTGGATGTACCATTTCTTGCCTTAGTAGGGATTGAGCGAGGTAGGTTGGTACGGTGACCTTTGCACCTTTACCTTTGATAGGCCTTGTTGTGGCTTGTAGAGGTATGGCTTGAGGAACTAGATCCATCTAAAATGGATTTTGGATCCATTCCCTTGTCAGTTCAAATATATGCTTGGTCTAATGATCTATGTCATAATTTTCCTCTTGCCCTATCTCTACATTCATGATAGGCTTGTCATAGATTTTGTCTCTATTGTATAAAGGATCCATAACTTCTAGAACATCCTTTTCCATGGCCTTGAGAGGAATCTTCATTTTCAACACATTTTCTGGTAAGTATAGACTCATCCTACAATAATCCCTTATACAAATATCATAGTCATCTATTGCGTTCATCCAGTGATCTTCTAAAGCATTGACATGTACAAATTGTTTCCCTTCCAGATGTTGAGCCATCCCAATGTTGTCAAAGAATGTGCAAGGGGAGATGTATTCTTCCAAGGGATATTGATCCCATTTAGAGTTGAAGCTGATGATAGCCCTTATTTTCGCTAAGCCAAATTTTCAAAATTTATGGTGAGAATATTTTAGAAAGAGAGTTTTGTTGTTAGGGTTCATGTTTTATTTACTTTCATTTTCAGAGGATGGCCCTAACATGATTTTTTTCCCCTAACATAGTATTAAATTCTTTCCCTAGTGTGATAAAATGATGCCTTGGGATTGTGTTTTCATATTTCTGACAAAAAATTTCATAAAATTTCATAATCTGGCCCTTACCCTAGGCTCTATCTCTAAGCTGGAGATTGTTTGTAATTTGAATCATCTATTAGTATCTTATGATCAAAGGGGTTGGCGAGTGATTATAGGGTTAAAATTTGAGTCTCCATATCTTAATATATTTTATGATTTTAGTATTGCAAATGTAAAGGGTGAGATTCCCAATCTTACAATCCCTTTGTGTCATGTCATCTTAAGTTCTAATGAAAAGGTTTTTTAACCATGATGTGCAATGTTACGACAAGCAGGTGATCATGGGATCATAGAGGCAAAAAAGTAGGACCATGACCATGTGATAAGTAGCTCATCATAGGATCATAGAAGTGTAAAAATACAAGGAAGAAGCTAACGAGTGTCAATCCTATGATAAGGGAGTGATTGAGGCATCGTAATGGTCTTTGTGAAGTTTTTCAATGTTATGCTAAGGCCTTAGTCCTAAGATCATGGGAGAAGAATTATGAAGCCTACAATACTACGAGGGATGATGATCATAAGATTCTAAGGTAATAAATGACAAAGCAAGATTGCAGTTAAATTTCAGAAATGACATGTGTTCTATCCTGATTGGTCAGAGCTACAATGCATAAAAGGTGGATGCTATGTCAGGTCAGTGGGACCAGAAATTTCTTTGCATAAGTTTTATGACAATATGACAGATCTCATTATTTGATCTTATGATAAAAAATGTTTTGTAAGATCTCAAGGGCAGCAATAAAGAGTTACGATGCTACGAAATAGTGTATTGGGAGATCATAAAGGTGAAAGTTAATGACGACGATGCTATGATGAAGAAAGGTAACAATTTCTCATAACATCATAAGGGTGAGAAGGATGATTGCCAAAGTTAGGAAATGGTCCACTAAACCACAAGCATAAGATTGTAAGGCAAAGGAAAGTGAGATAAGATGCTACACTAGTGAGTGTAAGCCACCTCACGTAAGATCTTAAAGAAATTAAAGGTAGGCTTTGATGTCATGGTAACTAGTGTATTGTGAGATTGTAAAAACTTTTCTCAAGGTTTACGATAGTACAATAAGGGTTTAATTTTAAATTATCATAAGATTGTTGAGAAATTGTTCCCTACCTAAGATGTTACAAAGGGTTTGACTTCTACAATAATCCTAAGATCGTAAGCCCTAAGTTTGACATGGAAGTATGCTTTCCACTTTTCTGAGCTAGAAATGATAAAGGACTCTTGACCAATGAGATTTGAGTAATGTACAAAAAGTGTAATGCTGGATAGTAATGGTGACGCTCCCCTGAGGTGAGAAAAGAATTTGGGTTTAAGGTTCGGGCATGTTGAAAATCAATGCAAAGAAACATTAGTGATGAAAATTGAATTATAAAGACATTTTGTTGATCAGTTACAGTTTACCATTCACAAAGAGAAGAAAATCCAAGAAGTTAAAAAGTTTCAAGTGCATACAAAGTATTACTTTTAGTGCCTAAGTATAGTTTTTCCTAGTGTTTTCTAGCATTTAGTCAGAATGTATGACAAGGAAGTTGAAGATATTTAGGCAGCAGACATGGAAATTGCAGAGACCTCTACTTATAAGGGAGGAAAAATAAGACAAAAGAAACCTAATAGGTTTGTCGAAGAATGGATTAAGCTTTTTCTAGCATCCTCAAATGCTAATGCTACAGATGATCATGCTTTTGTGGATCCATATGCTCTATGCAGAGATGCTACATGTCCTAGAGTTACAGGTCACAAAATTTTCATATCCTTTTACCACAATAGAGAGAAGAAGATCCTTGTGTGTAATCCATAGAAAAAGAACTTGGTGAAATTGATCTTTCTAGAGGTTTTCATTGATGTTGATTTGGTAAAGGCCCTAATGAAGTTGTACAATCCAGACACCAAATCATTCCATAGGAGAGATGGAACTATTCTATGTACATTGGATCGTGCCTCATTCATTGAGCCATTTGGATTTGATAATGTCATGGGCCAGCCTATATGCCTGGAGGATCTACAAAAGAAGTTTGAGAGAAACACAAAAGGCTACACAAGGAATTCTATGCTACAACATATTCCCATGGACTTAAAGAATGTGGATAATTACCTTAAGAAGGTGGAGAAAATGATGCCTTTGGATAAATTTAAAAATTATTTTGTAAGAAAAGTGTATGGTGTCCACAAGGTGGTTGGCAAGGATGGAACAGATATGGTGTATGGAGTAGAATTTATCATAGCCAGGGATGTGCAAGACTCATACTATGGAGGGGAATATGACTATGTTGAGTATATTCTAGAGGTGATAAAGGAAAATATTATACTAGCTTAGAATGGAGAGATGAAAGATTTTAAATTCCATCATTACTCACTATTGATGCACTTGATCCTATATAAGAATGTGGTGTAAATATGCCTTGATTTCATTAATCACACCTCTCATGTAAATAGAGAGCTGCAATTTCAGCTATGGACATGGGTATGGCATAGTTCATATCACTTTTCTGATTTTGTATGTTTTTTCAATAATTTTAGCATTGTCATAATGAGAATGCTAGACCCAGTTACTTTAGGGCACCTGAGATCTTGAAGAGTCTTTTGAGACCATCCTTGGTCCCTGAGAGTAAAAATTTAGACCATAATTGGGGGGACATTTTCCTTTTTCCAACCTTTTCCTTGATGACAGTATATGGTTGTCCCCAACCCCCACATATTTTGCCAAAATTCATCCCTCCCAGATTGGCCATTATTGAATCTATATGGTAGTTGTTTATGGTGAATAGGGAGTACTTAGGGCCTAAGGTTCATAAGGGCACATTTTTGTGTAGATGTTTCAAGATGGGGGACTTTTCAATTGGGAAAGAGGCCCTAGATTATATTCATTCTTCCCTCCACCACTACAACCTGTCAACTGTCCTTACAGGATGTATGACCCTAATAATTGGATGAGGACCACTCTCAAAGAAATTAGAAACTATGTGTTGCCTAGTACCAAGGAGCTACCCCATGAGGACCTCATTCCTAATATTATTGCATATGGGGAGGCAACAGATAAGTTTTCCAAACTTGATGATATGTTGAGGGTAGAGAAGGAGATGAAGAGAGTAGATCCCTATTTCAAGGGATTTTATGTAGATACCCTCCATCCTCATAGGATTAGGAAGATGGTCACTAACCATGCTGAAATTATGGCCCAAATTCTAGAGGGATCCATAGGAGAAGAAGAGAGGGTATGCCTTAACAACTTTGAACCTGATGTAACCTTGGAATTAGAAGAAGATGAGCCTATTGAGGTTTCATGGGTCACTAAGGGGAATAAGAGGAAAAGGCTTCCCATATCCCTATAGAAGTTAAACAAAGGAAACTGCAAATCCTACTAGGAAAAAGTCAATACTTTGCTGGCTTGAGACAAAGCTATTATAGTTGAGAACACACTCACTAACTTAGAACTGACTATAGTAAGGTTTGATGATAAGATCATCTAAGCCCAAAAATTCATAGAAGATGATGAATTCATCGAATCAATAGAGTTCAAAAATTTCATGTACAAGGTAAAACAAAGTGAGTTGGTGCTAAAGATGAAACCGGGAGAATTAGATGAACATAAGCTAGAACTAGTTGAGAAATTGCAAGCCTATGATCTTGAGAGTGAAGTCATGACTCTGGAGGAGGCAAGAGACCTTGTGTAGAGAATTGGGATGTTGTTGGTGCTCGGATAGGATTTGGAGCAAGAATTTATGCTTGATTAGATTAGAAGACAAAAAAATGCCATCTCATATGAGGCACATGGTGCTGGTGGACTACAAAAAGGATTCAGATTCAACATTGACACCAAGTCTTTGACAGTATGGAGCATGGCTCCTTCATCAAATAAACCTAAGTTGAAAGATGTGCAAAGCATAAAATAGGGTAACATGGTTGAATGAAATTTGCAAGGTACTTCAGGTACAAAAATCTCAAAGGCCTTGAAGCATTTCTCATTTATGAATGAGGCCAAGGTAGAGGAGGTAGAAACAAGACTTGCCAAGTCTGTGCATGATTACATTGATGTAAGGAGGCTTTATTAGGATAAACTCAGGAAGAGCCATGTTTACAAAGAAAGGATTGAGGATCTTGAAGCCAAAGTCCATGGTTTGGAAGCTAAATTTGCATCTCTCAGAGAGCAACTGGAAAAAGTAGAGAAAGTGGCTATTGTAGAACAAAACAAAGAACATTACAATCAAGAGCAACAATCCAAGGTCACAACAGAGACAATAACACAACTAGATGGGCTAGAGGCAAAGGATGCAATGGAGCCTAGGAGAATGAGCATTGATGCTTCACCAACTCAGTAAGGAGATGAGGTAAGGACATTTATCCTTAGGTGTATGATTTGCCATACAGTGGAGATTCTGAAGAACATATCACAACAAGCCCATACATTGTATGTTTCTTTACAAGATGCTGAGCAAGTTTGTAATTAAGCACTTTCATGGATATCACCTTCATTCAATCTGTGGGGGCCATATTCTCAATTCTTAGAGAGGCTTATTATGTTGATGGATAAAAAGTCAAATTTTCCTGATAAGACAATCATAGTAAAGGAGAGCCTAGAGATAGTTAATTAATTTACTAGTTTCTTCATTAGGAAATTACAAACTATACAAGGAAAGATGAAAGCTTTATCTTAGGGAATTGAGCCCTACATACCACCAATTTTGGATAATAGCGATATATTGAGAGAATGACATGAATGGTCTGATGCATTTAGTGCAATATTGACTCAAGAGACCACACTGGAAATTTTTGAAGACAACAGTGATGCCCCTTTCAATAATTTGATTGACTCCCTATTTAGAGCTGAAATAGATTTAAATAAATTCTTAGTGGACTCTAAAGCCATAATGGGTTCCAGGTGGACTAAAGCCACAAAGGACCTATAAGAGGTTAAAACCACATAGTGGCCCACCAAACAAGAAATCTATGTTTGGGAAGTGTTGGAGAAAATAAAGGCTCTACCAGTAGGAAGCAGCTGAGAAACAACTAAGATTAAAGGTAATGTGAGATTAAGGATAAGATCAAATGCACTATAAGAAATTCATCAGAAGGATAAATCTCTCATAAATATTCGTATCAAATTTTGAGACTTTTGAGGAAACAAAAAGCAAAAGAAGAAAAAGTGAATTAAAGTTAAAGTTTCTATAATAAAGTGCCACCTACTGACTTTTCAACTACATTCCTAATTTGGGATCAAGCGCAGAAGAATGTCTTGTATATATTTTTGTTTATATCTTTCCTCTTTCTTTTCCATTAAGGTATTGACATGTGTCCTCCTTCCATCTGTAGCTTGTTGCAATCCTTTATAAGGATTTCCAAGATGTGGAGTAGAGGTTGGAAGTCTGTATATTTTTCATTTTATGTTATTTTACATTCCATCCAGTTTTTGTGATTGTATGAATGTGTTCAAGCTTGTGAATTTGAAAGAATAGTGAATATGAATGATCAAATTGTCAAGTTTTGAGTTATATTGTGTCTATATGAAGAATTATATGTATTTTCAAATGAATTAATACAAAAGGAAATTTTGCATATTTGCGTATTTGAATTTTGTCTCCTGTCTTGCATATTTGTGATCTTGAGATTGAAATAAGCAATGTACTTTCAATTTAATACAATTTAGATAAATTGTATATCTCTTATTAACTACTTTTAGTTCAAGGAATTAAGTAATTACTTTCAGTAAGTGGTAGGGTTTTGGGTATATAAGGGGGATATGATAAGAATGAGATTCAGAGTTCGTTGTTGACAAATTTAATTGCAAGTCAATTAAATAGGTCTAAGATTGTTGGTTTTGACTCTATATAACAATGGATAAGGCACTGATCAATTAATTTCAGTTGCAAGTTGATGGTTCATATAGTTGCAAAATGTACACATCAGTCAAAATCAATTTTCCATTTTATGTAATGGAGAACTAAAGTTGTTGGTCAGCCCTTATTTATAATAGCTTTCCTCTTGATTATAAGTAGCCATTGTGATCAAGAAGTTTATTACAAATCTAAGAAGAAATTATGACCAAAATCTACTATAAGGGATATGTTTGAGGCAAAAGATATAAATAAGTGTTTGAAGAGAAAATCCAAATCATCAATCACCTTCATATCCCTAAGGTTCACCCACCTTGGTTATTAAACACCAATATAGCATTTTTGAGGAGTTAAAAGAAGCCATCTCTAACTTAATGGTTGAAATAGAGTAACTAAAGGAAACCACTGCTTAGTTGAGCAAGGAGGAAGAAGAGCTAACCAGAGAGGCTGCTAAAGCTTAAACTAAATGAGACGCTACCATCCTAGATAAAGATAAATCTAAAGTAGAAACAAGGAGAGAAAGTGAGTTGAAGACTGAGGAAAAAAATCATCCCAATATGGAATAGTTCATGGGATTGACCGAGAAAGTGCTCAAGCTCATTAAAGAGATAAGATGTACAAATGAATGAAATGAAAAGCTAAGAATATTTAATGGGAGCTCTAAAAAGATTGATGAGCAACTAAAGGCTTAAAGAAGAAACAAGAGCACAATTAGTCTTAGTTACCAAGGTAATAGCAAGGCTGGGGAGGGAGAGACCTCTAGAGATAAGAACTTGAACTATAACAGATTAGGAAGCATGTCTCCAAAAGGTAAGGGTACTAATAAACCTACCTATAATTTTTGTGGTAAGAAATAACACATGGATGGTGTGTGGTGGTTTAAGAAGATTACACCTATTCAACAATGTACCTATGAAAGGTACTATAACAACTACCATCTCTATGACCTTACTACAAAAAAGTGTATCTCTCATTTCAATGAGAAAATAATATATGGACATTTTTATTATTGCAACAAGTATGGGCATATAGAAGAAGACTATAGAACAAGAGCCAAAGTCAATCAAAGGTCTCCTAAGACAGTGAGTCCCACTAGAAGGGATAGGCTCCCCACACCAGTCTACATGACTTGTGGAAATAAAGATCATCTTGTAACACAATGCAAGCTAAGGATGAACACAAGGAATAGCTAGACCATGGAAAGGTACAAGAATGACCTATTATATCTGCCACAATATTGGTCATCTTGTAAGAGATTGTAGATGTAGTAGAACAAAGGGAGTAATTCTCTAGTCAAGAAAGAGAAAAATAAGACTGTGGAATAGCTAGAGAAGGATTTTTCCACCAAGTGGATGAAGAAGAATGAAGGGGTTGAAGCAAAGCTAGATGAGGTTGAAAATTCACTAGTTAGTGCTGAGACCTAAAAATTTGACAATGCTCAAAAAGCCTAGAGGTGTTAGATGATAAAAGGAAAATAATCATAAATTGGTCCCCTAATCTAAACTAGTAGAAATACAAAATAAGTTGATGCTGAGAGAGAGTGTAACTTATTGATGAAAGATCAAGAGGCCAAAAAGCAACCATTATTGAATTATCTAAAGCATTAATGACATATGTCCTATGGAAGGTGAAATCTTTTACTGATCGTTGTAACTCTAATGTTACAATTTCTTGACATAAATATGAGGACTAAGAGTTATTTGATATTTTGCATCATTGAGATCACTTGTGCTTTCATACTGTAAAACCCAAGAGCTCACAAGAAAATTTGTGAAAGTATCATCTGCAAGAAGAATCTCTCACAGTTCTACCAAGTGAATAACCTTGAAACAAGCAAGGAAAATGGTTGAAAAAAAAAACAAGGTAAACCTGATTAACAGTCGATAAAGTAGTCATCCAAATACCAAGCATTCATAGAAAAGGGTAAGGATGTGGAATATGAAACTACACTATCATCACTTTATGGTAATGTTCTATTTATAAAAGATGTGAGCATGTATCTAGAATTTGAAATCTAGGATATTAGTGATAAGGAGATGTGATAATTATACTACACATTTTTCTCAAAAGGATCCCTAAAGGAGGAACACAAAGATCTGAGGATTCTACACTAAGCAGAGTGATGGACATACCCAATTTATTCCATGAAGAATGGGTAAGATTTTATTTATGTAAAATCGATGAGAAATATGTATAGTTGGACAAACCATATATAATCACAAAGGCCCTAATTGAAAGGGTAACTAGCTTCATTGCATCTAGCATTGATCTATCATTAAACATTATTTCAGCAAGGCAAGAAACTTTGATAATTGGATAAAAGCTGACACAAGATCGAATGGGATACACAGTGGATGAAATTCAAAACACTAAGTTGATTTTTGTGGCCATGTTGTTAGCATACAAATTGTGTCACACCAATAGGGAAAACTATGCCCCTAGAAACATAGCATACAAAGCAATTCAAATAATCCAAAAGAAGTCAAAAATTCACCTATGTGGATATTTGCACTAACAAATAATAGAGGACTTTGGAAAGATAGTGAATGATCATAAGGATCATATGCTATAGTTTGGACCAATTCTTGTATGCATATTCTTCTACCTAAGGGGAGAATTTCTTGGATCCTCAAACATCAAGTGGAGTGAAGACCAACCGGTCATGACGCAAATAGGTGAGCTATATAAGAAACTAGAAGGCAAAGTAAATGCCAAGTTATGGGAATACTTCAACGGATTGCAAAAAGTTATGAATCAAAGAGAAAGGGTACCCACAAATCTGGTAGAGATCTCCAAAGATCAAGTTTTCTTTCTGGCAAGTATAGATAAGTGCACTGTGTGCACAACTCAACCAAGGATTGTATGATTGACACCATTTGGATATAAATTAAAGATGAAGAGGCATGACCCTACATAGAATTATTCGTAGCATTAGAAGAAAGTGTTATCATACTAAGGTTTGGCACTTGTGTAGAGATAAGAAGCAAGCTTCTCTAGGAGTATAAGAAAGCTCAACAACCAATTCCACAAAGATTTCTAAGGAGTTAGACATTAAATCCATTTAGGAAAAAACCATTGAAGGTGATGAGCACCAAGGAAATGGAGGAGAAATTATCAATGAGTACCCCTCGCTTGACTCAAGCTCCAAAAAGAAAATGACCCTCACCACGTCAACCTGAGGTGGAGGAAACTGATTCTAAAGATGATGCACATGGAGTAGCTACGATCATTGAGGCTACTGAAGAAAAGGAAGGAGAAGCATCAATGATAATGAAGAAAGGTAAGAACAAATATAAACTAGTTCCTATTAGTAAAATTATAAATACAATTGTTAAGAAGCCTTATTACACTATCCTTAAGGATAGATTTTCAAGGTTTTCTAAATAAAATAAGACAAAGACTATAAATGATGTATTAAGTAGCATGATAATAATATAAAGAAAACCATATGATGTTGGGTTGTTATT
The DNA here is from genome assembly GCA_028749045.1 of Cupressus sempervirens. NCBI lineage: Eukaryota > Viridiplantae > Streptophyta > Pinopsida > Cupressales > Cupressaceae > Cupressus > Cupressus sempervirens. The sequence goes on from CM053788.1 coordinate 103,676,706, forward strand.
ACCCAAAGAATTGAGGAAAAAACTTAATGACAAATGGAGTAAATGAACAAAGGATTACAAGAAAATAGTAGAAGTTTCTCTAATCAAGTTGAGACCGAGGTTAAATGAGTCCCAAAAGATGTTTATCATTGAACTATACAATGGAAGGTTCAACAACACAAGAGATGTCATAAACATCTTAAATTGTCGAGCCAACTAGACATGAGAAAGCATAGCCTAACATCTAAAAGAGATAATTCAAGAAATTGATACATATATGAAGATGAATCAAGGTCCAAGAGGCACAAAGGAATGAACTATCTAGTTCAAAAGTTAGAGAGGGAGTAAAGTATAAACAAGCAGATGTGGAACCTAGAACAATAGTTGAGACAAAGAAAAGTCAAAGAAAGGAGATAGGAGAATCAAGTCCTTAAAGGGAGGAAGATGATCCACAAGAAGAGAAACAAAAAATTATTCGTGTGACTCAAAATGATTCAACTATATCAAAGTTGACTAAGGTAGAAAGGCCTACAATAGAAATCAAATAGGATGATAAATTAGTAGTAGCCCCACCGACTACATAGGTTGGTGAGTGAGCCATAGAGGAGAGTGGTGAGACACTAAGAGGTATGACTCAATGAAAAATTGATGAAATAATTGATACAATCATCATAGCTATTCATTCATCACTAGAAAAGGATGAAGATAATAAGGATAAATCACTTGAACTGGTGCAAATACCAAATGATGAACCTTTAGAAGAATATTCCCTAAAAATGGAGGAGTCAAAATCACCACCAAAAAGAGGTAATGAACCTAGAGGATAAGTAGAGCTAAATAGAGAAAATCAAGGTATCATAATCAGTTCTACATCCTCAAGATCAAGAGTGTCTAAAAGAAAGACACACATACAGGTAATTAGATTGACAACACCAAGCATGTCAAGAATGATAGTAGGTGATTACTCTGCAAATGAGAGGAGGCCAGGAGGCTTATGATGACATATTCATTATCATCATATTTGAGCTCTAAAGATGAAGGAGAATTTTATGATAAGGATGTTGGAACAACAAAAGGAAATGAGAAATTTGAGGCCCTCATTGGTGAAAAGAAAGTAATGATCAAAGATATGAACCTAGAAGATATAAATGAGTAAAAGCACATTTGAAGAGGCAAGGAGAACTCAAAAAGAAACAATGAGTAAGAACACTAGTAATCACTAGAAAAATAATTGAAAAACTAGCCTTAGATGTCACGTATGATCCTAATACGAATCTTATCAACCATCTTTCCACATTGGTTGACAAGGTAAAGGAGAATCAAGGAAGCATTGGTAGAAAATAAGCTAGAAGCCAAAATATTGAATGCATTGCATAATCTGGTAGAATGAAGAAAGACCACTCCACATGAAGAAAAGGAAAAACTAAATTAAACTTTGAAAGATTCAATACCAGTCATGAAGAAGATTTCAGATCCTTGAGCACTCTTACTAGATCTAGAATAGAAGCTACAACAAGCTTAATAGGAGGTGCAAACTTTAAAAGATAACTTCAATGTAGTCACTAACTCTGCAGGTAACTATCTATCCAAAATCTAAGGGAAATAAAACCTCATTCATTCATTCAAATATGAGCAAGAGAAAAGAGCTATCATACTGATGGAAGTTTAGTGCAATCTATCCCCAATGACATGCATCATCCAAATGAATATTGAAAATGCAGATGCACTAGTCACTAGATTTTTGGGCAATATAGTGAGCAAACTTGAAAGACTTTTGGGTGATACGAAGAGTAAGATCACTTCCCTCACAAACTTGAAGGCATCATGGGATACTCATTGTGTTTCCGTATAGGGCCAATACCAAGATATATTCAGCCACCTATACCCATCCCATAGAACCCTTTGTCATTAATGGTAAAAAGGGGGAGAATATACAAAAAAGGGAGGTAAAAAGGGGAGAATAAGGAACAAAATGGGGAGAACAATATTAGCATAGAGAAAATAGGGCCCAAGGAGGAGAAGAAAAGGAACAAGGAAAGAATAGAAGAGGCATATAAAGACAAAAGAGGAATGAAGTGAGACAAGCACATTATTAGGAGTTATTGTAACAAATCAATGCCAAGTCCATCTACTAGTGACATGGTCCTCATTGGTACAAGAGAAGGATTGGTAACCAATTTTTCCATCAAAGGAACTTCACAAAGAAGAAAGGGAGAGTGTTGGTAAACAATATTTCATCATAAATGCCAAAGGGAAAATTTTTGACCGTACAAGTCTCTTTGGCACAAAGGTTGAAAGAGGTAGGATGTGTTGTCAATGATGGCCAAAGAATTTGACTCAAAAAATGTGTGACAGTTGGTCGAAGAAAGAAGAAGAAAAAAGAATCCAATGGTCATTGGTCACTGAATACACCAACCTACACTCTGGCACACTCACATCAACATGGGAAGTTAGGATTGAATGATAATTAAATTGAGTCATCAATATAATGAGTCGCCATTAATGTGACAAAAGGTAAAAGTGAAATGACAAGCAGACAAGGAAAAAGGCCACCATTGGTTTATAAAAGGGATGGAAATGCTGCCAGTTTAGACCCTAGGCATAGGAGCCATGAGTCTCCTGTCAATGAAGCAAACATGGAATTTAAAATTTGAATTTGAAAATGAGCAGGATGATCTAGTCATGAGTAATTGTGGCCTGACATCAAAAAAATAATATAAACAACTAAATTAAACATTTTTGTTATTGTTGAATGTTGTTACCACAACAAGAAGAGAAGAAGAGAGCAAAGAACAAAAGCACAACAAGAAGCAAACTAGTAAACAAAGCAGTTATAGAGGAGAAAGATACAATAACAAGTTATTGCATACAACCAAGGGGAGAGGTGAGATCAATGAAGTCACCAAGTAAATAGGAAGATCAATGTATCTTTTAGGATACAAAGTGAGGATCTACTAGGAAAGCCAATGCCACATCAAAGGTCTTAACTTATAGTATTATTTCTTACCATTGCATCTATTCATATCTCTTAATAGAGAAAGCTTCATTGGTAAGATTATTGTAAAATCCTCTAACAAGATGTCTCTTAGAATTAGATTTGTAAATCCTCTAACAAGGTAGCTTTCATAGGCTGTTATAATCCTGACAAGTTACATGCATTCCTAATAGGATGTTTTTATACAAGAAACACATGTAGCTTTTAATTGGGCACCCCTTTACATTTGTTATAAAGGTTAGTGGGTATATTATTGCCACCATGTTGTTCTCCCTCTAACCAAGGGTTTCCAAATATAGAATATGTGTATTGAACTCTATATATGCTTTTGTGTGTGAACTTGCTTTTACCGTACTACATTTATCTTGGTTTTATTTGTGAAGTGGCTTACATTAATATTAGTTAAAGTAGTTGGGAGAACAACCAGTTTAAAAACAAGCATTGTTTCACCCCCACCCCCCTCTCAATATTGGTTAGGACCAACATGATTACCTAGAGTAGAGACTGCTTTCAATGTTCAAAAGTACAAACCTACATTTAAAGAAGTGCGAGTACAAGTGGATAATTTTCTAGAGAGAGATCAACAAAGTAAGTGGAAGATAAGAAGATTGATGAATGACTTGTCCTATTTATGAAGAGATAACCTAAAGGTTTAAAAAAACTTATTTGTTGGACATGTAATGAACTTGGTCATTATTGATCTAAATGTCCTAAGAGAGAAAATAAGTTTAAGCCTCAAAATCCCTACAAGTCAATAATACTTAAAGATTGATTCTTTGTTAATGAGGATGATGAAATTGATTTTAAAATGGTAAATATCCTAGATGATAGTGATGATGAGATAGGATTTGTTATTATTAAAGAAGAAAGCCCTGACAAAGAAATGAAATAAGAAGTGAAGGAAGAAAAAACATTAGTACCACAGATTGAGAATAAAAAGTCATATTGGATTTAGATAATAGTTGTTCCCATTATATGACTAGAGATATGAACAAATTTTTTGAATTGAATATTTATGATGGTGGTGTAGTTAGAGTGAGAAATAATGCAGCTTTTCACATAAAAGAAAAAGGATCTATTACTCTTGATGGGAAGACTAACATTGAGGATGTTTAATTTATGGATGGATTGAAACAAAATATTTTTGAGTGTTGGATAGCTTGTTGAAAAGTGATATAAGTTACAATTTACAAAGAAGACTTGCATTATCAATTAAAGAATGACATTTTGATTGGTACTAGTACAAGAACAAGAGGTAATGTATTTCAATAGAACGCTACTAAATTGACATGTTTTCTTGCTAAAGTGGATGACAGTTGGCTATGGCATAAGAGATTTTGTCATATAAACTTTAATAACATTGTGAAGGTTAGTACTACATTTGCACGTAGATATTTTCCCAACATTGTGAAACCTACTAATATGTTTTGCAAATAATGTGTGTTGGCAAAGCAAAATAATAATTTATTTGGGAGAAAGATATTTAATACTTCAACAAAGTTGGAGATTGTACATACAAATAGGAGTGGACCTACAAGAACAAGATCATTTCATGGTGGAAGGTATTTTGTGCTTCTTATTGATGATTTCACTAGAATGATGTGGGTTGCATTTCTTAGAGATAAATATGAAACCTTTGAGAAATTCAAGATATTTAAGAGTACAATTGAGAATGAATCTAGTTTAAAGATGAAATTCTTAAGATCAGATAGAGGTGGACAATTTATTTCAAATGAGTTTAACAACTTTTGTGAGGATAATGGTATAAAGAGATAGCTTTCGGCCCCTAAAACTCTACAATAAAATGGGATAGTGGAAAGAAGGAACATATCAACAATTGAGGCAACTAGAAAAATGATGTTTGAGAATAATATATCACAAATATTTTAGATAGAAGGAATGAACACTGCAGTAAACACTATTAATAGAGTGCAAATTAGACAAGGTAATAGTAAGACACCTTATGAACATTGGTTTGGACATACACCTACTGTAAAATACTTTAGTAACTTTGGTAGTAAATGGTATATTAAGAGAGATGATAATGTTAGAAAGTTTGATTCTAGAAGTGATGAAGGAATTTTTCTTGGATAATCATTGAAAATAAATGCATATATATTTTTTAATCAAAGATTGAAGACAATTGTTGAAAGTACTAATGCGAGAGTTGATGAAAAGTTTAGAATTCAAGAAAGGATACTTGATTATGATTCTGATGGAGAGACTAATCAAAGAACTAACAATCAAAATGTTGAGCAGGAATTATTTTATGAAACTAACATTGATTCACAGACTGAATTACAAATAGAAGAACTGAGATGAGAACCTAGAGTAGAAAGCAATATTGAGCAAGTGACACCTAATAGAAACGTGGCAAAGAATAATTGTGTTGAACAAATTATTGGAAGTATGAACAAAGGAGTTATGAAAATAAACAAGGTTAGTAAGAATTTTGTTTAATATCTCAAGTTGAACCTAAGAATGTGTTAGAGTAATAAGATATTGCCTTATTAATTAAATCATCTTGATTTAATTATTAAGTCACTTATTATCTCTATTTTACTAAAGCTAAACTTTGGGCATATAATAATTAATTCTTTTATTAATTATTATCATGCAACCTAGGTTTTTCCTTTTAGGTTTTTTTTATCTCCTTTTATAAGGATTGATCTCTATATAATTTATTCATTCACTTTTGATAATAACAATTTATCTTTTTGATCATCAAGAATGTATCATCTATGGATCCAGCAATTTCAGCCTCCATAGCTTTTTGCTTCTCTTTTTTGTGACAGGTGTTTTCATGTAGGTGATTCTTGGGAGATATGGGGTTGATCTCTCATTAACTTCAACATGGTATTAGAGCTCCAGATCTTCATGCCCTTGTTCTGTTAATGAGAAGTTTGGCTTGGCTTTCAGATCTATGTTTTTTGTTCAAAAGGTTTCATTTCTCATAGTATTTTTTTTATTGAATCTAGGGGTTCACCATTTTTTGGTATACTTTGAGCCCAAATGGACATCATCGTTGAGCTCAAAGCGCTCAAAAACCCCTATTTTCATATAAAATTTATCCAATTTGAACACAGTTGGAATTTGAGGCTAAAAAACATTGCTCCTAGATTTGGTATGTTTCCCGAGGCAACAATTTGCTGATTTTTGACATATTTCCTGAAGTGGTGATTTTCAATTTTAACATGCAAATTGAGAATTTCGGTTCAAAAATCAAGATTTTGCATGTTTCTTGAGACGACAATTTTGTGATTTTTTCAAAAAATGAGATTTTTTTACATGCAAATTGAGATAGTTTTCATATAGAACTGGCATGAATCCTCTGGCAATTTATGGTACTATGAGCACACTTTTTAAGGCATTTTGGCATGGATCCTGATGCGGTAAAAAAATGCTTTTCCAACACTTTTTTGATATTCATGTAATTTTTTGGCCATAACTTGCTCATCTAGACTTCATTTTTCGATCTGAAATAAGCATCAAAAAAATGATTTTGAGCCCGTTGTGATGATATAGTTTATTTAAATTTTTTATTTTTTTGGTGGCCTATTTTGGCTATCAAAGTCATAATTTCTATTTTGCATTCTAGGAGACATATTTTGAGACATTCTATTTTCCAAATTCTACTCCAGGCACATCCCATTCAATTTTTTTCTTTTTTGCATTCTAATGGTTATCTTGGTTATTTCAGGTCTGGGGATCAATTTTCTTGTTTTAGATAATTTTTCATGGGTTATACTATCTATTTTATCAGCCTTATGTCTCTTTTGATCTTTGTTGACATCCTTTTGTAATATTTTTGCAAAAGCACTAAGATAAACTGCCACTCTATTGCATTTTGGATACCTATGCACATTTTTGTGTTTTTTTGTACTTGCACTACATTATTAAGTTCCTTGGGGGGTTTCATGTTGGCTGGATATTTTTCGTCTTCATTTTTCAAGTGAATGTTCCTTCCATGATATTAACCTCATGATGTGTAGATGGCACGTGCCATTATAGGTGTTTTTACTTCTTTTGCACTCTCAATGTTCCTGGTTCTTCTTTCTACAGAAGATATTGCATTTAATTTCAGTTTTTATGTCTTACCTCTTAGCATAATTGGGGGTTTATGTGGGTTCTATTTCTTTCTTGGTTTGATGGAGTGAGCTATGTATTCAATATTTGATCCTATGCACTAGGCAATTGCAGTGGCTAGATACCGATGCATTTCGGTGAGATGGATCATTTACCATATAGACATTATTTCATTCCTATTTTTGGAGGCCATGAAGATGCCTTCCATATTTGATTGATCAACTCTTTAAACTTAGTCTTCTCTACCTGGTCATGTTCTATACATTGGAGGTTCTTCAGATCAACAGTTTGGCAGTGTTTGCAACTTCATGTTTCAATGGTTTTCTTCATGATCATCTTTTATTCCCATCTTCTGGAACATTCTTTCCATCCATTTTTGGAGTAGGGTTTTTCCCATTTGGTTTTCTCTATTTCTCCTCTTTATAGAGATTTGGTTGTGCTCGGGTACCTCATCAGGCCATGTTGTCGGGACCCAATTTGCTTTCAACAATAGTTTCTAGGTTTTTAGCTACTCCCTAAGTTTACCTTAAGGGGGGTGTTAGAGTAATAAGATATTACATTATTAATTAAATCATTTTGAATTAATTATTAAGTCACTTATTATCTCTAGTTTACTTAAGGTAAACTTTGGGCATATAATAATTAATTCTTTTATTAATTATTATCATGCAACCTAGGTTTTTCCTTTTAGGTTTTTTATCTACTTTTCTAAGGATTTATCTCTTTTTTTAATTTATTCATTCACTTTTATAATTTATTTATTCATTCACTTTTGATCAATGTCTCATCTATGGATCTGGCAATTTCAGCCTCCATAGCTTTTTGCTTCTCTCTTTTGTGATAGGTGTTTGCATGCAAATGATTCTTGGGAGTTGTGGGGTCGATCTTTCATCAACTTCAATAGAATGTTGATGAATATTGTAACGATGAATTTTGGATAAAAGATATGAAAGAGGAATTTGATTATATCGAAAAGAACAAGACTTGGGAATTGGTTCCTGGACCAAAAGATTATAATATCATTGGAACTAAATGGGTATTTAGAAACAAGATGAAGAAGAAAGGTGAAGTTCAGAGAAACAAAGAAATATTGGTTTTAAAGGATATCCATAGCAAGAAGGAATTGATTTTGAGGAAACTTTTACATTTTTTGCTAGATTAGAGGAATCAAGAACTTTTTTGGCATATGCAACTAACAAGAACTTTAAAGTTTATCAAATGAATATTAAGTCAACTTTTTTTAATGCAAAACTTGAAGAAGAGGTATACGTTAAAAAACTTGATGGTTTTCCTTTGACAAATGAAAAATATATGGTTTGAAGATTGATGAAAGCAAATGTATAAATTAAAACAAGCACCTAGAGCTTGGTATTCAAGATTGGACAAACAGTTGACTAATTTGGAATTTCTGAAAGGCAATGCTAATAGTAATTTGTGTCTAAGAAAGAATGAAGATGGTTTATTTATTATTGTAGTATTTGTGGATGATATTATTTTTGGAGGTAATGATGAATCTAGAAAGATATTTTCAAAAGAAATGAAGAAATAATTTGAGATGAGTATTAATGGAGAGATGAAATACTTCTTGGGATCATAGATTGTGCACAAGCTAAGTATCTTAAATATTTGTTGAAAATATTTGGTTGGATGTAAGTTATCTAAAAAAAGACGAATCCCCTAGTGTTGAACAAAAAAAATACATATCTATGATTGGTGGATTGTAGTATTTGAGTCATACTAGACCTGATATAGCTAATGCAATTGGAATTGTGACAAGATTTCATGAAGATCCAAAAGAGACACACCTTGTAGTAGTAAAAATAATTTGTAGATACTTGAAAGGAACTCCTATTTTTATTTTATGGTATGATAGATCACATGATTTCACATTATGTGTGTATACTTATGCTAATTGGGAAGGAAGTGTGGATGATATAAAGAGCACCAATGATGGAGTATTCTTCTTAGGAGAAAGATTAGTTTCTTGGATGAGAAAAAAAGGATTGCATCTCATGGAGCACAAAAGAAGAAAAATATATAGCAACATTAAATAATTTTAATCAAATTATTTGGATGAAGCAAATGCTGAAGGACATTGGAATTGAGTTTACTAAGCCTGTTATTATACATTATGATAAGACAAATACAATGAGTATGTTAAATAATCCAATATTACATTCAAATAAAAATAACATATCAATTAAGTATCACTTTTGAGAGAGAAGGTAGTAGAGAAAGAGATCAGATTTTAATATGTTAGCACAAAGGAGTAGATATCATATATACTTAGAAAACCTTTGGCTAAAGACACATTTGAGTATTTAAGAGATATGCTTGGGGCCATGCCCCAACCTACTTTAGATTAGTTGATGTAGAGGTTACATCAATCTACTATTTAGTAGAGCATTATATCTTTTGTCTGGACTGGATGCTTGATATTTCTCCTATGGGGGAGTATTTGTGTTTGAGCTAAGTCACTAAGGAATTTGATATTTGTATTTAAAAGTGTCTTTGGACACTTGAGCTTAAATAGATTGTTTTGGAAATGATTGAATTGACATAATGATACCTTTTTCATTGATGTCAATGGGGGAGAAGTATACTTGAAAAACATTCTTTATGGAGTAGAGATACACATTGATTGATATCAATGGGAGATAAAGTATTGATGTTTACGTATGAGGGTGATTAACACCTTCTTCATAAAATTGTTGTGATTATAACATGAAAAAATATTTACAACCTTTCTAAGATTTAGATTTATGTTTACAGTGACGAGCAACATGAATGGGGGAGTAAAGGTAGTTACAGAAGAAATAGATTTGGTATTCATGGCACTTAGATGCTTTTCATCTATGTTTCCATCAATTATAAAGGGAGAGATTTTTTGCATGAATTTTGATCATATTCCAATGGGGGATTAAGTTAGTATTACTAGAGACATGATTGATTTCTTATGTGTTGCATTCGTGACAGAGTTTTTCATTTATGTCAACATATATGTTATTCTATGAAGATTACTAGAGTTTTAGAGGAAGAATTGTTTGGCACGGTCAAAATTCAATGAGTTGGGTTATGCACACTTGGGAATATATTTAGTGATGTGTACACATGATTCAATTATGAGAACAAAAAGAGATGAGAATATATGATAGAGCTATACAACATTTTTTGAAGGTAGCTTTTAGAGAGACCTTTTGGAAAGAGGGTACTGGTAAATCAGCTATATCTTTTAGTACAAATGGGATTTGGTTAAGTGAACTTAGATGATGGTAAAAGACATATTTAGGATGGTACATTCTAGATAGAAAAAAATAGATACACAATTTGAGTTGACTTATGAAGACTGTTCAACATGTTGTTTCCTGTTAGCTGACTATTGATAAAATCCTTGGGGAAAGTATAAATTATAATGTAACATGTATTGTAATATCTTAATAATTTCCTATATTATTCATTGTAAATTGAGAAATCCTTAAGGCCAACTCAATACTTTATTTAGGACTTGGTATAAAGGAAAGACCATTTTCTTGTGGTAATGTGTGGCATTGGATCAGTCAGATCATTTTTTCGTGTATGGGAACTTGAATGTGAAATATGTTTGATTGTAGTAGAGATTGATTTTGAGGATGTGTTGTGAATTTCAAAGGAGTTGTATTGGAAAATAAGTTGTTTGAACACTGGGTTTAGTTGTCCTCCTTTCAACACCTAATAGGGTTGGCACAACTCTTAATAGGGTTGGAATCTTCTAACAAGGATTTAGAGTCTCCTTACAAGGTCTCATATGTACTAAATGTATTTCATTGGATCTTGATAGAGTCCATCCTTTCATAAGGAAATTTTATGTTTGTACATCATCTTGTGAGCATCATTCCCATTGGGGTTTTTCCTCTGATCAAGGGTTTCCTAGTTAATATATCTGGTGTTATTATGTATGGTTATTGCATTTACTATTTAAATATTTTAGAATTAATAAAGATATTGAGAGTTATTTTGAGAATATAATTTATTCAACCCCCAACCCCCTTCTCAATTATTTTGGTGGACTTTACCTTCTAGTAGATCCCATATGACACAATGGAACAAGCCATAGAAGATGGAGAACAGGTAAAGGAGACATTACAAGAACAAAGGAAAACTAAATTGTCATCAACAAAATAGGAAAAAAAAGTTGACTAAGGTAAGACCATCTAGTACACTTTCCAAAGGACAGAGGAGTTTGAAGAAGGTATACAAATGTAAGAGAAAGAAAGATTTAGAGGAAGAATCTGAAAACATGAAAATGTGTAGAAGGATACATGAGTCCCCTAAATAGATCTCATTGTTTACATCTAAGGATGAAGGAGAATTGTATGATGAAGATGTTAAAGAAGCAATCAAAATGAAAAACATCTTTGACAAGGTAGCTGAAATGGGAAAGAGCTTTCATGAGATCAATGATAGAGAATTAGTAAAGTATACTAAAATCATGGAGAAATATAAGATATTGAAGTTATCTAGCAAGAGACACGAGAGGGTGAGCATGCTAGTAAATGCAAGAGACATTTAAGGAATTGGCACTTGAAGCCTTGTACAAGAAGGATGATAATCTGATTAGTCATATCAAAGTTTTTGTACATCATCTCTACCAAAAGGTAGAGAAGATTAAAAAAATTTGTGGAACAATAGGTTATAGTGACAAAGTTGAAAAAGTAGAAAAGTCTTACGCAAGACAAGAAAGGAGAACTAACATTACTCAAAGATGAAATGTTAGAATAATTAAATAATATAACCCCTATATTCTAGAAGTCATGCACTACACACACCTTAAATGGTGATTTGGAACAAAGAAGAGAGAAATCTAAATAGGATTTGTTGGAATTTTAGGAAAGGTAGGATGCTAGGGGGGTGGGGGTGAATTAGTATCCTCTAAAATTTTACCTTAAATAAATTCACTAATTCCCTTTATCTTCTGCAACTCGGTAAGCACATAATATATACCACAATACTTTGTACATGAAATAACATATCTAATCTAATTTTAATCAACCATGTAAACCATAAACATAAAATCATAATACATAACACAAGTGTTTGGTCACACATAAACCCTTAGTCAGAGGGAAAATTGCGATGGAGATAGTACCCACAAATCCATCATTACTGGAGTAAGAGGCTATCTTGTTAGTGCTACAATGTTTTTGTCATTTCTAGTGACTTACTCTATTAGGAGTATACAATCATATATGCTAATATCTACCTTCTTCAAGGATTTTACAATAGTATTCTAAGTGTGTACTTGATTAAGAGATTTACATAAAGACTATTAGGTCTACCTTCTTCAAGGATTTAGACAACTATAATGATTAGAAAGTAGTAGTGAATGATTTGTATAATAGAAACTTACTTTGGTTGATTAATTTTCTCTTCTTTCTTAATATATTTATCACCTCTCCTGACTAATTCTCAATTCCTCTTTACATTCCTCTTTACATTGTGTGAATCTCTGACCTTTGATAAAATCAATATTTTCCTCTGTCACAAAAACTTATTTCTCGCTTCAAAACTCCTCTCAACAACAACATAAATTTGTTTTGGTTAGGTCCTTTATAGCTACTTTTTGCCTCTTCAATCTCTAACCTAATTAGGGTCAAGGAACTCTCTAGAATGTATTATTGATTGAACTCAACAATATAGAATAATCCATGTTCTTTACTTTTCCTTACTATCTTTTTCATTGGTTGTTTCTACCTTAAAATCATAAAACAATCAAATCAAATTCTTAAAGAAATGTTTTTCAAATCTTTACCTTGAGCTATGTAAATAATGTTTCCCTCTCAATATGATATTTTCACATAAATTTTTGTAGCAGATCAAACTTGTATATAGCCTCTATTCCACACGGTAAATACTTTGTTTTGAATGTTGTCACTCGGTAGTGTCTCAGGTTGGTTAGCTCTATCTGGCTCAATGAGGTCTTTTCTTCAACATGGAAATTATAGAATAGCTTGGTGAGTATTGAGCTCAATAATAATTTTACACTTATCCTTCTCTTCCTTCATTGCTTGGGCATTCTGGTGAATCAGTTACTATGCTCACCAACTAACATATTCACTTCATCTTTACTATCTATTTGACACTGATTGGAAACATAATAATTATGTGGTTAATATAACCCCCTTTAACATTAGCGACAAAAAATTATGCACAGAGATATATACAACTCCCCCTATATAAATGCTTCCTTGGTATAAATAGTTTTTCAAAATTCTTTTTTTTGTAGTATTATATCATCTCATTATAACTCCTCAAAAACTTAATACATACAAACATCCCTCTTTATTTACACAGGCATCAAAACAACTTCAAATATGAAAAAACTTTGGATACAATCCAAAGTGATCAAGAAATTCCTGATGATTCTTCAACATAATTTTTATTATACTATCCAATTTGAATTAATCAATTCAATAGTCTACTTCTCTTTCATCAATTTAGTTGTGAAATCTATCATGTGATCAACAATTGATAGGCTCAGGGAGGTTGTGAGATCATTGGCAATTTTGATATGATTTTTCATGACCTCAAGATAAGGTAATAGTAATGCTTGTATTTCATTGATCTTGGTCCTTAGATTGCTCTCTTCTTGTAGCAATTCTCGTTGAAACCCTATGAGAAATCTCACTCGAGAATAGTGCACTAATTATGTGCTTAGATCTGCTTTTAATTCATCTATACTAGCCTTCATATCATCACTTACCTTTTAAGAAATTTATTCTTAACTTCACTTGTAAGTAGGGGAATATTACACAATTTTTAAAACAATATTAAAACATTTTTCACAATGTTCTCTAACTCCGTAATGTGAGTAGACAATGTCACTCGTTGTATGGCAATTTCACTAGCAATTTTCTCCAAAAATCTTCACTCAATTTTTTTTTCTTCTCTCTCCATAAGATTTGATTGAGTGTCAATATTTGGGTCATTGAGCTTATCAACAATTTGTACAAATTGATCTAAAATAGGTGCCTTAACCAATACAACATCGGGCACAACATCTAGCAATATGTCTTTAACATCATGCAATACTTTTTTCTACTTATGTTCCTTTCTTAACCTTTTTTATCCATCCTTCCTTACACATAACTTGGTGTATAAATTCATTCTATCTTCATGTAAAGTATTTGGATCCCATGTTGGTATAACAATCACTTCATCTAAAGTAACAAGATTAGACGTGATTATCTATGTGTCCTTTTTCTTTTTCTTCATCTCATTTTCTTTTGTCTCAACAACAACGATATTCAGTGATACAATTTGTGGCATAGGAACTTGAATTTCCAGATTTTCTATTTAGACTCAACTTATTTCTTGGTTTCATCTTCTTTATTTTGTAGATCAATAGTAGAAACTACCATTGGTTGTACAAATGGCACAAGATCCATCCTCGATAAAGTACTAGAAACTTCATTTGTCTTGGGTTCTTCACTTAGTTTCTCCTCATTCTTCAATTTTGGTAGTCCTAAGATATCATAATATAGCTACATAGGATTGTATATATACTTAGTTGTACATATAGAAAGTGATAAATCCTATTTCTTTTTCTCCTTTGTAATTACTAATTGGCCTTGGCCAATAATTCCCTCACTCAGAGGTTTGTGAGTCGGTGCTCCTTCACATGTAGCAGAATCATCTTCTTTGTGTTCTATGGAGTCTCTTCCAGTTTGATCATATCCATCATCAATATTTTCAGTCTTTTGTTTGTTATCTATAGTTCTTGTAGTTTCCCCCCCTATGTTTCTTGAGCTTGCTGCTCAATATTTATCTCCTTTTGTTGTCCTTCAGTATCCATGGGAATAGTATTTGCTAAAATATGTCTCTTCTAGTTTGATCATATACATCATCAATATTTTCAGTCTTTTTTTTGTTATCTATAGTTCTTGTAGTTCCCCCCCTATGTTTCTTGAGCTTGTTGCTTAGTATTTGTCTCCTTTTTTTGTCCTTCAGTATCCATGGGAATAGTATTTGCTAAAATATGTAATGATCCAATAGGTATATCACTTATAGTTTGTGCTTCTATCTTAGAAAATCATTTCATTTGTTTGATCATAGGTGCAAATTTGGGTATGTGTGCATGATTTGGCTCGATAAATGTTGAACCTTTGGTATTCAACTTAGTATTTATTGTAACATCTTCATCCTTCTTTATTTCCTTGGTTGGATCTTCTTCTGTCAGATCTTTAATAATGACATTTTCCTTTCGTCCAATTATGTCTTCATCCATTCCATGTAGAAAATTTTCCATCTATTATGGAGAAATACCAACATACTCATCCTCTTTGTTATCAAGTTCAATGTTTTGCTCAGTCTCAGTATTGTCAACTTTAATAATTTCTTCTAGATCTTAAATGTTAAATATCTAGATCATATGAGTTTTTTCATCCACTTATTTTAGGTGTACTATTAAAACATATAAAACTCTTCTCTTTTGAATAAAACTAGTTTTATGCTTCTCCAATGCCTCATTAATTTCTTCCTTTGCAAAATCAAGCATTAATCTTGCTAGTGAGCTTCCTCTCATTTCCTTCTCATTTTGCAATGTATACTTCCATTTGTTGTCAATTCTTTGATACAACTCTTATAGAATTGTATCTCCAACCTCAGATGGTGTGTATTTGATTTTAGTCATCATGACTATTATCGCATCTTCTCTTTTTTTTCTTGTCCTCTTCATTCATGTTGTCATACTTAAAATATTCGAACACAAACAAGTGTTTACTGTCTCTAATAGATTCAACAATTTTATTTGTAGTCTCTAGTCTCTTATGTACAACAATTCTAAAGTGACTTCCTTCATCATATTCAATCTTCTCACTATCGTCAATGTCTTCATCATCCTTGAGAATTAGCCTTATTTTCATTTGTATAGGTTTTTTGGATGACATGCTTAATGATGCAAGTGCATCTTTCCTCTTCTAATATGTTTTCACTTGCGCTTGAGTTGTCTTGGTAATTTTGAGTATACCCTTTTTCAATGGTGGTGTAACTATTTGAGTGGCTCAAATCCTTGATCTTGTATTCTTTTGACTCACGGGGGTAGCCAAAGGTCTTTTATTACCTTTCTTTATATGTGGTTCCTATAAAAACAATCACTTTACCCTTTCCTCCTTCTCAAATAACATCTTCACCTTTGCCTTTTGTAATCATCAAGGGTTGATTAACTTCACTTGCACCAAGTGTACTTTCCCATGTGTCAATCATTTTATTGGTTTTCTTCTTGATCTTAGGATCCACATTGTCCATTTTGATCTTCTCTTTAGCCTATTCATATGTCCCAAATAGTTTTGTCAATTGGCTCATTGAGTAAAGCTTCTATGGCCTTGGTGGCCTGATCTATGTTTATCTCATAATCCATGGGTTCAAGCCACACAACCCTAGGATTCACCATTTTCACAAGTGTATTATTGGTATCAACAAGAAAGAAAATATTATCATGATATTTCCAACTAGTTGTGGAGGTATCTTGTACCTTTTATTCATTCTCTCCTTAAAAATTTCAAAATATTCATTCATAACACTTTCAAAATTGTTACCTAACTTTTGAATAAACTCATTGATTTGATAGATAATAGTAATATCTACCATCCAATTCACTTGATTTATTGAAGGGAAAAAAACTTACATATAAAATAAAATGCATACTAGTAATGAACAAAAATTGCATGTATTTATCCTTGCAACCCTGATAGTTCTCATATTCCTTATACGTTGTGTCAGTTGTAGCTTCAGTTAAGTCATATTTGTGACCTTTCTTCACAATCTTGTATCCCAAATCAATAGCTACACACAACACTATTGGGTCTACTCAATTGAAAGATTTTAAATGCAAGGACATAAAATCCAAACTTTATTTTCAAATCCCATATTATAGAAATATTCAAACCACATCTATCCCACTAAGCTTCAGTGTTATCTTCAATTTTATTTTTTGAGGCCGTACAAATAGATTTCATCTTTTTTTTAATCAGATAACTTGTGACCATGTGAGCTACATCCTTGGTATTTTTAACATGTTCATCTAGCCACATATGCATGTCATAGACTCTTCTTAACACCATAATAATCTAGTTTTCTTTAAATACTTTTGGGAAATATAGGGAATGGATGAGATCTTTCATTTCCAAATGTTTGTGTTCCTCTTTCAATTTCCCATCAACACACAATTTATCATAAACCTCATGTAATTCATAATCTCCAACTTCTATGATTACAATGATTAAATAAAGTGACATCATTTACCAATAAAACCCTAGGTGGAATCGATGATAATGCACCCACCTTTTCAATTTGTGTTGATGCTTCATGATGTAGTTTGTACTTCAGTTCTTCATATACTTCATTTAGAATCAATTCCATAGTGTTTCCCTTTGTCTTTTTGTTCATGGTTTTAGAAATTGAAGCCATTACCGTGGGTTAGGGCTTTGGTAAAAAAACACTAATACTTTGCTTGGTTCATACCAAATTTCACTTTTGCACTTGAAATTCTCGAACAAATTTGCACTCACAAGCTCTTGAAAATGCAGCGTAACCAAATGAGTTGATTTTTCACCTTAATGAAAAAAATAGATTTTAATTCTAATTAGGGCATAATAAATGTTTTTTTATCTCTTACTCGATTACTATAGATAACTCATTTATGCTTCAATTTTATCACTTTCTTAACTAAGCTTAAACTCGGTTAACACACAAATTCTATAAAACAGTTCTCTTAGTCAGTCAACACTATGTCTTCCATTACTGACCATCTTGATTTAACCTATTAACTTTGCAAAACTTCCAAACTTTATGAGTTGTCCTTATGCATCATTCATCATTCAAATATGGACTTCCTTCCATTGTATATTAGGAACTAATGTAATATATATCAATAGTAATACATCTCTTGATGCAAGAGCATCTAGTGGTGTAAGGGTAATCTCATATCACCCAAAAATATTCTTAGTGTTATTTTATGTTTAATGTGTTTGTATTTCTAGCTGGATACACATTTCGGCCAAATAGAGATTCTAACTCTCATAGTTCCACTATTAGTTTTCTATGTTAGTGTTTTTTAGTACCTCAAGATACGTGCTAGTGTAGCAAATAGGTTATGTTGTAATTGAGTCATAATTATGATGATTCAAAGGGTGTAAATTATAGGGATGATTTTAATTTAATTTCAAGAACTCCAGAAAAAGAATCAAATCAAAATGATTTACATTTTGAAAGTTATTATAATTTTAAGTTGCCTAGAGACCTCCTAAGAAAGCTTCAACGTCAGGTTTGAGGCACTTAACAACCTTGTATAGGCCCAAAAATGGAGGGAAAAGAATTTTTTTCCATAGGCCTATAGAGTGATCAGATAGCATTCTAAAAATTTAAATAGTTTGTCAATCAAAGTCCCAGATCAAAAGTTATGCCTCCCAAAAGTTGGACTACAATTTTTGGATTCTTCTAATTTTGCACTGACTTCTAGCATGTCTTCTATAACCTTATTTTTTTGTGGTATATGCAAGATGGAATATTCTAAAATCTATTCCAAACCCTAAACTTAATTTAGGTGGCTTAAGGTCATTTCTTGCATTATAAAGGCAATTTGTGTGGAGTTTGGGAGAAGGTACTGTGAGAAGGTTTTTTTTTCTAGGACCTGATAATATTGTAAGCCCATAGGGAATCTAGTTGAGTCTATTTTTTTTGTACTAAATGTAATAGCATACCATTTCTAATAATAAAATTATTCTTTTCCTTTTGTGTCCATTTTGGTCTTGGTTTGTGCCCTCATCAAATGATATCAGAGCGAGAGTTCTTGAGTGTGTAGACAGAGTGCCGACTGTAAGGCAAATTGCACTAGAATTATATGGTTGTGGGTTTTGAGATAGTGAGAAGATTCCTCCATGAAGAGAGTATGTTGGAAGGGTCAAAGGTGTTTCCACTGAGGTTAGAGCCCTCCAGAGATAAGTTCAGGCATTGCAAGAGGAGATTCGTAGAGGGATGAATCTTGCTATGAGGGATGAAAGTGACGGGGAAAATGAAGAATAAGGAAATGTTGTGCAAGAAGGAGAAGAAGAAGGAGAAGTCCTAAAAAAAGTGGAGGAGAAGTTTTTTAGGGTCATTACCAAGCTAGGTAAAAGACCTAAACTTGAGGTCAACATGTTTTCGATAAATCTAAACCCAAATGAGTTGATCGATTGGATCAATGAGTTGGGGGAATATTTTGAGTATGAGGATATTAAGGACCTTGATAAGGTTAAATTTGCAAAGGTCAGACTGAAGGGCCATGCCAAAATTAGGTGGCAAGAGATTTAGTTAGAAAGGAATAGAAGAGGGCAGGAGAAAATCACAAGATGGGATCGCATGGTGGACAAACTAAAGAAACAGTTCATTCCTGTTGACTACAAGTTTGATTTGTTCAAGAAGATGTAAGGATTAAAGAAAGTAGGAAAATCTATCCAAAAATATATGAAGGAATTTTACCAAATCCTTATTAGGATGGGGCATGAAAGAAAAAACAAGGAGAAGGTCACCCATTACCTTAATGGGTTAAGACCTAGAATTCATGAGGAGCTATGTTTGGTTAGAATGACTAGAATTGATGAGGCATACAAGTTTTCCTTCTGAGTTGAGGAGAAGCTAAACAAAAAGTTTGATGTAAAGAAAAGATGGTGCAAGTCTGTTGGGTGGATGTTTTACAACCACCAATTTTGGGTAAAATCTAGTCACAAAGTAGGATGACCAGCCACATCGTGTGAGACAAAGTCTCCCCTACCTTAAAGGGAAGGCTCCCCCTTCTCACCATTCCTTGGATCAACTCAGGGTAAGCAAGAATTTGAGATATTTTTTAAAGGGGTATTACCATTATTCTTTCCTCTTAGATTTTAGGAAAGAATCCACTTATCCATGGAGCGAGTAATGGGCAAGATTAAATCTCTAACTACACTTCTATCTAGTAGCTGGAAATGATGATATCAATAAACTAACACTAACTCAAAGGCTAGCTGAAAGCATACCAATTTGTCTCTAAGTTTTTTCATCCTTTATTCTATAATAATAATCCTTATTTTTGGGGTACAAAGATTTCCAGAAGTAAAAGATTCAACCTAGTTTTTGAATCAAGAAAGAGATATAAGATATAGTGAAAACTTCAAATCTATATATCTCCACAACCTCTCCTAGTCAAAGCTTTGGCTCCAATTGCTTCCTAATTATTTTATACTCAATTATTAAGAATGTAAAAAAACATGTGAATCAAAGACAACAAATTCAAATAACACTCAAAGCTTCTAACTTGCACAAGTAACAATTTCATTCAGTCAAAGTTTAGATTCAATTGATTCTTTGTATTCACTTTTCTTTCAAAATGGGACTACAAAATCATAGTTATGCCTGCACAGTTTCTTCAGAGATCTCTTGCATACAATAAAAGATGGATTTTACAATAGGAGAACACTCCTTTATATAGGTAAAGGAGTTGAGTAAAATATGGAGGAAAAAGTGGGAGCAACTCGACCAACTTTGACCTAGTCTAACTAAAAGAGAAATTATTGGATTACATGTCACTACACATCCAATTTGTTTTACATGTAATTACACAATCTCATGCAATACATCCTCTTTGATCTACAAACATAAAAAAAAAAAACAATCTTAAAGATTATTCTTTACTGCCTTGAATTCGTTGATGACATCACACACTGTAGGAAGATCAAAAATCTCCATTGTCTTTGATATGGATTCTATTCTTATTGCATCCACATATGCTGATTTCACAATCTTAGAATTTGTCAATAGAGAATCTCTTGAGTGCTTTGCTAAATATTTGTACAAAGAAAACCTATTCATTGTATGAGAACCAAAATCTTTAGAATCTAAATCAGCATTGATCCTGATTGTATATTCTAAAGTTATCTCTTCAACTGCAACCAAGTTACCACATTCATCAAGAATTTGGCATCCCATTTATTCCAAGTCGCACGTGATCCCAACTTCTATAGCCTGGAAATCTTCTAAATTGGTATGCAAGTTTGTTACAAGCTTTCTTACTATCTCTTCCTTATAACCCATGAGTCCATGGCATATGTAGAACATTTCACAAGATGTCACATGAGACCATTGCATCTAGTCAAATTTGGTAATCTCATCCCAATAATTTAGATTTTCTTTCAAAGTATTAGCCTCCTAAGTCAAAGATGCAATCAAATCATGTATCATTTCCTCAAAACTTTTGATACATTCAAGAACTTTGGTCATATCTACAATGGCTTATTCTCCTTCAGAAATAACTTCTCATATCCAAGACCTTGCAACTTCTACAATCCTTCTCTCCTTAGGTCTCTAAGATACAAAAACTACATGTTGTGAGGATTTTCATCGAATAACCTCATTTAAGTGAACAACCTCTTGCTTGAGTTGGTTATTCTTTTCCCACAATTCATTATTTCTCTTTGACACATTGGCAAGTGTGTCTTGAGCATCTTGTAAGAAACCTAGTCATGATTTCTTTCCAATTTCTACATTGGTGAATTTGTAATCAGAATGAGTAAGTTCTTCAAATAGATTGTCCACAAATGGCTTGACAATCTCTATGAACTTAGTCTTTTCAGAATCAACTAAGATCATTGAAACAATATTATCTTTCAAATATTTGGACTTAGTTTTCTTAATAGGAAGGTCATCAGGGGGCATGAAAACCTTTCTTCTTTTCATTTTAATCTTTCTCAACCATACATACAAACTAAAATTTTCATATGTAGAAACGGGTGTAGTGGAGACCATTGGCATTGATCCTGATTGTATCTCTATTGTGAATGAGCATGATCCAGTTTGTATAGCTAAATTTATAGGTGCATAACAGGAGGATTTTGTCATGAATGAATCAAAACTAGTTAGGGATGTATCAAGTTGAGAAACTTGACCTTCTATAAGGGTTGGAAAATCCTCAAACACATTCCCTAAATGTTCATATTATTCAGTTGTTAAAATGGGAGGAGATGCTAAATATATAGGAAGAGCCAATGTATTTACTTCTGATGTTAGGATAGAATGTGTGAAAATGGTGAAAAATGAATCCACATCATCATCTATCCCACCCAAAATGGTGTAACTTGCAAAGATGGTACTTGAGTTTGTGTAGGCCTTGGAAGAGATATGATCATGACTTCTCCTTCTTCCTCCCCATCTTCTTCATCGAGTCCTTCATCTGATTCTCCTTTTGACTCTTGAACTTGTTCAAGTTTCTGAGATAATTTAAATCCATTTTCACCTTTCAATTTAAATTTGAGGGATTTCTTTAAATAATAAGAAGATGTGCCATATTTCCCTACAATTTCTAATTGCAACTTCCTTCTAGGCAGACCAAAACTTTCACAATCCAAACCCAACTTTAGATTTAAGACCTTTGATTTTCAACCACTTGGTGGTTTTTTCCATAATAGATTGAAATTGATCAAGGATAGAAGTACCTTATTTTGTTGTCACTGAATAGGGAAAGGGCATTGTTTATCAAAACTTAGCCTGATGGTATTTTGTATCAAGAATATTACCATCATCTTCAATTTGGAAATTAGATGGAATCTCAAGCATATTAAGATCAATAATTTGTTGCAAATTCAATCTGTAATAGTCCATTTTCATTATATCCAACTTTCTCTTCATGTCAATCCAAATACCTTATATACGATGGGCATGAATAAATGCTCTTTTGATTCTTGAATTTATCTCTCTGTAATAAAAAATATATCTATCTTTGAACTTCTTCAATGTAATTAACTAAAGTTTCGCTTCCATGACTTTTTCTTTGTGTACATATTTGATCATATAATGACCGATCATCAAAGGTTTGGCAAAAGAAATATCAAAACCTAGTCTATGCAAAGTATGTTGATCATATTAAACCTCCTGAGTTGTCTGGCCAAATCCATTATAATGATCTTGTCAATAGCATACCTAGGTAAGGTATATGGTTCTCCTTTGAAGTACCCAACCCTCAAATAGGTAAAGGTTGGAAACTGAATAAAGATGCACGAATATTGATTAACCTTATCCCAAGCTTCACCTGACACTCTTTTAATTGACAACTGGTTATCAAACAAGCAATGGAAATATCCAAAGAATGCATCTTGAAATATTCTAAAATGATACTTACTACTTGTCAAAGTAATCTAATTATAACACTCCCAAACTAGAACTCAAAGATATCCTTTGGTTGGAAGTCCTAAAAAAGATCCCATGGCAACATCAATATAGACAAGATAAGAATTCATGTAGAATGGTGCCAATGTTCCTACATTAAATAATTGCTCACAATGAGTAGTGCTAATGAGTTCTCCCCAAAAGATATGTTGCTTATTATCAATGATTTGGAAAATAAACTTATACATCCATGGTTCAAAATCACTGAAATCCTTGAGACCGCATATTCTACTGAGAAGGATAATCAAGTCTTTGTATTCTGTCTTGAAAATGTATATGTGAATGGTTTTAGGCCACCTTGAGAAACTATTTCTCTTGGAATCCAACCAATATAGATCAACATATTTTTGATAATTTCCCTTATTTGCATTCCATAACTCCAAAGATGTTTCTTTGGTCAAATCCACACACTCTACACCCTATGACACTTTGAAATATGTTCAATAACCTCGAGATCAAGCTAATAATAAAATTACCATCAACATCCTTGATTATTTTTTACTTTGGAGTAAAACACTTTGCACATCCTAAAACAAATTTTGGTTCTAGGGAAGCCATGGGAAAGGAAGACACCAAATGAATATTTCTCCTCTTGATGTGTTTCCTTTCATGATTAGCAAGAGTTTCTATCCCTCACAAGAAATCAATCATAGCCACATGCCCAATCTTTATATCTGACATATTTTAAAGAATAGACATGACCTGGGATGGAGTTGCATGAGCCACTCTTTATCATATTGATATTTCATTTTGCCTTTAAATTTTGTAGATGAGGGCATCCCTTGTGGTTGTGTTGCAACATAAAAATTCCAAAATGTGAACACATAATAAGAGGGTATTGATTCCATAAAAACATAGATTCTTGATCAACAACAAAGCTTTGGAGTATGGATGAGACACTTCAAAGATCTAATGTGATAATATTGAAAGAGATAGCATGCATATGTAAAGGCTGAAATATGACTTGAGAGGATGGAAACATGAGGTGAAAGTGATTGTTGATGGATACACTTTAAGACATGAAATTTTAATGCATGGGAATACATGCAAATAATTTTTTTGACTCTTAAAGAATGAATTTAAGTCAAAAATGGGTTTTCAAGATGTGATTGCATGAAAAGTGAATTACATGTATATGTGACATGCGATTGGGAACAAAAAGTGAGATTGCATGTAAATGCAGATGGAATGTGAGTTTACATGTAATTGCATGTAGAGAATGAGATGTAATGTGTTATGACATGAAAAGTGAAATTACATATGAAAAGAATGGATGCAATGTGCCTTGGCATGTGATGGTGAAAATAGAATGAAAAGATGCACTTGCATGCATTGATGGAAGATGGAGTGAAGTGAAACATGCTCAAGTTCTTGGGAAAGAACTTTCAATTTCTTCCAAAAGAAGAGAAGCAAGAAAGCAAGCAAGCAAACAATGAAAACACATACCTTTGAACATGTCAACAAGAAAGATACTTCAACATGCAAACTCAAATTTAAAATCTGAGAAAAAAATAGAGGTGCAAAAATGATACTTTTGATCATTTAAAAAGAGAAAATGCACTTTTCATGCATCAATATGCCAATAATATGCATCTATATCGACAAGTGTGTAACATCAAGCTAAAACATGCATCAAGTCAGCAAGATAAGCATGAATTAATTAACAAAATGGAAAATGTCCACTTACTTGAAGATTAATGTGCCAAGAATGAAAGGAATGATGTTCCAACTTTGACAAATTCTCAAACAAACTTATACCTCTTCAACCTTGCAATGAGAATCAAATGAGGAATTTTTAGATAAGAATGCCCAAAATATGACCTAAAACCCCTCACAACTCCAATGTTTTCAATAAATGTAAGTTATTGGGACATGTTTGGATAAAAATGTAGTTTTAATCTGCCATTAGATGAGTTGATTTTGGCATTGAATGTCAAAAATGTGACTTCCAATAGCTATGAAATACATTAATATTGTAACGCCCCGCCAGGGAACCCAAAAGAAATTAACCTAAAGTTTCACTAAGTTTGTCAAACTTTTTTTAAAAAATATAATAACATCAACAAATAACATAGCCGAAGCAATAACACACACATAAACACACCATAAAACATATTACAATTCTTAAGGGTCTCATGATGTTGAATCACATTTAAGTTTAATTAATACTAAAACCAATATATAACACATCCATATTAAAGAATAACTACAAGTATGAATCCATTTAAATAATATGCAATTACAGGATGCCACTTGGCAATAAATAGAATCTGCAATCATCCATTGTACAAGTCACAAGGTATGAGGGGTTGAAATAATATACATCATGAAATAGATTACATCAACTTGTAAGATCCATGAAATAAAATACAATACAATAGGTATAACCATCCATTATAGATATACAAGATCAGATAGAAAGGAACATTTGTACAAACACATCCAATAGTGGCATTTGACGGTCGGATCTCAATAGTATAAGAAAAATCACTACCACCCGACCTCATGAAACCCAAAAAGGTCCACTCCCACCACACCGAGGAGATAAACTCAAGTCCCAAATAGGATAACAAACTCAAAAGTCAAAACCAACATCTAGGTTCAAGGAATCACCTGAAAGAAAACTATCTCTAAGGGTACCAAGACACAAGTATCAACTAATTGGACATATAATTTCTCTGCCTCAAACAAAAACATGCCCTCATTAAGTAGGATCTCTTGCTGCTACACTCTAGCAAGCAATTTCATGAGGTTTTCTTCACTATTCTTAGTGATCACTATATCAAATCAACTCTTCTGAAACATATAATGTTAATATGATGTTTTACATGTTAAATATGCATCATTCCATGAGAAACAACAATCACATTTATGGAATGATGCTTTCACATTGAAGAATTTATCAAAACTACTAAGAAAAATAGAGATTTAGTGAGTACAGTCAATCCAAATTGATTGAAATGGAAACAATAATATTTAAAAGCATAAAAAAATGCCTTATACAACCCTAATACATATTCCAAGCATCAAAAAAATTAATGGAATGAAATAGAGATCAAAACATGCAATGGAAAGTTATGAAATTCTAAATTTTATTGCCATCTTGAGTAGAAATCTGTACATTTCATCTTCAATCTGCACCATTCTCTCTTCCAAGCATTAAATAAACTTCCTATCAACTTCCTCAACCAATCTAGGTTGGTTGGAAGGCTTGGTTAAGTCTAAAAACATTAAAACACTATTTTCCCTCCTAAATGCTCATAACCATTGGAATTCAAATATTTGAATTTCCAACTTACATTTAATTGCATATTAATATTAAAAACCTATTAACTACTATCCCAATTAATTTATTATTTCTTCTAGGACCTAATTGACTCCCCTAAACAACTTTAGATCCCATTTAGCACTATTGGCCACCCTTACATTGTTTTGGTCCTAAGTGCTTTGCCATGACTTCTAGGACTTATAATATTTAAATTAAATTGTTTATTAGACATTGTCATTATTGGCCTCAATACATCCCAATTTATTTGTAGGAATTCTTTAGATCCACTACCTCCATTTGGTTCTAAGGTGGACTTAGGTGTTTGGAGAGGTGATCCTGCACCATATGCCCCACCTCCAAAATGACTCTTGTCACAAGAGTGAGGAAAGATGTCTTTTTGCCACCCATTCTCCTAGATGCATGTCTACAACCTAGCACCCTTCATATGAGTAGTACCTGCATTCAAAGCATTAGAAACAAAATAAAAATCCTTGTTCTTGTCACCACACAAGGCAACTTTATTTGTTGCTAATTGAGGATAGTCAACTTGTGGCTACACAAACTGCCCCTTCATCTTTATCTTAGGATCAATTAGACCCATGTTATTGTTCTCAATAGTAATTACACTATCACCCTTCCTTGGTGATGCCATAGGACACCACATGGTCCCCATCATAACTCCTTTATTCTTCTTTGTTTTCTGCTTAATAGTCAATGCATTGTGACTATCACAAATTTCTGATTTCATGACCAGCAAAGTGGTCCTTTTCTTATGATCTGATGCTACAAATCCCTACATTTCTTTCCTCTGCAAATCAACATAAGTCTTAGAACCAAACACAATTATGTTCCTACTTTCATCAGCAACATGGTTGGTTAGGGGTGTGAGAGTATAAGTCTTTCCATCCTTATGCACAACATAAACATTTTCCAATCCATAATGAATGGTCTGCCTTGAGGCTTGCCATGGTCTTCCCAAAATGACATGACAACAAGTCATAAGGACCACATCACACAAGACCCTATCATTATATATCCCAATAGAGAAATCAACATATGCTTATTCCTTTATGACAATGTTTTGATTATTACTAACCCATGATGCTCTATATGGTCTATCAATTGGAAATGTGTGCAAATTTAGTTTATTCACCATCTCATAAGACACAAAATTATTAAAAGAACTAGAATCAACTATCATCTTGCAAGTCTTTGGTATCTCCCTCTTCTTGATCTATATTGACTCTCCTTTCATTCTTCCTAGCCTCTCTTTTAGGAAATTTGTATAATGGATGCCCTTGTTCACCACACTTGTAGCACTTTCCAGGAAAATTCTCTCCTCTATCATCCTTTTGTTGTTTTCTTTGATCTGAGACTTTCTCTTTTCCTTTCTAATTCTATACTTGGCTTGGATTCACTCCCTTGCCCTTACTTTTTTTTCCTCTTGGATTACCTTGCCTCTCTTGCCTTCTCCTAAGCTTATCCTTAGCTTTCATAGCCAATTTTAAGCACTCCTCCAAGGTTCTAGGTGTAGCCATGCTCATCTCATCCTAGATATTGTATTTCAATCCTCCAAGATATCTAGCCACCTTCTCTTCCACATCTTCATCATGAGATGCCCTGATGTCAAGCTTGTGGAATTTCTCTATATACTTTGAGACATCCATGTCCTTTTGTCTCAGTCCTTGCATCCTCTTATATAACTAAAATTTTTAGTCTTTAGGAAGGAACTTTTCCTTCATATCTATAATTTATCCCACCATAATAATGCATGTCCTTTCATTCTAGACTTAGCAATGTTAACTTTCATTCTATCTTCAACATCATCACAATCAAATAAAATTTCAAGAGCACTGAACCAATCCAATAAAAGTTCATCATCCATCCTTCTTCCTTCTATCATACATAGGAAGTTCAACTTTTACCTTTGAGTCTCCAAGCTTTACTACTTTCAAGATTCTTCCCAATCTTGCATCCTCAAGATCAACATGTTCCTCTCTTGTTGTTGTAAATCTTTCCTCATCTTCATGATCTTCTTCATTTCCTTGTTTGTCCACAAGGTCTGTCAACCTCTTGACTTCTACTCTAAAAATTCTATTGTCTACCATCTGCTCTCTTATCAACTTAGCAAGTTCAGCATCAGTGACCCTCTTTGGGATCTCCTCTCCCTCTCCTTCTGACATCTTTGAAGAAAAGATCTCAAAAAAAAAACTCCTCAAAACCTTCACCTAGGATGCTCCTAGGCTCTAATACCAATTGATGCAGAGGCTTGAAGAACTCCACAAATTGGACAAAAAGACTCTACACTTTGTAAAACAATCCCAAGGTCTCATCGTATACCCAAGCGAATCTGCTTGCTCCAAGAGGTCAAATGACTTCCAAATGACACAAGGCCAACCCAAAAAAACCCAAACAACTTTTATTGACTGGTTAAAAATTCCCTTTGATCCTCTTGATTAGATGCCTCAAAATGAGTTACTAACCCCTAGCAACCCTACTTAGTAGCCTCGTGTTTCATGATTTTTGGGCTTTTGGACCAGACTTTAAAAGGAAATTGAAAATTAAATTGTGGATTTAGATACCCATTTTGAAGTTACACAACATATGTAAAAATGGAGTATTACTCTTTTGGACCAACTGTGCATAAAATTGTTGATTCCAGTATTGCCACTAGGGCTCACTAGGCCTAATAGGGCCACTTTACAAAGGAACTACCAAAAATACTTATCCCCGAACACTATAATTTTCAAAAATCCCTATTTATACTCCAAAAAAAAGGATTATGGTATTGGTTTTTACCCAACAACTTCCCATATGGTCAAACTCAAAATCCCTCACCAAAAGGCTCCAAAAACTAGGGCCTTCTAGTTTTCACCCTTCCACTCACTTCTAGAACCTCTCCTTCAGGATTCACAATGTATTAGACATATAATTTTTCTACCTCAAACAAAAACAATGCCCTCCTTAAGTCAGATCTCTTGCTGCTACACTCTAGCAAGCAATTTCATGAGGTTTTCTTCACCATTATTGGTGATCACCATTTCAAATCAACTCTTCTATAAAATATAATGTTAATAAAATGTTTTAAATTTTAAATATGCATCATTCCATGAGAAACAACAATCATATTCATGGAATGATGCTTTCACGTTGAAGAATTTATCAAAACTACTAAGAAAAACAAAGATTTAATGAGAACAGTGAATCCAAATTGATTGAAATGGAAACAATAATACTTCAAAGAATAAAAACATGTCTTATAAAACCCTAATATATCTTCCAAGCATAAAAAAAATGAATGGAATGGAATAGAGATCAAAACATGCAATGGAAAGTTATGAAATTCTAAATTTTATTGCCATTTTGAGTAGAAATATGTGCATTTCATCTCCAGTCCATACCATTCTCTCTTCCAAGAATTAATTAGACTTCCTATCAACTTTCTCAACCAATTTGGGTTGGTTGGAAGGCTTAGTTAAGTCTAAAAACATTAAAACACCATTTTCCATCCTAAATGCTCATAACTGTTGGAATTCAAATATTTGAACTTCCAACTTACATTTAATTGCATATTAATATTAAAAACCTATTAACTACTATCCCAATTAATTTATTATTTCTTCTAGGACCTAATTGACTCCGCTAAACAACTTTAGATCCCATTTGACAATATTGGCCACCCTTACATTGTTTTGGTCCTAAGTTCTTTGCCAAGACTTCTAGGACTTATAATATTTAAATTAAACTGTTTATTAGATATTGTCATTATTGGCCTCAATATATCCCAATTTACTTGTAGGAATTCTTTATATCCACTATCTCCATTTGGTTCTAAGGTGGACTTAGGTGTTTGGACAAGTGCTCCTACACTAGGAAAGCAATCCAAAGATAATTGATCGAAGACTCAAAAGGTTATACCAGAAAAGTCACACCATTCACTTCAGTTCTACACAAGAGATATTGGAAAGCAATAACAACCATTTGAACAAATTCCTCATAGAATACACAAGACACATCACCATGGTCAGGTATAAAAGATCATATACAAAGCATCATCATGACATCACAGATGAACTCCCAAGCCTCTAGTAAACATCCTGATTTGGTCAAAGCTAAGTCATTCCTGAAACCCAACATCAATAACTCACACCTCACATAAAGCACATGCAATAGTAACTTTTCATAATTCATTAGGTTTTAGAAAACACACAAGTTTAAATTTCACTATAGGTTTCCAAGTTTTCATTTTCATTTTTCAAGTATTACAAACTCGCTAAAGTTCTCAAGTCCACCTGAGCCTCAACACTCAACAAAACATAACAAGGTGTTTAAACATAGTTTTCATAGTTCAATCCATTTTTTAAAGAAAACATAAGATTCGATATACAATTAGGTTTTTAATTTCTATTTCCAAGTATTATAGTTGATAATGTTTTCAATTTCAATTAGGGTTTGGTTCCCATTTCTCTAGTTGCCAGATTCACTAAGGTTTCCAAGTTCACTAGAATCTCAAACGGTTCAACAATTCAAATAAAGTTGTTTAAACATTGTCTCATAGTTCAATTCGTTATCCAAGCATAAGATTCAATAAAAAAACAGGTTATAGTTTTTGCCTTTTCAAAGTAGTATATTTGTTAAGGATTTTTCAAGTTTATAAAAAGCTTAAGAAGAGTTATCAATTCATTTAGAAAACTTTCAAATATAAAACCTCATTATTTTATATTAAGAAAAAGTTCCTTATAATTGAAACCCATTTCCCTATTTAAATCAAACTCCACAAATTACAACTAGCTTAATAACACTAATGTATTTATTAACTAATAATTTATTAAATTATTCAAAATAATAATTATAAAGTTATTAATAAAATTATACTAATTTATTAATAACTATAATTATTATTTAATAATATAATAAAAATTAATTTAAAATTACTAATCACATTTCATATTAATTAAATTAATTAAAAATTATTAAAAAATATATTAACTAAATTAATTAATAATAAAATAACTATATTAATTTTTTATAATAATTTAGAATTTTAATAAATTAAAATTTTATATGAAATTAAAATATACGTTTTAGGCCTGCCGACCAAATCCTAACTACTCACGGCTGTACCAAGTCTACCTGCAGCAGTCCTTTGGCCTGCCCAGATAGTCTTGGTACTGCACGTGGCAGCCAAGACACCACCAAAACAAAGTGAAAGGAGGAGAAGGGGGGGGTGGTGGATGACTGCATTTGGTCTAGAGTGAGATTGGAAATGTCCCAATTTGGGATTACAATTTCCTCATCTAAATCTATTTCTTCCTCCATCTCCTTTCCTTTACCCAAAAATTTTGTGCTCGGTTGAACCTTGGGCTCAACTGTCCTTACACTTATTGCTTGTGTACCTAGAATAGAAATAATAGTAGGCATGCCAAGACTTTCTGTGAAAACTGATACTGCACTTACTAAAGGAGTATTTACAGAAATACTTGAAGAATCCAAAATTGATGTGCTCAAAACTGAAGTACTCAAAATTGAAGTAGCCAACTTAGTAGAAGAAGGAAGAGTCTGTAGCTAGGTAGATGAAGTGTAGGTCACTTCTATCAATGATGTGTTGAGCTGAGTGGGAGCAAAGAGTGATTGGATGATTGGGTTGGCACGGGTGATCTCAATCAAACTTTTTGGGGCTATCTTTGTGCTTGATGTTGTTACTGGTTTGCTTGGAGAGTGAGGAAGTGAGGCAATGACTATTACAGCTATCTTAACTGGATTAGTCTCCTCATCATCTTGCTTTGCTTCCTTGGTAGCCTCTTGTCCTTGTTCCTCTTCATCTTCTTCGTTGTCAAAATGAGTTAGTTCTTGAATATTTTCCTCTTCATCTTTCTCCTTATCCTCATCACCATCATCATATTTTACATCAACTAGAAAATCACTTGGTTTATATAAAAAATAGATATTTTTCCAAGAGTTTGTTGCATTCCTTACAACATGTTCAATATCTTTCATCAAAATCAGATAGGTATTAAATTTCAGAGTCAACTTTTCTTCATTTTTCTTCAGTGACTCTTTTACCTCTACATCTTATATGCTTGGTATAAGCTACCTCAAGGTTTGCCCATATATGTCTTTCACACCTTGCATGGAAAAATCCCATCTTGGCTTGATTTTCTCCAACAAATTATTTGGAATCTGAGAAGCAAGCTGCTTTGGTGATTATTTCCATTTTCCCATCTTATCCATCACTAGATCTTCAATCTACTTATGCTCCTCGGCTATCCTAACTTCATACTTTAATGATTTGAAGTTTGTTATGCCAGCTTCTACTTCTAGATCTTTCAATCTGTCTTAGAAGGTGGGTGGAGGTTTTTTGAATACAATGTCTCCTCCTTCCTTGTCAGATTTCTTTCTTGAAGATCTTCTTGTAAATATTGTAGTGGGTGGCTTTTGTGGCTTGGTGATGATCACCTTTCCCTTCTTCCTTAATGACTCTTCTTCCTCAGATTATGCCTTATCCTCTACTTCCTCATCCTCACCTTTTCCCTCAGTCAACAAAAGGGTTGAACTAGTTTTTAGTTTGCAAATCCTTTTCTTTCCTTTGTTGACTTCCTGAGGGAGCTTTAGTTCAAGTTTGATCCTGGATTTTGCTTCATCATATGTTCTAAAATATGTAGCCTTAGGATCAACTAGCTCATTAACAAGTGCTTCAATGATATCTTTAGTTTCATCAATATTAACCTCATATCCAAGAGGTTTTACCCATGCAATTCTAGGTGTAATTTCCTGAATGTATACTTTGTCACTATCCACCATGAAACATACATCATCCTTATAATCTTCAACAAGTTTCTTGGTAATTCGGTATCTATTGTTCATTTTCTCCTTGAATGCATCAACATAATTTTCCATAATACTATTGTAGTTTTCACCCATCTCAATAATATACTCATTTATCTGGTATAGTACAAGCACATCTTTTCTCCAAACAACAATGCCTTTTGAAGGGAAGAATTTCTAAACATAAAAGAATAGACAAGTTAACAAGGAACCAAACTTACATAGGTTATTCTTTGATGTCCTTATGCTTTCCATATTCTTGTTGAACTATTTCAAAAGTAGCTTGGCAAGGCCAAAAGATAAATTGTTCTTTACCACCTTGTATGCCAAGTCCATAGCTTCACATGACACACTATTCAACCTACTAGAGTTGTAAATCTTATGCACAATGATGTGAATACCAAACTTCAACTCCATATCTGAAACACTACTAATTTTCATTCCCCTATCATCCCATTCTGCTAGGGTTTTCTTTTCAAGTTTAGCCCAACCTAGGATTTTTGTTATTTTGGCTTTCGCTATCATTAGGAGACAAGTGATTTGATGAATCATCATCTTTGTGATCAACATTGGTTGCTCCAACCACAACTATCTATTATGCACCTAACTAAGGATAAATCTAATCCATTTTACTTGAAATTCATAGGGCATGTGAGGGATGTGAGTTAACCCTTTGGTTTCTAGGTGTTGGTGCTCTAATTTCAAAACTCCATTTACACATAGTTGTCCTAGGGCATCATCCATTTCCAAAGTACCAATTTCTTAAATAACACATTTAAAATGAGTGTGAATATCATTGATTAGAACTACCTTTGGAGGGATTTGCAACTACACTCTACTTAGATCTAGGGTTTCAACAATCGTAGGAGTGAGCTTGAAATCTGGTGCTTTCCATTCCATTCCACAAACCAACATGTCAGAACCATGCTTAACCTTGTTTTTGTTGGATGCCATCTTCACTTGGTAGGGTTTGAGAGAATTCAAAAAAGATTGCTGAAAATTCACTCAAATTGCTTGGATGCTCTGAAGACCGCACTTTGCAGTAGCTCTCAAAATTTCATGGTAAAAATGAATTCGATTCCATACCTTTTTGTCAAAATTTTACCGTAAGTGCTCAGTATGAAGGTAAATCGACTAACATCATGTTGACAGACCATCATCCACTTCATTGCATTGAGCACTCGATGAAGTCTTCGTGACTTGGTAACCATATGCATCTTCATCACTCCCAACCTTGCTTGGTAGAGTTTGTGACTCAACCTTACTCAGTGAAGAAGGTAACTAGGTAGACACTTGTACTCGGTGATCCTTTTGTATCCTGAATACAGATTTGGATCATTTTTTTCTTTCAATCTGGAATTTTTTTAGATGTCTTCTTTGATAGCTTAGTTCTAGTTTCTCCTTTGAGAACTTAAGTAGAAATGGTAGAATCACCCATTTCTTGAGTGACTTGATCACCATTTCTTAGACTTGTATCCTCGATAGACTTTGGAACACATTGTTGCCTCATCTATTTCCAGATTTTATCTGCTTTTGCTTTTTTCTTATCTTCAATTTTACCAGTATTCATGCAATTCTTGGCAAGATGACCAAATTCTGTATAAATGAAACATCTTTTAGTAGTATCTCTTTTCCTCAAATGATGCTTAACAAAATTTATACCAATGTGTCCAAATTCTCCACAATAATGACATCTGCACCAGGTGTTGTAGTCCCAACCAAATATTGCTTTCACAATCTGTTCTACTGGATTCAATATCTTGGTTTTGCATTTTGATGACTTGTGCCCATGTTTCTTACATTTGTGACATTTTCCTTCAAATCTTGGTTTCTCTTTGCATTCATTAGCCTTATGACCATGTCGATTGTAATTGTAGCACTTTCTATTGAATTTTTCTTTTCCATTGCTCCAACATTTATTTGATGTATGACCTATCTTACCATGGTGATTGCAAGTAGGTTTTCGATTCCTTTGAGTTCCTTGCTTGGATGATTCTCCTTCTATGTATCCAATTCCTACTTTTCCTTTCTGTCTATAGAGATTTTGCTCATTCAACTAATTTATATCTACTTGGGATTTCATCGACATTCTTTCATTGATTTCCCTTTCAGAGTTTAAATCATTTCGCAATCTTTCATTTTTAGATCTTAGGCTTATGATTTCTTCATTTGCATTGGTGAGTTGATCAATGAAGTCTACTTGTTGAAGGGATAGATGTTGGATTTCATTGTTCTTTCCTTCTATCTCTTCTTTTGTCTTGTTCTTTTCTTCCATGACCTCACATAACCTTACTAATTAGGTTTCTTGCTCTCTTCTTAGTTTTCTTACTTCTTCTTGCAAGGAACCATTCTTTTTCAAAAGTTCTTTGATTGCTTCATTGGCTTCATCTAAATTGCTTGCAAGATGAAGGTATTTAATGCTTTCTTCAATATAGAGATGATCATTCATTTGAATTGCAAAATCTTTTCTTCTTTTCAGGGATTGGGAGAGTTTCTCTTTTTCTTTCTTGAGTTGGGCAATAGCCATTTAAAAATCTAGCTTCTGATTGTCAATAGCTTTGTCAAGCTTGAATATTTACATGGCCTTGATCTTTTCTCAAGCTTTTAAACTTTTCTCTTGAGAACCATAATGCTCTAATACCAATTGTTGGAAATATTCAAGACTATGCTAAGTTACTAAGAGGGGAGGGGTGAATTAGTAGCTTCTAAAACTTCAACAATTTCAACTCTTAATTCAAAAATCCAATTAGCATTTAATCCATCACATGTAATCTAATCTAGCTAGATGCATAAGAAACTGAAAACATGAAAGCATTCATAACACTGTGACACAAAGATTTGGTGACCCAGAAACCTTCCAAATAGAAAGTAAAACTGGGGTGGGGATGATACCCACAAGCTTTAGTACTGCAGTATAAAGTTAGCCTATTAAAGTTTACATTGATCACTTCTAATGATTTGCCATGTTAGGAGCAACAAGGACTACTAGGTCCACCTTGTGAAAGGATTTACAAACATACAATGAAGTATGCACTTGGTAAAGAGATTTACAAAAGACTGTTAAGTCTACCTTGTTAAAGGATTTGACTGATCCACCTGTTAGGATGAAACGGTAGATGATCTATGATCTACAACTTGGTTTGATAAATGAGATTCCTTTATGTACAAATCACCTTACTATGATAGATATGTCTTTGTTGCTCATTATATTGTTGTAGCCTTTGTAATTTGCTCTTTCTGCTCTTCTCTGATTATATTCACTTATATTGCATTCACATTCACATCTTCATCATGCATGAATATAATATAATAAATTACATGTATATACCAATCCAATTATAAAAATTACACAGTTGGCCACAATACAAGTTTATACGAATATTACAAAGTCAGCCCAAATGAAGACACTCAGATTCTAAAGACTGACTCTATAAATTTTTGATACTCGACATCCACTATCAATGCTTGGCATCAACATGCACTTAGTAGACGTAGAAGCTCAGATCATATTGATCACTTCCAAGTAGTCTTGAACTCGATTTGCACTAGTGACTTGATAGGTAATATGAAACTCGTTATATAAACTGAATCACTTGTTTACCATGGCAAGACTTAGT
>CM053788.1:103718681-104206181 GCA_028749045.1 Cupressus sempervirens
TTACTTGGTATATCTCCTACCTTAGCCTCTAGCTTCAGCCTTTTATTTTTCTCTATGTCTAGGCTTGCCTATAGATCCCTAGCCATTCTTTCAAAGAATTCATCTCATTATACATCCAAGTATCAACCATGAGAGAAATATCAGCCCACATTTTAGCTTTGTGAATATATTCAAGATTTCCCTTACGTTCCTCCCCAACCATTTTATCAAGTTCATCAATTACATAATTGCCCTACTCCTTACCTTATATTATAATTAATATAAACATCTTATATCTATTAAGTTATATTGTAAACATTTTTTAGTACATCAACATTTTCAATCAAAATTTTAATCTCCATGAGAGTGTGAGAATTTTAGGGACATGTTTTTAACGTGTGTGTTTTGTTTTAATTTTATTCCCTAACACATTGGCTACTATTGGTAAGGGGGTACATTTCATGAGGATATGACATAGCCAAAAGCATGTATACTTACCACCAATCAATTTAGCTCTTCCTCTCTCCCCCCTCCCCTCTCTTCTATGTTGTGTTTACCTGTCTCGCTCACTCTCTATCTCTCCCCGTATCTACCACCCTGACTCCCTTTGTGTCCATCTATCATCCCATCTCTAAATTTCAATTATTTGTCTTCCTCTTCCTCTCACACTCTATCTTTGTATCCACTTCCATCTTTCAATCTCATTATATCTTTATATCTACTTTTTTCTTCCCTCTTCCCTTCCCACACTATTGGGAGGAACTTTGACACATTGCATCTCTTGTTCTATTTGGTGCATTTACTCATTTGTTTTTCATGCTATGTTGAGAATTTTGACCTTGTATAAATTGTTTGTTATCTACTGGTAATTAATCATTGAAAAAATATTCCAAAGAATGTATACTCAAATCACACACACACACACACACACCCACACATATATACATAAATATATGTATGTATATACACATATTACATATGTACATATGTGTGTACACACACACACACACACACACACACACACACACACACACACACACACACACACACACACACACATGTATATGTATGTATGTATGTATGTATGTATATACATATGTGTATGTGTACATATATACATGTGTATATGTACACACACACACACACACACACATAGAGATGTTTGTGTGTGTGTGTGTGTGTATTTATGTGTGTATGTGTTCGTGTGTATTGATTTCCTTTGGAAGCTTCAGATTTTCTGCAATCAATTTTGTTGATGTCCTACACTATCAAAATGCATCTTTTATAAGAAATGAAAATGGACAACTCAATTACTCTCATTCTCA
Organism: Cupressus sempervirens; assembly: GCA_028749045.1. Taxonomy (NCBI): domain Eukaryota; kingdom Viridiplantae; phylum Streptophyta; class Pinopsida; order Cupressales; family Cupressaceae; genus Cupressus; species Cupressus sempervirens. The sequence goes on from CM053788.1 coordinate 103,719,986, forward strand.
TAAAAAAGTGAATCAAAGGTTATACTAATTTTTTTTATTCTTAATAGATATGAAATCAGTGAAAAATGATTCATTATAATTGTTTGCAGCAAATGGCAACGAAACCATTGAATCAACACACAAGATATAGAATGAAGAGAGAAGTCAATGAAATGTGGGCCCAATACGACCTTGGATATATTGTGGCATCAAGAATTGTTGTAAATTTACATATGAAATATATGACGATTACTATTGGAAAATATATTTTGTGCTATTAAAGTTATTTATATATATTTAAACTAATGTACATAATACAATAAATTATATGTCATTTTTTTTACTTTTAAATATGTTTCATTTAAGTTATACATTAACTTGTATGTAAAATAATATTATAATTAAAATAATCAAAGTATTTTAAAATAATGAATTATACAAGTGTTTTTGAATTGTTGGTTATAGTTGAATATTCATTAATTTCAAACTGGGTGATTTTTCAAATCTATAAACATGAATTTAACATAGTAACATTTATCATTTCCAACGATCAAATCATTAGAAGAATTGGAAATGTAAAAGCACTCGTGTTAACCACAAATACTTTTAGCACCATATAATTTAACAATGAAAAATATATGATAAAATAGTTATATCATTAAAAGAGATGAACTACATTATGAATTTTTAAAATATATCAAATAACTTTCTTCGATAAAAATAAATATAAGTCGATCTCATGTCTAATTGAAACATCAAATAAATATGGAATATTGAGCTATTTGGAAGAGGCATCATGTCTCAGATTGAAGAAGGGAGAATCAAGTCCCATAAATATGATGGCTAAATCCATCTTCTCTAGCTACTATAATTCTGGAAAGCAAGGTAGGAGCCATGTTTCAAACTATATTAACCAAGCAATTTCTTTTTCCAAAACAAGATTTGTAAAAGACATTTTCATGGAGTTTCTTGGATCACCCCTCTACAATCATGAATTTACATCAAAATTAGATAGCACAATGGCATGATAAATTTAATTTTGCACATCCTAGAAAATAAGAATTGAAGAAAGATGAAAACCCTAGCTCACTCAAAAAGTTAGGCATGACATTCACATATGGTTGGACAAAGATCCTAAGCAAAAAAGACTGTAAAAGTAAAAGACTCAAGCAAAGAAACTCAAGATGCACTAGCCAAATAGGAAGAGACTCAAAGATTAATGTCTTTCCAATGGACAATAAAAAAAGATCAAATCAAAGAGCTCAAAATCAAGGAGTATCAAATCTAAAAAATCTCAATGCTTTGTCAAGAGATAACTTCAAAAGCCCTAAATTTGGCCACAATCATACATCACGAGTGGCCACTTAAAAAATAAATTGTGTCAAATTTTCTATAAAGGTGGATCTTCCTAAAACAGCAACAAACACTCAATGATCATAGAAAAAAAAAGACAAGCTAGGGTTGTATTGCAAATAAAAAATAAAAACTTGTGAAAAAGCCAATATGGCTAGATGGAAGCACAAAATAGCAAGTAACCCTAGAGAAGATACCAATGTAAACAAGCCTATGGCGCATAAACGCAACAAATATTTTAACTACAAAAATGCAATAACTATAAGCAATGACTTCTTAGAAGATCGATGGTTTGAGTGCAAATCTCTAGGCCTCTACACATTCTAGAATAACTCCAAACCAAAAAAAAGTCCAGTTCGATGGAATGACTAAACACAAGTTACGATGGACAACTAAGTATTTCTTCCCTCTGTGACTGCCTGGTTTATATTCATTTAAAAAATACAAAGATAAGAAATGATCAATTGTATAGACCTCTATGCTTTCTCAAAGGAGTTAGTGCTAATGTTTTCAAATGGAAACCTAATTTCACCAAAAAATAAATATTAATAAATCAATCCTACCCATGTGGTTAACTATCAAAAGTTTCCTAGTAGAGTTGATGTATAATCAAACAATCAATTGAACATGACACTCTATAGGTGAATTCTTAGGCTTTAAATTCTTCTCTAAGCTTTCTAACGATATCAAAATACTAGATAATATGAAAGCAAAAATTCAAGATTTAGAACCAATCAAAATCATTAGTAATAATCAATATAAAACTTATGCCCTAGATTCCAAGGTCATATTTAAGGGATAATTTTGTTTGATTTACACTCTAGATATAATGACTTTGACTCATTTATATATGCTTCTAAAACATAATACTTGTATAATTTCTATCCTATATCCTAAAAAAAATGATGAAGAGACATAATAGAATGAGGGAAGTGGATCATTGAAATACAAAAGTAGAAGAAACTATAAACAAGAGTAATAGATCAAACACGTGTTTATCAAGTAAGATTTAGAATCCAAGTAGGTAAATAGATAAGGGTGAGATAGTGGAGGAAAAGGTGAAATTGAAAATTGAATTAAAGTTACAACAGCTACCAAGAGAAGAAGATCATCTAGAACAGGGCCATATTACAACCAAAAAAAAAATAGTAACAAAATTAGGGTGAAGTAAAAATCAATCCAATACATGAGCAAAGGAATATGGAAACTAACAAGATCAACATAATAAATACAAATATCTATGGTGAAGACATAAAAATAAACATATTAGAGCAATGTGAAAAATATAAGTAACATAATTTATTTATTGAAAACATCAGAGACAACATCAGAACACATAATAAACTACGCAAATATATTATGCTCATCCACAATGGCACATGTGATCAACTAATTTTACGGGAAGATGCTCACAAATCATATCAAAATCTAGAGTCTTAATCATTCAACAACTAATTGAGCTTGGATTTTATGATGACATATGAGGGAGATACAATATGCAAAAATTTCAAAATAACAACATGAGAGTACAAAATAGAAAATATAATTGATTCAAGGGTAAGTTTTGGTCAACTAGCTTTAAAGTAGAAATAATAAAGAATATATCATAGAAATATTTAACAAGATTCACAGGAACAAGAAGCAGACAATATCTATGATCAATCATTATCAAAATCACAAAAGAAAAATAAATTTCAGCAAATAACCCAAGTAAAACATGAGATTAGTTCAGAGTGTGGGGAAAAGGAAATGACAAAATGTAGAGAGACTGATGATATAATATGAAAATAAATAAAGTTAGAGATGGAAATATAGAAAAGAGAAAACTTATATCATTAGGACAAGCCAACACAAATTGTGATAGAAAGGGTTGTGTCAAAAGCAGTTAAGAGGAAGAAAAAATATATAGGAAAGTATTTTAGGAGAAATAGAAAGAATATCTTAAGGAAAACTAAAGACTAATAGGATCAATAAAAGATAAAATCTCAAACAATGATGTCATTGTATGAGAGCAAGAATAAACTAGCAGTCAATGCATTGGTACTAAGGATAAACCACCAATAGTAAAATCAAAATGTGCTCAAGAATTTGACATGAAAAGGCATAGAGTACCAAACATAATTAACTTTAATAAAGAGGAAGGAAACAAAGGATGTACTAAAAACATGGAGGCAAGGTTAGATTCACGAGCAAGTTACTATACAAACAATGAAGGGATATAGACTACTATTCTTCCTCGACAAGAATCACAATAGGGGAGTAGAAATGAAATAGATCTAAATATAGGAGAGGAAGACATAGAAATTTTTAACAAAATAATAAGTAAATCTCTAAGGAAAGAAGTTGAACTAGAAGAAAATTAAGAATAAAATGATTGAAAACACACAAGAAGATATAACAATAGATATGCTTGGTCTAGCAGCATCAAAGATGGATTGATAAAAGAAAAGATTGTTAAAAAGTGAAAAAATAGAGGTATTAAACCATTGATCACTAGTACATTTGAGGTGATTTTGCGACCAAAATTTGTGACCATTTATTAAAATGTTTTAGATTGGTCGCAATATGGAAGGAAAAATCTCTTTTTTTTTAAATCCATGCCCGTGTTGGTCGAAATTTCGACCAACACTTAGTTGAACATGAAAAAATGAAAAAGGGCATTGCGCCCGCCCATATCATTGTTTTGTTAAATAAGGGTTTAACGCTCGCCCATTTCATTGTTTTGTTAAGTTGGGAAGCGGTAGATTAGTGCAGAGGGTGGGAGGTATATCGCTCATAGGGCATGTGCATGTCGATTTGGATGTGAATACGCTTGGGCAACGAGGTCAACAGAATCTTTCTCATCTCCACTAGTTTCAAAGATTCTACGGAGTACACATGGGGGAGTTGCACAAGCAATTTAGGAGAAGAGGCAGAAATCAAGGAAGAGGCAAGGAATCAAGGTGCTTATCACATTTTTCTGCCATTTTTTGCTCAATCTTAGCCATGGCACCCATTAGGTCATTTTGAACAAAGTTTTTCTCTGCAATCTCTTTAGCAATTTTCGCCACATGTATATCATGCTTCATTGCCAATTGATGCTTTCCTATGTATGAGCACCCAATTTGCTTAATAAACCTGCTGCATAAACTTTGCTAACTCTTCCAGGCTCATGTATGGTTGAGAAGAAAAAAAAATATCTCCTATATCATTTTGGACATTTATGGAGTCTTGGAGTCATGACTACAGTATCTACAAAATTCTTCATAAAACACATAAATCCTTTTGTTTCCTAGATATTTCTATGAATGGGCACTGATTCTAGCTAAAAAGGAAAGGTTTGAAACCCATCGAGTCACTTTTTCAATCATCTGGGTTTCTAGCCTGAACAATTGAGATGCCCACTGGGCATTAATGTTTTGATAGTTGATATATGGAACAAATGATAGTAGTTATATTTGAAGGTTATGTTTTTAGTATTTAATTGTTAGATGGGTTAAACTATTCAAGTGAAGGGATGAGTTTCCCTATACAACTAAATCCAGAAACTCTTATATCAAATCTTTTAGGTATGTTTTGCTTTAGCGCCACATAGGACACATAGCGTCAACTCAATGAATATGAAATATTATGAGTTAAATTTTTAAAATAGAAAATTTGGTACATGAAAAATGAAATGGCATTTCAAACACCTAAACAATTGATGGCAAGGAGTCTATTCCATCCAACAACGAGCCTCCTTGGCATCAATGCTTTGATTGTTGATGCATTGCATGAATGGAAATAGCTAGATTTGATGATTATGTTTGTAGTGTCATAAAAGCAAGTGCAGGTGGAGTAGCACCCCTACCTAGTAAGTGAACCTCTAATGAATGAAATAATAATGTATAAAGTCATTTGTGGTTCACATCTCTAAAAAGAAACAAAATGTTTGATAGGTTCTTGAATCTTTATTAATGAAACAATTAAGTTATAACACAGGTATGATAGCTTCGATGACTACATTTACTATTCTTGGTGTCCCAGTTAAAGGTTCATCACTGGATGAAATGGACTCCCTACTATCAATACTTCAGGTGTTTGAAATGCTAATTCATCTTTCATGTACCCAATTTTTTAATTTCATTATTTCTTTAAAAACTTCATATTCATTGAGTTGATGCTATGGAGCCTAAGTAGTGCTAAAGCAAAACATAGCAAAGAGATTAAACTTTTGAAATTTGAGTTTTTGGATTTATCAGTATACGAAAATTAATCTTTACAGTCGAATAGTTTACCCACCTAAGAATTGAATTTTGATTCCTTTTCCATGGTCCTCTTTAGCATATTTTGCCATTCCATCAGGTGTTCAATGAGCAGATTCAATGGTTATCTGCAACACAACCAAAATTCAAATATCTTATCAAAATGTGTGGTACCAAATATTGGTGCATTCCATTCACTTAAGCATTTCTTAAAATTATTCTTCGGGAAATTGTATGCAATTCAAATAGGCTTCACAAACCAACCTCATATGAGACACTAAATGATTTGAGAATTTCTGCAGCAGCTATTATGACTAGCAGATTAGAATCTGAGCCCATTATAATACCCACTTCTGGGCTACCTGTAAGAAATAGACAAAAGGAAGAAATCTTAAGACAATAGTCTATGTATGTATTGAAACAAATCATAGAATGAAAAATAAGACAGAAAATAGTAATGCAAAAGAATAGAGATATTGGAACTACAAAATCAATTGGGACAGATTCCTAAAAATATTGAATAAATAATAAATAGTCAATTCGCAAAACTACAAGCATATGTCATGATCAATGAGTTGATATTGTTGTACATCAAGGGTCTAATACACCAAGATGATGGAAATGAACTTAAACATATTCATCTGTCAATTGGAATTGCTCCATTTTGCTGATCTACGTGCTACTAATCCTATGTATTCAAGGTATGATACATTGAGATGTTAGAAGGGAACTCAAGCTTGATGGATTGTGAAGTCTAATTTGCGGTCTCTGTGAGCTATTATCATCCAAAAAATATACCCCCTTTCATTCATCTATCCATGAGCTATTTCTTGTGATTGTGATTGTGATTGAGCTTGTAACTCAATGACCTAGTTTGGTTGCTAGTGTAGTTTTAGTCTTTTTCTTACTTAGATTCACTCCTCTATCACAATGTAATGTCCCCAAATCTTATTTGATATACTAACAGATTAGATCTAACAAAGTAAATATTATTCTAAATAGAATAGGAAAAGGTGGATTATAATTAACGAGGACTGTCATCAACATTTATTTTCCAAATATAATTTTCAAGCCTCTTGGAGCATGCAGGGGAAGAAGTTGACATAGCTTATGAAATTATGCTATGCTCTTATTCTACAGAACCAATTTTTGTTGAGGTTGGACACCAAACATATTACCTCACAACCATGTTCATGGTTGATAAGGCACTGTTAGAAAAGATTTCTCAAAATATTCATTTTGTTAGAAAAGAGTCAATGCACAAAAAAATTCATCAATGCACATAAAAATTCAAAAATAATTCCTAATGGATTTAGAAAATTAATGAAATAAGGGGGATATGATCATATTGTGTTACTTATGAAGATAGATATTGGAACCCTTAACATGAACTAATATACTACTATAACCTTGTTAACATGTTTTTTTTTTACAACAGATGATCTGTGATGCAGCCACATTGTTCTTCGGCATTGAGATCCCGGTCATGTTTGGAGGCTTCATAGATCAAAATTTACAATTATTTTTGACTGATCTTTGAAGGATTCATAGATTAATTTACAATATTTTCAGTAAGCTTTAAGGGCTTCAAAAAAAAATTCACTTTGTGTGATCTATGAAGGCATCAAAGATGAAGTCATGATATTTTCAATTATCTTTGAAGACTTCATAGATAGATATGTCAAATTTTCCTAAGTTCAAAGATTTCAGAATTTATGTATTTCATAGAAGTATAAATCCCATGACGTAATTATATTGTTAGTATCTATTTTCTCATAAACTAATTAGAGAGGAGTATATCATTGAATATATAGATTTTAGTGGCTTAAAATGAAATTCCATGTGGATGCATGCACTAGTAAAATTTTGGCAAATAAATGACTATGTGACTAAAAATTTTAGTCATAAGACTAATAATTTTAGTCACATGACTAAAAGTGATCAAGTTCTACTAATGTTTAATAATGTATAAGTATAAGTGACTAAATAGATGACTAATTTGGTCATCGGGTAAAACCATAAGGTTAGAAAAAGATAAGTGACCAAATGAATGATCAAATACATGACTAAATAATTGGTTAGTAATAATTAACCACCCAAATAAATGACTAATGACTTTTTTCCTATTAATACATTCTTTTAACCTTTTTTATAACTTTTATTACTCACTGATGAAGTTTTTGTCATATCAATACATCATTATTAGTTAGGTTCCTTAAATGTCCTCTCCATTAGTATTGAACTAGAAATGAACTCAAAATCAACCCAACCTACACTCAACCCCCTCAAATTCTATCTATTTACTCCTAAAGAAAATAAAAAATCCTCCACAAACTCAAAATAAAACTCCAAGTTTATCTTTATATATCAAAATGATTAATTATCAATTAAGTATTTTATAATCTCAACATATTTTTGTTATTAATCATATTAATGCTATAAATATATTTTATTATTTATTAAATAGTGATAAGCGCTATATAATAAATATTAAACTTTGAAATAAAATAATTTAACAATAAAAATATTAATATTAATGATATTAATTATATTTATTAATAATATGAAGAAAACTTTTTAATAAACATAAATTAATTTCCAAACAATGTTCATATTACACATACAATGTAGGGTCAACAAATTTTACTCAAAAACTACAAGTTGAATCCTATCATAATGTCACAATTTGACTCAAAATTTGCATGATGAGAGAGATGAAGATGTTTCACAAATGACATTATCCTATAGAGTAACATTTCAAAATAAATTTAAAAATAAGATAAAAATTAAATATAGACTAAAATTACCATTTTTTTAAATATTAATTTGTTTGATAGTTATATTATCAATTTTTAAAATATCACTAATTAAAACATGTTCTTTTTCTATCATTACAAATAACTTTCTAAATACCATTTTTATGTTTCCATCTCAAAAAATCTTATGAACAATAAGTACACTTGTAAAGTTTTCAACCTCCCTTTGACTTAAAAAAGGATACTTCTTCTCTATATTTCAACATTATAAAAAATACTAATAAAATGATTTATAATTTTATCATTTAATAAAACACATAAAATGAAATAAAAATTAATACTTATCAAAAGTATAAGAGTCCAAATAGACTTTCATTTTGCCATCAAAATTTTGTTTTATCCTTGCATTCTTTTGAAAGAAATAATGGAAAACAAATCTTTTACCTTTGTTTATTTAGCATTTCCACTCAAACTGAAAAAGGTCTTGAAGCCATAGTTTTACACCTTTGCAAGAATTTTAATAGAGTTTTATTTTATAGGTAATGGTTTAAGCTTAGACATTATGTTTTATTATTTATTTATTGTTATTTGTTTATATTTATTATTATTATGTGTTAAGGTTAGATTCAAACCCAATACCTCTCCCATAATGTCATGTCCCCAAATTTCTGGTGACAGTTCGATTTAATTAATTTAATTAATGGTTGTCCAAGGACGACTAATTAATTATTTTAATTAAATAAATAAATATTAAAAGGTAACCTTGTATTTAATAAAGTGACTTGGAAAATATTTAATAAGTCACTTATGAGATAAGATCAAAATTGTTCTAGAAGTCTCTAGAGAAGGTGGAGAGAAAAGAATAAATAGGCACCCCGGGGCTCCATTCAAATCAAGCAGTTGGTTTATCTCTTTGTTTCAGGTTGTGATTCCATCACAGGTGCATTGTGGAACCTAGGGTTTTCGCAATTGTCACAGTTGGCCATTGAGAACGATAACTCTCAATTGGTACGCAATTTTGAGGGTGTGAAATATCATCTGAATTATTGCAGATTGGAGGTGACATTCAGTCATTTCATCAGGGCGTTTATGCGTGGCTTAGGGTCAATTTGAATAATACTTTTTATTGCAGTCGTGTAATAGTGAAGAATTCCGGTTAAAGGCAACAACCGAATAGGAGTAATTTGAGTTAATATCCAGCTGCGATAGGAGGGCAAATTCAATTTGGTAGATCCACATACATCCCTATCAAAGATTCGCGAGCTGTGGGCACAGCCATTGAGCATATCTCACCACAGGCGGAGAGCATTCGGGTCAACATCGAGTCTGAAAAGTGGCAGATACAACGCATTTCGTGGGTCTGTACATCCTCAGCCGAAAGCGACAATAGGAGTCCAAGACGCAACTCTCTCAAATACACAATAGATTCTGCCCTAACCGTCAAACCCCGGGACGAGAATCATATTCCCAATACCCAGCGACATTGTTAGTCTGGATAAGGGCAGAATCGGGACTCAGCTCGTGTGTGTTCAACGGAGCATCAGAGAGGGCGAAGGCAGGGTCATTACAGCCGTTAGCCGCATGACAAAGGAAACGGAAGAGCTACATTGAAAGATTACCGTTCTGAAGCTTGTGCTATCATATAGTCAGGTATCGGATCGTTTTAGGCCGCCAGATTTCATGCAAGACTTCGCTCAGGATTACATCGAAGAATCAAAGGGCAGATCACGGGAGGGGAAACCTATTGAAGGATTTCAGATCTGATCATTCTTCCGCAAGCCCTCGAAACGGAGATTTTGGGCAAAGAGTTATAAACTCGAACTTGGATTCCAGTTGGAAGATTGGCAACAAATAAGAACGCATCTGATCTCCATTCGATCCAGTCTGGACCAGTGTCATTGATTTGAGCAAATAACCAAAGGCAAAAGACGCATTTCTTCACGCGTTATTAGGCAAGTGCTCTAATCACACATCGCGTCTTGGCTGTCATAAATTCGCAGAGGGATACGTGGGCAGAGGTCAACATACGGCGAACGTTTTTCCCAAAAGGCTCGGCGAAGTAATCACCAGACCAAGATCCGAGTCGGAATGCTGTTGTTTTTGCCCCCTCAGCGGGCCAGATTCTTTCCACATTGTCCGGGCACAGCAAACGGTTGCTTTGTCATATCCAGGTTACCAGTGTAAGGTTTGTTCCACGTGATGATCTCCTGCTTACAACTTCAGCAGATAAGACTGTTCGGATATGGCAAGGAAATGAAGATGGAAGCTACAATTGCCGGCATACTTTGAAAGACCATTCAGCTGAGGATTAATGCTGTCACTGATCATGCAACACATAATTACTTTGTTACAGCTTCAATGGACAAAACCTGGCGCTTTTATGATCTTGCAACTGGTTCTTGCCTACAACAGGTTAGTGATGCTTCCTTAGAGGACGGATACACATCTGTTTCTTTCCACCCTGATGGTCTCATCTTAGGAATGGGGACATATAGATATGATTTGAGGAACAGTGATGGTTGGAGTCGAAGCAACTGTAAAACAAAGTCTGAGTCAGTATTCCAGTACTGATTCTTCTCTTGCCAGGTGTATCTAATTAATTATAGTAGTTGCAAGTTGCTTAATTTAGCAAATAAAGTTGGCATTTGATAAATTGTTGTACCTCAGTTGGGGTAATTCAGTAGTTCTTCAAATCAGAACCATTTACTAGTAACGTAATTGTTTGACGAAATGTCAACCCCTTTGAAGTTTTAGTATTTTTGGTGCTGGAGTAAGCAATAATCCTGTCGGGGTTATCTCACATAAAGGTTCACAATTTACTGTTATGTTGTAGGCTCTTGCCTTATAATATAGAATTTTAATATTATAAAGATAAAGTAAAATAATATATTAGAAATATGTGTATATGTATATACACACAATTTAAACTATATATTATTACTTATTTCAATTTTTCAAAATCTTTAGTTATTTAAAATTAGCCCTAGTACTTATTATAATCTAATTCTAACTTTAAATTAATTGTAACTCTAATGTAATTTAAATTTATCTATATAATTATAAAATAAATGATATAATTATTTAAAACTCTTTATGTACAATAATAAAAATTTATAAATTAATAATAATTAAATAACTTAATTATTTTACATATTTATATTTTTAATAATAAAAATTAAAAATAAAATATTAACAAAGATGAATAAATAAATATATTTTTAAAATGGGACAACTATACCATACAAAACTACTAATCTAAGCTTTATCTTGAACCAAAAAAATTGGTAACTCTATCTTTAAATTAAATTAATTGCGACTCCAACAATAATTTAAATCCATCTATGTGCCAACTCCCACTCAATAACACATACCAATGCCGACTCGCCAAAGCCACAACTATCTATACCAATGAGCAGAATATGTATTCTAGAATACGTATTCTGGAATAGAACGTATACCTGTTCTCCGTTTGGTTCAGCCAATATTTGATGGGAATTCGCGGACCCAAAAATTTATGTTTTCTAAAATTTAAAAAAATAAAATAGGACTACGTATTCCAATACCACCTATTTTGGTGGAATTGCAAAACCCCATTTTTAGACCTAAAATGAAATACGTATTCCATTTTTGCTTTGTATTCCAATCCTGTTTTGGTGCATCCAAACAAAGAATTCAAAATTTTTGGAATACATATTCCTATTCCGCTCAACAAACGGGCCCTAAATCAAATCCTTCCTGTGGGGTTGGAGTGGGAGGAGACAGCGCGAGAAGTAGCAAAAGCTATAGAAAGGTTTATGAATCAACCAGGGCACTTATCTATCGATGATAACTAGTCAATAATATCGCTTGAGTGCAACGGAAACGTCTTTATGTAGGGTTTTCTTGGAATCTAGAAGTGCCTCTATTCAGTACTATGTCACAGGGCTGCTAGTGTTGGACGAAAACTGAGACTGAGGTAAGGCGTCTAAACTGTTCGTATCTACCACGGCCAGGTGAAAGGGCGAATAGGGTTGATTGAATGAATGAATAAGTATCAATGTGAGTTCAATAAGTGCAATAAGTGTCACAGATTCACCTCCATCTTTTCTTTCCCTGCATTCGCTCCACAGTTCTTCTGGACTAGTGGAAGGAGACAAGTTATTATGGAATGTGATTATTGTACCTTACAGAAGACATGGGTATCTTCATGAAGCATTGAAACTATTTTACCAAATTCAAAGAACACGTCTACAACCTGATCAATTCACCTTTTCTAGTCTCCTACCAGCCTACACCACAACAAGAGCTTTGGAACATATTCATCAAAGCATAATTCGAAGACAATTTTTTTCAGATATTGTGGTTAGAAATTCCCTTATAAATTTTTATTAAAATGTGCGGAATCAGTGACAAGGCATGAGAACTGTTTGACGAAATGCCTCAAAGAATAGGTGATCTTGTGGAATGCTTCGATTGCAAGTTATGAACAAAGCGGTGCTATTGACGAGGCTTTAAGGATTTTCAATGAAATGCCTGGACAAAATGAGGTCTCGAAATATGACAATTATAATTGCACGATATGCCCAAAATGGGCTTTTTGAAAAGGCATTGGATAGTTTTAAGAAAATTGAAGTGGCAGGTGTAAACCCAAATTCTACAACCATTACCACTATCATTTCATCCTATGCAAAAATGGGGGCTTTCGAAGTGGGTATGGAAATCCATCAAAACATAATTAAAACTGGATTTTTGTCCGAGGATAGTTATGAATGCTCCGTTAGGCATGTATGCAAAATGTGGAAGCATACACAATGCACATGCATTATTTAATAAGATTCGTCAGAAAAATATGGTTTTCTGGACTGCATTGGTTGTAGGCTATACAAAAAAAGGGCTTATTGAATAGGCAATTGAGAAGCTAAAGCAAATACAATTAACGGGATTAATTCCAAACTCTGTAACATTTGTGATTATCCTCCCAGCCTGAGCTAAAGTGGGTGCTTTAGAACAGGGTGTGGAAATCCTTCAAAGCATAATTGAAAGCAAAATTTTATTAGATGGTGTAGAATAGTGCAAGATAACCAAAAGTCTTAATGGAAAATTGAATCTTTCCTATCGAAACAATAATGATAGAGATTAATGGGCTTAAGCATGCCCGAGAGCAGATCTGTTCTCACTCAAGTGGGTCACTGGATATGACTGCAAGAGTAGTAATTTTTCTCATTCTCTCCATATTTTTTCTCGAGTCTAATTAACAGGTCATAATCAGGTCCACACAGTTAACGCCATTTCATAAATATAAGTATTGAAATACTTGTCTTATTCAAAGGAGCCATCTTTAAATTTCACAAGGCAACTAAATCTTCTCTAGACTTTGTCTTGAAATCTTTCAGATTTACACTGTTGTCCTGTATCCATGTCAGCTCCAGCTCTTCTTCTGCATATTCTTCATCCTCTCTACCATTCAACCTCTTCCCTTCTTATTTGCCATGTTCAACTGGCCTTACTGTGCTCTGATCAGATTGTATCTTCGTTGTGTGGGAGGACATAAAATTCGTTTCCTGAAAAGGTTTTGGAGACATTTAGCTAAATACAATTAACAACTTTAAAAGTCGCTGTCAACATCCTCCCAGTACATGCCACAATGGAAGCTTTAAAAAACGGTATGAAGATTCATGAAAGAATAATTAAAAGAAAATTTTCATCAGATCATTGTTGCAATTGGCCTGGTTGACATGTATTCAAAATGTGGAAGCATAGAGAAAGCACATGAACTGCTTGGAAAAATGCCTATTAAAAATGTAATCTCATAGCCTTTTTGCAGGGATGCTCTCAAACTCTTTCAACTACTGAAATACTCTAGAACATACCCTAACTATACAAGCCTCACTTCTGTTTTCTGTGCATGCGGTCAAGCAGGTTTAGCGGATGAAGGCTAAAAATAGTTAAATGACATGAGTTTTTCATATTGCATGTCTGTTTGCTCTAGCTATAAGTTTCAATTGCAATTTTGTTATTTTAAGTTCCCATTTACTGCATGTCAAACAATGGATCCTCATAGTTGTACAAGGTGTGTGTGGTGATGTAGCTAATGGAGGCACTGGTAATAAAGACACAGTGCTCATACATATTTGTAATTTTGTAAATTAAAAGATGTTATTCTCGTTGGGTAGTCAAACTGCCTCTTATAATTTAAAACTGTGTAGGCTTATATTACTGCAAGCTCATAACTCTAGAAAGATAGTGAATTCTTGAGAAATAGCAATAACATCTAATGAGTTTCATAAGCTTCTCAAGGGCAGGGATTTAAACTTGGTTTTCTTGAAATATCATCATATGATAAGTGCTTGGGTCAATTTTATTTTTCCTTTTACAAAGGAACTTTCAAATTGTAATTTTTTGAAGATTAATCTGATATGTTATTTGTTTCTGCAGACTAATCTGATCGCTGCACATTTCTGCCACCAAATGGGCATGTCTATCCAACATATGAAATACACCTTAGGTATTTATTGTTCACTTAGTTACACATTCTCTTTTTTTTTCAAAGGAAAACATGAACCTCTTCTTTCATAATGAATAATTAAATATCAATTATAGCTCAGGGATACAATTTCTCCTCCATATAGACAATTCCAGATTCCAAAGAAGTATTAAGAATGGAGTCCTGTATCAGGATTTTTTATATGAATTGTTGAAACAATTCTAAAATTAACTCTTTTGCAAAATACCACAAATGATTACGTTGATTATTTTCTATTTCATAGCAAGTTAGAGTAGTACAAGGGAGTTGACTAACCAAAAGAAAGAAATGTATGGATTATCCATTTATTCTTGGCATTTGCTTTTGCATACGGTTCTGACACACTCTTTAATTTTCATGATATAGATCCCTCTAAAAAGGGAGCATGTGTACATTGACCAAACTACCTCCCACAAGAAGGGAGTGTACACCCATTGACTAAACCACCCCTCACTAGAGATTCTTGAAAACGGATTCTTGAAACTGGAGAATGTAGAAAAAGTATTGTGAGTCTAAATGGCATAAAAAATAGATAGTGTCTCTCATAAGATCCACAAATGGTGATTTTAAGCATACCCTTTACATAGATTTGATAATATCCAAAGAAATGATTTGTCTTTACAAAACATAAACACCATTCAACTCAACAATTAACTCATCTCTAAAAGGAACTAGAAGCTTATCTTTGTGCATGGTTTTGTTGAGACCTCTTAGTCCACACAATCTCGAGAATCTATATTTCTTTCTAACCGTGACCACTAGGAGAAAAATGAAGTTTTAGTGGGGCATAGCATGTTTGTGTGTACTATCTACCATGTGCAAAACTGTTTTTGAACCTTACATTCTTAATCATATAGCTAACAATGAAGTTTAATATTAGGAAGTTGAATACATAAAGTTATCTCTATTCAAAATTTGCTCTCAATAGGATGGTGATATTACCTAATTATTTGAAAAACATAAGGAGTCGTATATGTCCATGAGACCAAATGACAACTTATAACTATTACAAAATTAGTAAGAGTTCCTTGACTATCACTGAGTATGGCTGTGAATATATTCCATCAAACCCATTTTTAATGTTTTTTCAAGTTAATAACTTTATCAAAACTAATCATCTAATTTGAAGTGTTTTTTAATTGTAATAAATTAATATTTTCTTTTATTGAAGCCAGTGAACATGTTTCTGAAATTCACAAATTGATGCATAATTTTTCAGGCCATTAAACTACCAGAACAACATTTATAACCCCTAAATTAGCAAGGCAACAAAAGGAATCCATGAGATAATACCAGTATTTGGATAGATGTTATCACTATTGATCATTATAGCATTGATGTCAAAGGTAGTCATTGATTTTCTTAATTAGTAGCAACTATATTGTATTTGTGGTTTGTTTGTTGAAATAAATATTAGTTACTGAAAGTGGTAATTTACTAAGGCGTAATTTTATTATTCTTGGCGTATGGAAGGTGCAGGTGACTATGCACTGACAGTTTTATACTTCGATTATAGGCGGCTCAATATGGTAATATTCTTATTGTATGGTTGTTGTGGGTGTCTGTATACTCTGAAAGTTTCAAATTTTTATTCTTGTACCATAGTAATTTATTTGTCCTTTTTGAGGAACAAAAGATTCTTCATTTGACTGGGAGTGTGGGGCTTATTCATGACAGCGTCTGTGTAATCTCAGCATTAAAAAACCAAGAATCATTTTGAACTCTAAAGTAACTAATAACTACCTCACCTAGGAATCTTGATAGTTAGCTCTAATTTTCAATAGAGCTAACTTTGTGTATTCAACTTCCCAATATGAAACCTCACTATTAATTATATGATTAAGCATGTAAGGTTCAAAAATAGTTTGGCACATGGTAGACAATACACACAAACATGCTATGCCCCACTATAACTTCATTTTTCTCCTAGTGATCATGGTTAGAAAGAAATATGGATTCTTGAGATTGTGTGGACTAAGAGGTCGCAACAAAACCATGCACAAAGATAAGCTTCCAATTCCTTTTAGAGATGAGTTAATTGATGAGATGCATGGTGTTTATGTTTTGTAAAGATGGATCTTTTCTTTGGATATTATCAAATGTATGTAAAGGGTATGCTTAAGACCATCTATAGATCTTATGAGAGACAGTATGCATTTTTTATTCCATTTAGACTCACAATACTTTTTCTACATGAACTCTAGTTTCAACAATCTGTTTTGAAGACTAGTGTTTGAAAATTGTCTAAAGTTTCCTTGATGAAATGTAGTTACAAAAAAACTTGGGAGAAAGTCTTCGGCATGTTGGCTAAGAATTCTAGATAGTTAAAGATAGTGAACATGATTAGTGAAACTTGAAGTCTTCTTTTTTGGAATTTGAGTTACGTGGCGAGTGCATGGAGGAGCTAAGGTGATATCACAATGTTAAAGTGTAGCTTCAGTAGAAATGAAGTACACTACATATATGAGTTTGTGTTTCAAAGGTGTTTTAAAGTAATCTTTATATTAGACCTTTTATAATATATGTTTCAAAGGTTTTTTAAAGTAATCAAGTGTTTTATGTAGGTTGGAGGGCTAGTTTCTCTGGCAGAATCTAGTCAACTTTCAAGGGATGTAGATCTGACTCCAATGTAGCCTGTGCAACCTTTTTCTAGTCATGGTGTTATAGGACAAAGAAGCAATTCCAACCTTGGTGCTATTGGTGATAATTTGGTTGGCTCAATTGGCAATTATGGAGGAGCACATGATCACACTTACAAACTCTAGACGCTTGATACCACAAGCTTCCTCAATCCAAAGATTTAGAGTGCTTGAAGAGTTATGTACTTGTATGTAAGATTTCCTCTACAGTAAAAAATGAAGCTTAAACCTATTATTCATATGCATGATATTGAAGGTGGACATGATTATATTATAGGTCTTTTATTTAATTATGTTGTTTCATCATCTATGAAATGTGCAAAGACAAGATGCTCTGACACCTACAAGCTTTCCTCAAGTTCAATTTCCTATATTTGAAAATCTCGTCTTTTGGGAGCACTTGGACACTTATATTCTCTTTTTTTCTTTTTACTACTAATAGGTATGGTACAATTCTACAAGATTAATACTCAATGCTTCTAAATCAACACAAGCTCTTTATATTGAATTTTATTTATCTAGTAAAGACACATCCTGGCTTGAAAACATGATAGAATACATATCAACAGTACTACAAGAGAATTGAAGAATCATGCATGGAGGTACCATAGGAAATATAATACCGAAAGTCGCAACTAATGAATATGAACATGGCACATATGTGTACTTTAATTTCAACATATTGCATGATGACTACCAACATGGCTGGTATGATATTTTTCAAGTTTTGTGCTTTGTCATAATTTCTAAATGAATTATTTTGGATAAATATGTAGGTTTTTGTTGCTACCATGAACAAAGTATATCATGAGAAGAGTATATCATGTTACAGTGACCATGATCACGGTAAACCTAATGATGGGAAGACAAATTTGTCAATTTTTTTGCATTTTTCTTTGAAGGGTACTAGCTCAATGGAAGAGCACCTGCTTTATAAGTAGGAGGATGGTGGTTTAATTCCACCGTGCCCTAATATGACTATATCAATGATTAAATAAACTACCAATTATATTACCAAATATACTACCAAATAAACTAACAAATATACTACCATATATATTACCCAAAAAACTACCAAATAAACTACCAAAATTACCAAATAAACTAACATATAAACTACCGAGTAACAACAATAAACAACTAAATAAATGACCTAATCAATGATTGAAATAGTTTAATCATAAATTTGGTTGGGAGATAAATGTCTAGAAATAAACTACCATTGGTCACGCGATCAAAATTAGTCATGTATCTACAATTTTTAGTAGTTTATTTAGTAATATATTGTTGTTTTTGTAGTAGTGATGGCCAGGATTGATATAATGCCTGGATATCCAAAACATCTCGGGGACAGGGGTATTGCAAAATGTAATGTCACACAAAATGATTACCTAAAGATTCAATATTAATAAAGGAGTGAAAGTCTCAATTAACAAGAGTAACAAACCATGTCTAATAAGGATAAGATTGAAAACTAAGAAAAGATGACAACTAAAAGAATAAAATAATTTTCCAATCAACTAGAATGTTAAAAACTTTCAGCAAATCCAATCTAATTGGATAAAATGACTCACCTCTGGATTTTTGAAGCAATGCTGGAATAGAGCAATGTTGCCACCACCCATGACACCCATTTAAAATGCAATTTGAACCTGCCAAAACTGTAAACCTTACAGAAAATCCAATGCATTAAATGGATATTGGGTCCACCCCTAAAACTCATTTCAAGCTCAATTTTACGAGGAAGAAAAGAAATTATACATACCCCAATTCTCTCCCATTATACCTACATAATCAAAATACAAATTAAAACAAAACATTAAGATCAAGATTCAAGGATATGGAAGTCAAATCACAAAAAAAGCATTTATAATAAAACCTGGCACTATAATCTTCTCTAATTCGGATATGTATCTACCAAAGGATTCAGTCCACAACATAGCTTTTTTGCTTTATAAACTATTATCCAAACCAAAACTACTCTCATAAGGAAGATAGGGCTCAACCTTTTAGACCAATAATTAAATGGAAATGTATGTGAAATGTCTGATCCTATAACCCACTTCAATTTCCTGATCATTTTTTTTTGTTCTCTCTCATAAGATTTGGCAGACATTTGTTGGTTTTGTGTCTGGATGAACTAATTTTAGAAGTTTACATTACAATATTTGTGAAATTATCCTTCCAAAATTGAGAAGGAATTCCATATATAAGAGAGATTCTTGGGTGAATATATCCACTTATTTACAGTAGCTATCTTTATCTAAAGGAATTTGGAAACAAAGAAAACTTGAGAAATATCACCCTTGTACAAATGGCTTTATGTCTTTAATATGTTGATTTGATTGTACAAAAAGCTAAGTTATCAGTTTGGCACTCATAGTCCCTAGATTTGGGTTTGATATAAAGGTTATTTGAGGTCTAGTTTGGTGTAGTAATGCCTATGGGTTAAACCCAACAAACTCAAAATGAACCAAGTTGGCCCCTCTCTAGAAGAATGCCTTTATATATCATCTTAAAATGAAAGGATGTTGTTTTGTTTGCCTAGAAAATCTTCTTTAACTCTATGCTCATGCTTTTGTATAGACTATTTGTAAGGCATTCTTCCTTGGCCAGGCAGGAGATAATAAAGCCCTACTGTATTCAGTTGTCTACTGTCAAAGAGTCTTCCCCAAATCAGGCCTTTTTCTGTTGTGTGTCATCCAATTATTTTCATTGTCATTGTTTTTGTTTTTATATTTCAACATGTGCAGATGGAATATATATAGATATGATGCAACATAAAGTATTGCAAGCAAGATCTTGGTGGGCATCAGTATAGTAGGGTGTCAAATAGTGCCTGACAGGTTGTGATGTGTGCTGGAGAGTTAGAAAGTGCTTAAAACACTTTATGACCTCTTGACCTTCTCAATCGAACCAAGAATGTTGCATGTTAATGAATTATTCACGAATGTTGTGTGTTTATGAATTTTATGTGTTAATGAATGTTATCATGTGATTATAATGATTGAATGTTATATTTCAAAAATGGATGAATTGAATGTTATTAAATGTTAATGGGGATGACGAGGACATTGATATTCCTCTTAGAAATTTTATGAAAAAAGAAACAGCAAGAAAGCAAAAAAGATATGATTATTCATGAATGACTTGCTCTTGAATATTGTTAATGAATATTGTGTTAATGAATATTATTCATTAATATTTGGTGTTAATGAATATTGTGTTAATGAATTATTCATGAATGACTTACTTTTGAATTATTCATGAATGTTGTGTGTTTATGAATTTTACGTGTTAATGAATGTTATCATGTGATTATAATGATTGAATGTTATATTTCAAAAATGGATGAATTGAATGTTATTAAATCTTAATAGGGAATTTAGAGTGATGTTAGTGGGGGGGGGGGCGGGTGTGAAGGGCCAAATGAGCTTCCACCTTCACGTGGTTGGCCCTGTTAAGTAGAGAATATTTAACTATTCTCGAAACCAAGTGAAGCTCAAACTTTAAAGATAAGCTTATAGTTAATAGTGACAACCAATTAGCAAGTCGAAATGAAGTTCTTCGTTACAGGTATCTTTTTAGTTTTTAAAGCACAATATCATGTTTTAATATTGTATAGTTTTTTTTCTTAAGTTAAAATATTCTTTTACTATAACAACATAATTTATGACCATTTTAGTAACTATTCTAACATCACTTTATGACAAATCCTGTTTTGGCAAAGATGGTGATACGTGGTGTTGTCTATTCCTTGGGAGATTGGATTGCACAAGTTTGTATCTCAACATCAACATGGCAAATGGTGTGAAATTGCACTTTCCTTAGTCGTGGTTGCATACCTACTGCACTCTTTCGTTTGAAAAATGAATAGAAATACCATATCTAGTAGCTTCTCTATGTTGTAATCATTTATTGGTAATGATTCAATGTCATGCCATTTGATGGTAGCTTCTAGAGTTTCATTTAGTTGTAAGGTGTGTCTTATCTTTTCAAGTTTGTATACTCCATTTGGTAGTTTGGTATTAATTGATGATGTATGGGATCTTCTACCTTCACTGTAGTCTTCATCATCATCCAACTTGTTGTTTGGTATTTTCCATGTTATCCTCTATTTCCATGGTCTTCAGCATGGTTGTGTATTTTATCTATCTAGTTCAAAGACTCTATGCACCTAAGGTGGAAGCCATTTAGAACTAACAGTTGGAGAGATCGTGTTTCCCCCTGTAAAACTAGAAAATGTCACGAGTTTAAGGTCAAGAAGGAAGAAGTCATAACATTTTGAGTAGCAAAATATGCTTAAAATTACATATTTAGTTGATTCTTTGGTGAAGTTTCTTATTTCAATTCAATTGATTTTGGTTGTCAACCAAATTCCTAACTCCAATGTATATTGTATTTTAGTGCAACATTTTCATAGGGATCTAAGAAAAATGACAGTTGACTATTATTTATATTTGAGAATTTGAGTTGTGCCTTACTATGATCCTCTGATAATAGAGGAAAAATCAATCTAAATTTGTTTCTCATGTCCCATGTTCGATGCTTCTTCTTGTGTAACTAACCACTTTTGATGTGGGTTATGAACTTTGATGCTAGTATGCTATTACACTGCCATTTATTATAGAGTAGATATAATAAGTATCTCTGAATATACTGTAAGGGTCTCTAAACATGAGTAAAGCAGTATTACATAACGTAGATCTGAACTCAAAATTCATGATGTTTTCCACTCTAGAGAAAGAGGGGAACTTAATATACTCGTAACACACCCCATCAGAAGAGATCCATTGGATGGTTTTTGTTGGGGTTTGACTCTCCTATTGTAGCACTAAGCTAGGCTTCTAGGTGCTAGGATATTTGCTCTTGTTGGTGGTTCTAGACCCGCTGAATGCTCTAGATAATTGTCTGTCAAATTTTGGTTGAAGGAGCTATGCTTGGGTTGTCAAGTCTTATGCAAAGTCTGTCCTATTTTGTGGTGATAACATGGAATTTTATCAGTGCAAAAGTATGTTCTATAAATTCTTAGTCTCTAGTGCCTCTAAGATTTACATCGTTGGGTGACTAATTCTTTGAAGTCCCTAATGTTTGGTGACATTGAGCTATACCTATGTGAGTTATGTTTGGGTTTTCCTTCCTCATCTTCATTTCACTTTTGTGAGTTGTTTTGCCCGAGGCCATTGGAAATTCCCTTTGCTAGTTCCTAAAATTGGATGGGTCTAGTACAATTTTGGGCTATTCTATGTTTGTATTCTAGTTGAAATAGAGATCTCTCCACTTCAATCATGGTTGATGAGAGGCCATGGGTGAAGCATTGAATATGAGGGTTTTCCATTTTGTTGTAGAGATTGCATCTCTATAGGATACATGCCTAATGATTTCCATTTTGTGTTGGATAGGTGCTATCACTTGATGGAGGGCCGTGAAAAATGACCATTTGACAATTAGAGCTTCTGATTTTGTTTTAGATTTTCCTTTTGAGGACTTGTTTTCTAATGAAGAAGAAACTTTTTTTGATTATATTGATGCTTCTCATGCTGTTGGTCTGAGCTAGACTTCTATCGCTTCCATTCTTGTCACAATTTTGGATGTTAGACCGTATTTCAGGTGCAATGCCCGCTAGCCTTGTGGCCTATGTTGTTGAAGTTACTGCTCCCACTTCTATTTTGAGCAAAATTCTACTAATAATGTTGACTCTTAAATAATCACTCTTGGGCCTTGTTGACAGGTTGTAGTGGGGTTTCCTTTGTTGCAATCCTAACAATAGCGTTGCTTAGACTTTTGTCCAAGTGCATAGGAAAAGGTTTATTTTGTTGTGTTGTTGATGCCCTATGTTTATGATTTCATCCCTTGTTTGTGTAAAGGTTAACAACCCCTTGTTTTGGCTGTTATAGAAAAACAACATATCAATATCATCCTTTCAGATTGAACAATACTAGATGAGTAATGATACTATCTTGAAAAACACAAGAAGCCAAGACTACAATATACACTCGTTCGATGAAGCAAATAAAATCTTTCCAACAATAATTAGTCAGAACTATCAAAGTGAATTTTTAGGATTGTATAAACACAATTGGAAAATGGATCAAGAAGATTTCATGCCTTTCTCATGGAAACTTTGGTTATTATGTGTAAAATTGGCCTCATTCTTTTAACAATTATTTTCATGTTATCCGTAGAATTCTTTTTTATCATTTAAGTTTCTTGTTCTTGCAAGATGAACTACGAGATGCAGTGTTACTGGTGTTTGCAAATAAGTAGGATATTCCCAATGCAATGAATGTTGCAGAGATCATGATAAACTTGGGTTGAATTCTCTTAGGCAGCGACACTTGTGAGTATTACATTCTTTATAATTTTTAGTATTAAAAATTGTAGATACTAATCATCTATTATGCTACACTATTTATACTTTGCATATAGTTTATCACCACTTTGGTAAACGAGAAAAAAATTGGAATGTTTAGTGTTGCTTGTGAAACAACTTGTATCATGTCCTAAGGTATATACAAAGCATCAGTGATAGTTTGTTAGAAAAAAATCCTTTTATTTTAGTTCTTATGGCTTTTGTTTTATTTTGCAGGTTTGAAAGATTACAGTCGAATAGGGTTCAAGAATTTTGTATTACAAAAACGTCTTATTTCTTTATTGATACAAATAGATTGAGGAGGTAAAAATTCAGTTTTGATGCATACTCATATGTAGGATGCAAACTTATTTTGATGTGACATTATGTGTGTTTTCTTTCACATTTTACTATCAATTTTCTATCCAATTTAATGACCCAAAACTACTAAGAAAAACTGTGAAGGTCACAATTGCTATTAAAATCTTGTACTACCTTTTTATGTTTATCGCTTACCTATTTGCAACTCCACAATCGATATTGACAGTCTCTTGCCCTCACCGTGCAACTGAATTACTTTAGTTTTATTGATGCAGCTAAACTACGAGTGCCTTTTGTGTTCTTGACAAATTGTAAGCTTTCAACTTTTGTGAAGCCATTACGGATGCAAATGAACAACCGGTGAGGTGTCAATTTTAAGGCAATTTTTTGTTTCTATAATGTACAGTTCAATTGTTAGAAATATTTCATCCAGATTGTTAATTGATAGATTGTTAACTTTTCATGTCATTTTCTACTTTGGTTGGGTAGTTCTCCTTGCATTTGTAAATCGTAAATCTTGCTGCAGTCTTTAGCCTAATGACAGTTTGGTATTACATCCAAGGCGATAACATAGTTGACTTAAAACTTTGCATTAAAGAAAACATCAAAGGATAATATTTGAATTGTAGATATTTGTAAATTATGTTGGTTTTAGACATAGTTATAGTTATATATGTGCTCTTATGATGATGTGATTGGGACTGTAAGTTTTTTTGTCACGTTTATCTATTTGAAAAATAGATGAAATTATTGGCTTTCATTCCTGATAAATAATTCTTTCCTAATTTTATTCTTCCCTGCAGGAACCAAAATTTAGACGTGTTGTGCCAATTATTGCAAAGGCTTTGCTCTCATAGGAGCCTTTTAAACTACACAAAATTTGAGTTGTAAAGCACAATTGCTTGGTGGAGACTAAGGATATCGTGGACACTTCTTCCTCCTTCCCATTTTTTTGTATGAAATAAATCATGTGACAAAAGAAACAATGGTGTGGAGGTAGAAATGTGCACGATACCCTGACTCTCATGCACCGAGTAATTACGCTTTAGAATCAAGTTTTGTGCAGTTTAGAAGGCTCCTATGAGAGCAAAGCTTTTACAATAAATGGGATGGCTCGTCGAAATTTCTACATATCTAGGTTTCAATTTCGACACAAATGTAATATTTTTGTCAAAATCTCGACGTAAAACTGGTCCACTTTGGCATCACTTGTATGGCACCGACGGAGAAATGTAAATTGCTTTCGTCACAATTTCGACGCAAATGCAATATTTTGGTCAAAATTTTGACGCAAAACTGGTCCACTTTGGCATCGCATGTATGCCACCGGCGGACAAATGTAAATTGGATTCGTCGCAATTTCAACGCAAAATTATGAAGGTTTACATCAAAATTTCGACGAGCACCACTGGCAAATGAGGAAATACCACTTTAGCTTGGACCAGGGAATCGACGAAATTCGCGTCGGTAAGTCCACCTTTATGTAGTCAAAATTTTGACGCAGAATGTATGTGGCAAAAAATCGACCAAAAAAGACCGACAGCAAGCTTGGTCGCCTTATCGACCTACTCTTGTTGAAATTTTGACCTTTTTGCATCAAAATTTAAGCCTAAATTTACTAGTGGATGTACCTTAGGTGTAAGGTTGGAGAGGTAGAAAATCAAGCCAAATTAAGTGAAAATTTTTATGTGGGAAGAGTCAGTACCTTCCCAAGAGCCAATGAGTCACAACATTGAATGTTATGGGTATTAACACCGCTTGAAAGCATAGATTAATTAAAATATATTGAAATTTTTTTAACTCATAAATAATAATACTTCTTATAGAAGAGTCAAATAATATTAACAAAAAGGTAGGTATACGATAATCTGAGTTGGTGGAGTTTGTAGGAGCATTGAGAGGCTTAGCTATAATATGGGGCCCTAGGGAAATCTTATTTGAGCCTCTAACCAAGAATAGAAATTGGATGTCAGGTAGAATTAGAAGGACTAATTCTAATAAAAATATATATATATTGACTAATGTTTATAAACCTAATCAAAATGGTCAGAAGCCAACATTATGGACAAAACTTAGTAATCATCTTAGTACTTCTAGTCACGATAATCATATTATAGGAGGAGACTTTAAAGAAATCCTTAACATTAATGACAAATTTGAGGATCTACATTCATATAGCAATCACAAAAAGATTAGTCAGTAGGTCATCAATAATAACTTGCATAAGATTAAAAACATCAATAACAATTATACTTGGAACAATAGGAATGGAGATTTAGCTATAAAACAGAAAAATTTGACAAAAAAAAATTAAATGAGATTTAGGGGATTTTAACTACTCCATTAAATCTGAAACACTTAATTACGATCTAATCATTTTCCAATTCGACTAGTAATATTAGAACCCTCTAAACCCTATAGAAACCCTTTTAGATTTGAAAATATGTGGTTACAAAAAAAAAAAAAAAAAGATCTAATAGAAAAATGGTGGAATGAAGAAAGTTTTAAAGGACCCAATATGTTTTATTTCATGGCAAAAGTAAAAACCATAAAGAACAAACATCTAATCTGGAACAAAGAAAAAATCAACAACATTTTTGAGGAAAAACACAATATAGAACATGCAATTGAAGATTTAAATGAGGAAGTCATTAAAAATGGATTGAATGAAGAAAGCTACTTTAAAGAAAAAGGGTTACATGTCAAACTTGAGGATATTCTTGCAAAGAAAGAGATATGCTAGAAACAAAAATCTCGGGAAACTTGGTTAGTAGAAGGAGACAGTGATACAATTTTTTTCACAATGTATGAAACAAAGGAGAACCATTAATAGAATTACCCATATTAAAGATATAAACAACATAGTAATTTTGGAATATTCAAATATGGAAAGAGTACTTATGAGAGGGGGGGGGGGGGGGGGGGGGGGGGGGGGGGGGTGAATCATAAGTATCACACTTTAGCCAATAAAACTTTTAACTGAAAGTAAATTGCATGCATGTAAATACATCAAATAAACATGAAACTAAACACATGCATCAACAACTCATAACACTAGAATTTGCCCTCCAGGAATAAGAAGGTAAAACTGGGGTGGGGATGATACCTACAAAAATTATTGCAGCAATATTGTTCAACCACTTCTGATGGTCTGCCCTGTTAAAGGCTTTACATTGTATTAATAGTGACCTGGTTAGAGGCTTTACAAACACTTAACATGAAGTGTCACCCTATTAAAGGATTTAATCACCTAATTAAAAGATCTGCGAAGTAGCTGTTAAGCTAACCTATCACCATAGGATTTTCATTCTAATACAATTGCTAGAAAGTATTAGGTATAATGAACCTGATAAATTACAATCCTTGATTGTTGAATGCAGGCACCTTTTCCGCTTTCTCTGATCTTGATCCTTTGTGATCTGATAACCTTCGCTCCTGAAAATAGATTTCCTTGTGCACCCTTGTATGTCCACTCATATATTTTACAATGAAATTTCGTCTTCCTTATAAAGACATTTGAGGATTTAGGGTTAGGTATGGATCTACGATCCATATTCAATCTCCATTTTCTGTTTATTTTACATTTATTCTATTGGTTGCATGCCTTCATCATTTTCCTTATTGGCTACATGAAGATTGCATAGGAAAAATAAAAGATTTGATCTCATCATTAAATCCTTCAAAATTTACCTTATGTCGGCTGTAAAAACGGTTTACATAATAATTTGTGCAATTACAAACTCTTATGCTGATATACTGAGTTAATCGGCTCCTGAAGTATTTTTGATACTCGGCACATGTTGTTTCCTGGATAGCTCGGCACCTTATGTTACTCGGTATCTTGTGTTGCTCGGCACTTGTTAACACTCGGCATCTTGTGTTGCTCGGCACTTGTTAACACTTGACATCTTGTGTTGCTCGGCACTTGTTAACACTTGGCATCTTGTGTTGCTCGGCACTTGTTAACACTTGACATCTGATCTTCACTCGGTATCTGATCTTCACTCAGTATCTAAAAACTACTCGGCACATGAAGATCACTCGGCATTTGTTGTGACTCGGCATGCATGGTGTACTCGGTTCCAATGTGGAATGTGATTAAGTGTGTTTGGCACTCAAGTCTCAAAAACCATTATGAGGTTAACAATATCCCTCTTTGACATGAGTGACAAAAACACTTAACTGACCTTATAAGTACATTTACTAATCTGATT
Organism: Cupressus sempervirens; assembly: GCA_028749045.1. Taxonomy (NCBI): domain Eukaryota; kingdom Viridiplantae; phylum Streptophyta; class Pinopsida; order Cupressales; family Cupressaceae; genus Cupressus; species Cupressus sempervirens. The sequence continues at coordinate 103,748,325 of CM053788.1, forward strand.
GGTATATACAGTGTTAAAAGAAAACTTGATCAAAATTTGTAACTCACAATCTTACAATATATACCTCAAAAATTTTATAACTCCCCCTGAGTTGATTGTGCCTTATCTGTATATCAAGCTCCTCCTTTGTATCTTTTCTCCCCCATTAATTCATCTCTATATCTCCCCTTATTATAAATGTTTTCTCCCCCTTTTTTGACACTTATGTCAAAGAATGTTTAAGGGTTAAGACCATATTTAGCCAAAAATGTGTTGTTTACCTCCATAATCATTCTGAGAGCTGCATCCCAATTGTTCAAAGCAATTTCCAGTGACTTATGTTGGATGGCAGTCTCAGCAGCAAGATGAATAAGTCCATCTAATGTAGAAAGATTTGGGTCTTTCTTGAGAACAGTTTCAGCATATACTTGCTCTTTATGGAGTATCTCTAAATGTGGGGTAATGGAGGATTGGAGCTGTATTAATTTGGCCTTGATATTAGCCTCATCTGTTGTTAATACAGCTATTTCTTTGTGAGTGTGAAGCGATTGAGCAAAATGCTTTTCACTTTGAGCTGGATCATTTGGTAGTTGCATGCTTGAAATGTTTAAATTTCTTTCCAGGCTCAGTATCTTTTGGCTTGTTTCTCGTGTGAAGTAAGAAAAATCACACAACTTTTTGTATAATGAGAATATATTTTCAAGTACCTTTTTCACTTTGTCAATAAGCTTTGCCAATTCAACTTGTGAAAGTGCAATTTGACTTGATATTTTTTCATTTACTTTCCCTTGAAATTTTCTTTCTAACCATTCCATAAGTTTTGCATTTGTTTCTAGGTCTTCATTTGTCACCTGGTCAACCATATCTGTTAGTTGCTCCGTGATATGCTTTGACTCATCTGGTGATTGCAAACTGAAGGCATCCATAAAGATGTCCTTAATCTCATATAGTGTTTGCTTTTATTTATACTCCTTCCTGAGTATTTCCTGCCTTTTCCTCCTATTTAGTGCTTCTTGCACCTCATTGATTTGATCAATGGTTATTGATTTTGAGTCATAGCTCGGTATGACTATCTCCTCATCTAATTCAAGGTCTCCATAGTGAAGTACCCTTGCAACTCTAGTAGAGGAAGATCCTGGTACAGATATTTGCAATGGCTGATGTGAAGTAGTTCCCGAGGTAGGCAAATTTATTAATGTTTGTATTGCCTCCTATTCTTTAGGGGTTTTCATTGTTTCCTCCTCCTTCTGTCTGCCATGATCAATTATTGTAATTTGTGGAAGTGCACCTTGTGTTTGTGCTGTAGGATCAGATGTAATAGTCTGTCCTGTTTGTTCTGTTCCTTTCTCTACAGCTACACTTGGCTTCTGTCTTGCAGCATCAACTATGTATATTGGCATTTGAAATTGACTACTAGTAGTTGTTGAGATGATAGAAGGTGGTTCTTGTAGATTCACCTTATCTTTGACAGTACTTTCTACTAGTTTTTGCAATTCATCTATACTGACCAATACTGGATCTGTACATAATATTGCTTGTTGTGTAGATTGGTCAAGAATTCTTTTCAGATCTTCTGCAGTTAATGGATTGATATTCTGACCAGAAGTATCAGGAACATTAGTAATAGTTACGGTGTCTGCAAGTGAGATGGATGCTTGAGGAGGGCTAGGGGGTGGCAATTGTGTGTCTTGCACACTCTGATCCGGTTGCTGCTCTTGCTCAACTGTTGCCATTGTATCCTGTTTTTGTGTTTGTTCCTCCTTTCTATCTTTTCTTCTTCCCTCTTCTCTTCTTCTCTTTTCTTTTGTTCTTCTTCTTTCATTTCTTCTTCTCTTTTCTTTTCTTCATCTTCTTTCCTTTTTCTCCTCTCCTCTATTGGTACAGCAGCTTCTTCCTTGTATTCTTCTTCAAGAAAGTCTTCAATCCTTTTGTACAAGTTCTTCCATGATTTCATTGTTCTTTGAACAATCTCTTCCATCCTGTTTTGGAGTATGAAGAATGCCCTGTATTTAGGTGTAAACCTATTATTATGTCTTTTGACTACATTCTTTACTTGTTCCCTAGTCAAATCCGACAATACACTCGCTAAAGTTGATTCCCTCATCTCCTTCTCCATTTTTAAACAAAAATGCCATTTTTCTTCTACAATTTTTGACAGTTCTTTTGGCAATTGTCCATCTAATTCAAGTGGAGTGTACTTGAATTGTGCCATCATTCCATAGATTGTTTCTTCTATTCTATTCTGTTCTTCTTTATTAAATTTACTGAAATCAACTTTATTTAAATTACTTAAGTCACCATTTCCAATCTTTTTACATAAGATATCAACTGAAGAATGGCTTACCTTTTCAGATTGGTCTTCTTCATCAGTGTCAGGTTGAGTCACGTATCTTCTTCTTTTCCTCGACTCTTCCTGTGTTTCCTTGACTTGTTTCTTCTTTGTAACTTTTTCTTTAGCCTTTTGAGTGGAGGCCCTTGTTGTAGCTCGTGTTGTTGGCTTTTGAGGTGATGGCTTGGCAGCTTTCTTTGTTTTAGCTGAAGGATGTTCTGTTGCCTCTCTCTTCTTTGGCTCAGCTTCAATTGGTGCTTCCTTGGCTCCTTCTTCCTTTGCACCTTCCTCCTTGTCTTCTCCAAGACCTTGTGTTAATTCCATTGGCCCTTGTTCTTGCTCATCTTCATCATCACTATCATCTTCTTCTTCTTCTACCTCAGTCTCAATTTCTTTACCAAATTTCTTCTTAATCTTCTTTAGTAGTTTGTCTTTCTTCTTCAATGTGGAAGCAGTTTTTAATTCCATGTTTATCTTTGATCTTACCACATCATAAGTGCCAAAATGTGGAGCACTTTTATCTATTTCTTCTACCAATAATGCAGTTATTGTTGCAGATGCCTCATCAATATTAATTTCATATCCAAATGGCCTTAGCCATCTTACCCTTGGTATTACTGCTTAAATATAAGTAAAATCAATGTCAACTAAGAAACATATATCATTAGTATGTTTTTCTACTAAGGAAGCTGGTATCCTTGATCTTTGCTTCATGGATTTCTTGAAATCCTCAAAATAGCTTGTCATCAAGGCATCAAAATTTTCTCCCATTTGCTCTATATATTCATTGATTTGGGCGATGATGGTTCTATCATTCCTCCATGCTACTTTTCCAAAGGAAGGAAACTCGTTCTGAACATAAAAGAATATGCAAACTAGGATTGCTCCAAATTTGCATTGAGAGCCCTTTGTTCTTCTTATGGCAGCTAGGTTTTCATTGATCTGTTGTAGTTGCAGTTCAGCAAGATCATAAGTATGATCCTTTTTCACCAATTTGTAGCCTACATCTACTGCAATACATGGTACACTGTTGAGTCTACTAGATTGATAGAATTTATGGGCAATGACTCTAACAGCAAACTCAACTAGAGGATCCTTTATGGTGTGAATTGTCATTCCTCTTTTGTTCCACTGGGCACCAATATTCTTTTCAATAAACTCCTTTGATTCACTTCTCAAGGTTTTGTATTGATCTAGGGTTGGGTACCCTATTACTCTATGTATAATTTCTTTGGTCAATTTGATGGGAATATATTCTAACCACAAATTTTCACCATGAATTCTGCTTAGTACAAGTCTAATCCATTATATTTTGAATATGGTGGGAAAGCTTAAAACTCGAGTCAAACCCTTTCTTTCAACAATTTTGAATTCTTCTTTGAAGACTCCATCCACACACAGTTTCTCATAGGCTTGTCTTATTTCCATGTCTCCTAGAGCAACTATCTTACAATTGTAGCATTTTCTTACGTCTTGAACCATTATAACTTTTGGAGGAATATGGGAGAGAGCTCTGGCTGGGTCATTTTTGTAGGCAACTTCAGGAATAGGATGAAAATTAGGTTGCTTGACCTCATTTGAAACTAACTGAACTTCTAAAGACTCTTTTACCTCAGTTTTCTTCGAACTTCACACCATTTATGCAAACTAGGGTTTTCACAACAAAAGGATATGAAACTGCATAGCTCGACACAAATAAAAATACCTCAAGATCGATGAAAAACATGTTGGATGAGGTTGCAATCTGCTTGAAACGCTGGATTCTTACTATGAAGTCACTCAGCTCTCTTTCTTCTTCTTTGCTTCTTGATCGCGATGAGTAAAACTGATTGAAATCATGATAATATACCCTATTTCCATCGCATTAAATGCTCAACTGCCAACTCAGCTTCTAAAGAAATTTTAACCTAACTCGGCTTCCATTATATTTCCACTTTACTCAGTTTCCATTGGAGTTATCCAACTCGGCATCAGTTATTAGCTCGGTCGTTGTTGGGAGCTCGACATCTGCTAGAGTTTAACTCGGTATCCAAAGACAGCTCGGCAACAACATTTAGTTTTTGTCTTGACATCTTGTTTCATGTAGGTTTATACCTTGCTTAGCTTCTTTGTCTTGGGACTGATGTGTGATATAGCTTTGTATATCAGTGTTGTGTACTTCTCATGCTTAGTTTGATGAAGTGTGATCACTTGACCCATTGGGTGAAGTGATCCCTCCACTTGATGTGTTGCACTCATCTTTCTTTCTCCAAGTCTTATTCATTTACCCCCTTATCTTTTCGACATCAATCTTTTGTTTTCCTTTGTTTTCTTTAGTCTTGGGTGCCTTTGATCTTGTAGGACAATTTCTGCTGATATGACCAATTTTCAAACAACTGAAACATGTAGTTTGATTCAGCCATCTTTTGTAGTTTCCTCTTAAATGTGTTCTTATGCAGTTCTGTGGTATATGACCATAATCTTGACAATAATGACAGCTGTACCTAGTGTTGTAATCCCAATGATAATGACTTTCATTTCCTTCTATTTTTGCTAGTTGATTTGATGTCCACATAGGTTTTGATCTGCATTCAAATGCCCTATGTCCATGCTTTTTGCAATTATAACAATGTCCATCAAATCTCTGAGTCCTTGTGACAATGGATCTGCAATTTTGTGTTATATGTCCTTGCATGTTGCACTTGTGACAGAAACTCTTATTTCTAGGTGTGTTTGATTGATTGAATCTTCTACTCCTGCACACATTAGCTGTATGCCCCTTCTTATTATAGTAATAACAAGTGGGTTTTGAATTCTTACCTTTATCACTTCTTTGTTCAACACTCTTTGATGATTCTCCAACTTTAGTGCTATTGTATCCTAGTCCTGATGTATCATGGGCAGGTTTTGGGGATTTCAGCAACTGTTCAAAATATTTGATGGCTTCACTTGACTTGTTGAGATTCTCTGTCACCTCTTTTTCTCTGTTCAATTCATTTTGCAATTGTTCATTCTGCATCTTCAAAGTAGATATCTCAATATCTTTTACATTGAGTTCATGATGAAGGTTCATCATTTGGGCAAGTGTATCCATCTGCATGTTTGAGATCATTGTCAATTCAGTACATTTTTCTTCAAGTCTGTTTGCAAGATTTCTTTTGTCATTTTCCATCACCACTTTATCTTCAACTGCTCTTTTCTTGTGTTCAGTGATTTCACATATCATTATGGCCTATGACTCATGTTCCATCTTGAGAGATCTTATCTCATCTACTTGAATTTTATTTTTCTCCATCAGTTCTACTATTGCTACATCAAACTCTTTTGTATCTCCATTGGAAAATATGTTTGTGGTATCAATCTCCTTGTAGTGTATATCATTTTCAGCTATGGCTAGATCCTTCCTTTTTTTTAATGAGTTTTTCAACTTGTTTCTAAATTCCTCCAAGCTATGTAGAGCAAGGTGCACATCTATCACTTGATTTTCAATGATCTTTCCAAGTTTGAAAGCTTCCATCTTTAGATCTTTTCCTCCAAGCTATTAGGCTTTTCCTTGTGAGAACCTAGATTAGCTCTGATACCAATTCTTGGAATATTCAAATATGGAAAGAGTACTTATGAGAGAGGGGGGGTGGGGGGCAGGGGGGAGGGGGTGAATCATAAGTATCACACTTTAGCCAATAAAACTTTTAACTGAAAGTAAATTGCATGCATGTAAATACGTCAAATAAACATGAAACTAAACACATGCATCAACAACTCATAACACTGGAATTTGCCCTCCAGGAATAAGAAGGTAAAACTGGGGTGGGGATGATACCCACAAAAATTACCGCAGCAATATTGTCCAACCACTTCTGATGGTCTGCCCTATTAAAGGCTTGGCCTGTTAAAGGCTTTACACTGTATTAATAGTGACCTGGTTAGAGGCTTTACAAATAATTAACATGAAGTGTCACCCTGTTAAAGGATTTAATCACCTAATTAAAGGATCTGCGAAGTAGCTGTTAAGCTAACCTATCACCATAGGATTTTCATTCTAATACAATTGCTAGAAATTATTAGGTATAATGAACCTGATAAATTACAATCCTTGATTGCTGAATGCAGGCACCTTTTTCGCTTTCTCTGATCTTGATCCTTTGTGATCTGATAACCTTCGCTTCTGAAAATAGATTTCCTTGTCCACCCTTGTATATCCACTCATATATTTTACAATGAAATTTCGTCTTCCTTATAAAGACATTTGAGGATTTAGGGTTAGGTATGGATCTACGATCCATATTCAATCTCCATTTTCCGTTTATTTTGCATTTATTCTATTGGTTGCATGCCTTCATCATTTTTCTTATTGGCTCCTCATCATTAAATCCTTCGAAATTTACCTTATGTCGGCTGTAAAAATGGTTTACATAATAATTTGTGCAATTACAAACTCCTATGCTGATATACTGAGTTACTCGGCTCCTGAAGTATTGCTAATACTCGGCACATGTTGTTTCCTGGATAGCTCGGCACCTTATGTTACTCGATATCTTGTGTTGCTCGGCACTTGTTAACACTTGACATCTTGTGTTGCTCGGAACTTGTTAACACTCGGCATCTTGTGTTGCTCGACACTTGTTAACACTCGACATCTGATCTTCACTCGGTATATGATCTTCACTCGGTATCTGAAAACTACTCGGCACATGAAGATCACTCGACGTTTGTTGTGACTCGGCATGCATGGTGTACTCGGTTCCAATGTGGAATGTGATTAAGTGTGTTTGGCACTCAAGTGTCAAAAGCCATTATGAGGTTAACAAGTAATGCAAGAATAAGAGGAGATTGCAACATAATTTTTGAAATATTTTGAAAACTTATATAGTGATATAAGTGGTTTAAACATTAAGGGGCAACAAAAGGGTATATCAAATATACCAAAACTCATATTAGAAAGTGACAAAAAATGGCTAAATGGGAAATTTACATTCAAATAAATAGAAGTAGTCTTCCAAATGCATCTAGATAAAGCACTAGAGCCCGATGATTTCAACTCTATATTTTTTCAGAAATGTTGGAATATAGTAGGCAAAGATCTATATGAGGTCCTAGAAGCAACTCGTAATTAAGTATCTTTATTAATAGAAATCAATAACACATTTATCACATTAATACCTAAAAAAATAAAACTATACCAAATTAGAAGATTTGAAAATTATAGCTCTATGTAACACTATAGATAAAATTCTCTCTAGATCTCTAGCTAATCGACTAAGAGTTCCACTCTCTAAGATTATTCTTGAAGAGAAAATAAGGTCCATGCCAAATAGATCCATTCTAGAAGGTATTATAATAGCACAAGAAATTATTCATTCAGCCTAAGTTATTAAGGAACCATACATGTGAATTAAAGTAGACATTCAAAAAGATTACGATAAAGTAAACTGCAAATTTCTTTGCAAATGTATGTAATCCTTTTGGCTTCTCCAAAAAATGGATCAACTTAGTATTCAACTGCAATTCTACTCATAAATTATCCATCCTCGTAAATGGAAACCCCTAAGGATTCTTTCATATCTTAAGAGGTATTAGACAAGGCAATCTGTTATCTCCATTCCTCTTTGTGATCATAGTCGAAGCACTAGGTAGAACTATTCATAGGTATCATCAAGAAGGGAAAATTAGGGCATCAAAGTCTCTAAAAATACATACAATATCATTCATCAAAAATTTGTAGATGATACCATAATACTAGGTGCTCGTACCGAAAGTAAAGCACAACATTTTAAAGAAATACTCAAAATTTAAATGACTGCTTCAGGGCAAATGGTTAACGTCAACAAACCCAAAATTTTCTTCCTCAATACCGAACTTAAAGTAGAAACCAATATAATGGGGTTTAATAAAGGTAACTTTCCTTGTAAATATCTTCGCATTCAAATTGACAAGGGCACTAAGAGTAATAATCTTTGGGAATTGGTTTTGACCAAGATCCATAACAACATGGACACTTGGAAAGGAAAATGGTTCTCTACTACAGGCAGGACAACATTGATAAAATCAGTTTTAGCTTCAATACCAATATATCATATGTCCAATTTACCTATGCCCTCTAATGTCTACAAGAAAATCGATACATAAATTAGGAATTTCTATTGACATGGAACTTCAAAAAATAGAAAATACCTATGATTAAATGGTATAAAATTTGTGAACCAAAATGGGTATAGGTCTTGGCATTAAAAAATTTGCTTCATAGAACCTTGCCATAGGAGCCAAACTTTACTGGAAGTTGATGAAGGAACCTCATAGAAAATGGGCTTCTATTGTCTTAGATAAATATGTTTTAGATGGATATCTCATCAACATTTTTATATGTAGAAATCATCCAAGGGGTTCAATGATTCAGAACTTCATTTTAGCCTACAAAGAAATCATTAACAATAACTCTTTTGGGACATTAAAGATGGGAGGGATGCCCTCTTTTAGGAAGACTACTAGGCAGGATACACCTCTCTCAATTCAACCCAAGTTGATCCTTATGTTCAAAACACTTTAAAATAAGCTTGGCATAATAATTTAAGAAACTATAGGGTAAGTGCAAGAAGTTGGGTCTCACTTTTGGGCAAAAAGTGGAAGTGTTTTTCCTACTTTTGAATTTTTTTTGTCAATTGATGTCAAAATTTGAGGCATTTAGAGATTGAATATAAAATAATTTAAGAAATAAAAATTTTAGTGTTCGGAATCTAGTTTTTGAATATGTAATTTATTTGTGTACCCATACGATAGATTTTGTTTTTGGTATAGATCTTTAAAAACCACTTTTCAAAATGCATGTTTCAGGACCATACCACACTCATGTACGGACACCATAATTTGACACAAATAAATGAATTATCATAAATCCTTTTAAAGGGATTTACCTAATACACCTAAGATTGATGACAATATTTTTTCTTAATTTTTTATTGAATAGTTTTTTTATTATTAATTATTAATTGGCTAGAAAGGTAAATTTTAAAACCTCTCGTGTACGAACACCATAATTTGATCAAATTTTCACTTTTTTTAGAAATTATTTTTTTTAACCTCAAAAGAATTGTATGTAGATTGATGACATATAAATTAATTTAAGAAAAATTATAAAATAAAAAAATTGTTAAAGTTTCAGTGAACTTCACTATTTTACATTTAGGTACCACCTTTTATTAAAAAATAATGCAAAAATAGTAAATAAAATCATAGCACTATAAAATTTATATTTTTGAAATTAGGACAGTGAGAGCTCTAATGGATTTTTGTTTCATTAAAAAAATTGATCGAGAAGACCCTCTAAAAATTATGGCAAGGCATGAATTTGTCAGTTTAATGTCTTAGCCAAATTTTGAGAGGTCAAGGCATAGGCTTGGTCTCACCAAGCCTATCTCAAACCAAAATCTGAGGTGGGAGAAAAAAATCCTGCCCAATGTTGTAAGAAATGGGTACTCATTATTTGAAATTCAAAAAATAGGTACCCATTTTGAAAATGTCAAATCGACATACAAAATCCCCCCAAAAAAAAAAAATTTAAATTTTTAGAAACGGGTACCCGTTTCTAAAAAATACAATTTTTTTATGTTTTCAAAACTAGGTACCCGTTTTTTGAAAATAAAAAATGGGTACCCGATGTTTTAAAAAATGGGTGCCTGTTTTTTAAATCTAGGATCGAGTGCCCAAGCATAAAATAGGTAACTATTTTTTTTAAATGGGTAAAAAAATAGGTACCCATTTCTAAAGGAGTACAATCTCAATTTTTGGACTTCCATGGAATTGAGACCCAACTCCTTGTTTCTACCCTACATTAGTATAGATGATGATTCTCAAACTATGTGATGGAAGTGGAGAACCCTAGATGGTTTTGACTATTTGAATAAACAAAAGTAGAGATAAGTTATGAATCTCTCAAAGATAAAACTTTCTCCTTAAAAGATAGAAAGGATAAAATTATTTGGTGTGGCTTTAAGGATGGTAAATATAAGGTAAAAGATGGATACAATAAAGCTATCAGCATGGTCAATCATCATAATTTAAAATTCTTGTTGCAATTATGTTGGCATAAAGCATGCTTACCTAAGGTAGGCATCTTTTTATGGGCAACCTTCTAGGAGCACATTCTAACTATAAAATGGTTTAGGAAAATGGGTTTTGAAGGTCCCTCTAGATGTGTATTACGTAAACAAGATGCAAAAACAATAAATCACATCCTCCTTAAGTGCTCTTATGCTGTCACATGTTGGGAAAACATTTGTAACAAACCAAACTAGTCTACAATTTTTCCTAACAATTCAAAAGAGATTTTACAACAATGACCTTCTAGCATGCCTAATAGTCTATACAAGAAATTTGGAAAGTTCCCCCCCCCCCCCCCCCCCCCCCATTATAATCTTAGAATCGTAGAAAGAGAGGAATAGAAGGTTATTCCAAGATAAATTGATGATTGTAGAAGCCCTTACGAACAAAATAGAAGTTAGTATAGTTGAAACCTTGAACAAAAGATTAAGGAATACAAACCACTCCAAAGAAATATTCTCAATATGGGATGGGTTGATTCTTCGTTCCTCAATGAGACTAATAATACCCCCCAGTTTGGTGGAGGGGTTAATAGTAGCGCAGAGGCTAAACAAAATTGGAAGTGGGAACCATTGAGAGTAGGATGTATTGTTAGAGTAATTAGATATTTCCTAATTAACTCTAATCTACTTAAGCTAAACTTTAGGCAGATAATAATTAATTATTATGATGCAACCTAGGTTAGACCTTTTTAGGGTTTCGATCTCCTTTATAAGGATGACCTCTCTTTGTAATTATTAATATTCATTCACTTTTGATAATAGCAATTTCTCTTTTTGCTTATCAAGAATGTCTCGTCTATGGATTTGGCAATTCCAACCTACATAGCTTTTTGCTTCTCTCTATTGTGATAGGTGTTTGCATGCAGGTGATTCTTGGGAGTTGTGGGGTTGATCTTTCATCAACTTCAACATGGTACCAAAGCAAGTTATGGCACAAAAACCACATGCAGGTCAAAAAAGTGCTAGAAGGACAAAATAAACTTTTTTCCGCTTTGGGACCTATGCCAAAATGTCTCAAAAAGCGTGCCCACTAGTACCAAAAATTGCCTCAGGAAGTGTATTAGGTCTGTGCCAAAAAAATCTTGATTTTTGTAGTAAAAAATCTTGATTTTTGTAGTAAAAAATCACAAAACCATTGTCTCGAGAAAGGTGCCAAAAAATCTTGATTTACATGTCAAAATGTAGAAAATTGATGCATCGAGAAACATGCTAAAAAATATCAATTTACATGCAAAAAAAACATAAAATCATCGTATCAAGAAACATGTACAAAAAATTAGAAAATCACCACCTCAGGAAACATGTTCAATTTGGGAGCAATAATTGTTAGCCTCAAATTCCAACTGTGTCCAAATTTGACAAATTTTATATGAAAATAGGAATTTTTGGGTGCTCTTAGCTCATTAGTGAGGTCCATTTGGGCTCAAAGTGATGTAGGTACAGCTCTGTTACCACTAACAAAGGTATGCTCTGATACCACTGATGACAGGCCACACTACCCGTACCAACTCACAACCAAAATCACAACAAGATGGAGATAGAGAGATGACAAAAATGCTTCATTAAGCATCCATTAATACTTGAAAATTCATTACAATATTCTCCAAATGAAAGGACTCCAAATTCTTACAATATAAGAGAGATTCCTCACTAGGAGCTTCTACTTCTCAAACTTCTACTTCTCAAGCTTTCTTACAAGAGATTACATTCGAAGAGCTTCTATTTCCGAACTTGATTACAAATGATAATAAGCCTTTCTTAAATAGGCACTTCTAACCCAAGACATTACAAACACAACCAATGTGGGATAAAAGGTAAATACAACTACCTTTAAATAATTATTAAATTCCCACCCAAATACAACTAAGCACCCAACAAATATTAAATACATGATTTATCCAAAATCTTCTAGAATTTCCACCTACACATCTCAATTAATGGAATGACAACTATTTTTCTTATTTTTCTATTTACGCCACCTATGCACCTTGAAAATAGAAATTCCTCTTTTCTCTTTTTTCCCTTATTTTATTTTTAAATTATTTTTCCTTCTATTTTCATCACTTTCTCTCTCCTCCACAATTTTTTTTTTTTTCTTTTCTCCTTTTTTGTTTTTTTTGTTTTTGTGAATAAATAATTTTCTCGTGCATGATGCTCCTGCATCAGACTCCCTTGGTAGATAGAAAAATGTGTCCCACACTTTGACGCCAAAAGAAAGATATACAACCATCTTCATCTTCACCACAAGCTTCCACCTCAACAGGGACAGGAAAACCAACATGAAAATCTTCCACATTTTTTTTTTTTTTGCTAATGCATGATGCTCCTGCATTCGACTCTCATGGTAGGAAAAATTTTGTGAGTATGGATTCACAAAATGAAGTAGCCACTGTTGACATAATTTTTTTTTTCTCTTCGTCAAACACATAGCTGGAACAAGTATTCGATGCCAATATATGTCCTTTCTTCTTTTCCAACACCTAGCTGGAACAAGTGTTTGCTGCTGAAATCTCTCTTCCTCATCCAATCTTGTTGAATTAATCACACCTGTACTAAATCCAGCAATACCATACCAATCTTCCTTTGCATACCACGCATGACTAACAAGATTCTCATGCAAACCAATATATTTCAAACTCATCTCAAAGACAACATCTGATGATACATAAGAATTTATCTGTTTGACATCCTCATCTTTGCTTGCCTCTTTTATGTCATCAACAATGCATGTAACTACTTCACTTGCTTGATCTCCAACAAAGGCACTATATTTTTCCTCCATTGCTACAATCTTCAAATTATCTTCATCTATTTCAGGTTCATAAATCTTGTCATCTTTATGCTCTTCCTCTTCTCTTTCATCTTCTTCAACTTTAGGTTCGCAAATGATTTCCTCGTCATCCGCTTGCTCTTCCACTAGATCATCTTTCTTTTCTGCATTCGCACAATCCTCAACATCTCTTTTCTGGTGACGTGCTCTTTATTTCTGCAACTCAACTTCTAATTTATTCACTTGCTTCTGCAAACCAACTAGCAATACCTCTTGATTTCTTGCTCTAAATTTCTCAAGTCAAGGAATCCTCAGAATCCATCCAATCACAAAAGTCATCTTCTTCTTTCTCTTCTCCATAATCAAGTCTTTAGAAGACAAATCTAGTGCAACAGAAGAACCTTGTGCAAATTGCCTCATAGTCGGCGATCTGTCTACACAATCAAGAACTTCTTGACAAACTTCACCCAACTCAAGGTCCTAGTGCAAACTGCCTCACACTTCAGCAATCTGCTTGTACACTTAGGAACTCTTGCTCTGATACCACTGATGTAGGTATGGCTCTGCTACCACTAACAAAGGTATGCTCTGATACCACTGATGACAGGCCAAACTACCCGTACCAACTCACAACCAAAATCACAACAAGATGGAGATAGAGAGATGATAAAAATGCTTCATTAAGCATCCATTTATACTTGAAAATTCATTACAATATTCTCCAAATGAAAGGACTCCAAATTCTTATAATATAAGAGAGATTCCTCACTAAGAGCTTCTACTTCTCAAACTTCTACTTCTCAAGCTTTCTTACAAGAGATTACATTCGAAGAGCTTCTATTTCCGAACTTGATTACAAATGATAATAAGCCTTTCTTAAATAGGCACTTCTAACCCAAGACATTACAAACACAACCAATGTGGGATAAAAGGTAAATACAACTACCTTTAAATAAATATTAAATTCCCACCCAAATACAACTAAGCACCCAACAAATATTAAATACATGATTTATCCAAATTTTTCTAGAATTTCCACCTACACACCTCGATTAATGGAATGACAACTATTTTTCTTATTTTTCTATTCACGCCACCTATGCACCTTGAAAATAGAAATTCCTCTTTTCTCTTTTTTCCCTTATTTTATTTTTAAATTATTTCTCCTTCTATTTTCGTCACTTTCTCTCTCCTCCACAATGTTTTTTCTTTTTTTTTCTTTTTTTTTCTTTTCTCCTTTTTTTTTTTTGTTTGTTTTTGTGAATAGATAATTTTCCCATGCAAGATGCTCCTGCATCACAAAGTGAACCAAAAAATTGTGACCCCCCAGATTCAATACAAAAATAAAACTCTAAAAAATAAAATCCTTTGAACAAAAAACACAGATCTGAAAGTCAAGCCAAACTTTTCATAAATAGAACAAGGGTATGAAGATCTGAAGCTCTTATACCATGTTAAAGATGATGAATTTGACACCTAACTGACAAGTGTTTTTGGCGGTTGGATTTTTTTTCCAACAAGGGTCATTTTCAGACTTTTTTTGCCTTGATGACCATTTGACCATCAAATTTGAGCTCATTACTTATTGACATCGGTGCCATGTCAGCACTGCATCAGCACTTCTGTCACCTCTTTAGGCTCTGTTTAAACCTACCTTTGCATTTTTGCTCATATCTTAGGCATACAGACTACATTTTCTAAAAACAAGATATCACCAAAAATATGGTTCCGAGCCCATCATAGTGGTACAATTAGTTTTTAGTTTTGATACATTTTTTTATGGATTTTTTTGCTATCAAAGTTAGGGGTACTTTTTTGTACTCTTTGATTTGGGAATTCTTTATAGCGTTAGAAAAATATTTTCAAGCTCTTTCCAATGATTTTAGTTGTTTTTCTAGATTTTGCTCTAGGCACTTTCTATTTAGTCTTTTGCATTTTTTTCATTCTAGTGGATATCTTGGTTGTTTCAAGTTTGGAGATCAATTTCATTGCTTCAAATGATTTGTCATGACTTGTACTATCTACTATATTAGTATTATGTCTCTTGTAGTCTAATTAGACATGGTTTGTATGTATTCTTGCAAATACACTAAGATAAAGTGTCATATTGCATCTGTATTTTCATCTCAGTTATTTTCCCTTGTTTTTCTTTCTAATTCGAGTAGTGTCATCTAAGGACACTTGTGCAGATTATTGTATTCTTGGGATTCACCATATCTTGTGTCTTATTGTACATGCACTACACATGATTAAAGTGTCATAGGGGGTTAATGATTTTTCTTTGTTTGACATCTTCCTTTGTCTAGTGAGTGTCCCTTTTGTGACATTAGCCTCATGACATGTCTGAGATTGATCACCTCAATACACACATATGTAGTATTTTGTACATCTTGATCATGGTTTCTTGATATGCAGTTCTTTCTACCCACTTTTTCAATTGCCTATCACCTCACCTTTATCTACATTAGGGGGCTTCTTCTATTGTTTCTCATGCTTCCTTGGTTTGATTGATCAACTCTTCAGGCTTTGGTGTTTCATGTCATCTATATCTCTGAGTTTAGTGTTTGCCTTTGTGTGCCTCCTAATTTGATGTAGATTACAATCTTCTCTACCTAGTCAGGTTCTATTTCAATGGAGGTTCTTCAAATCAGCAGTTACTTTTGATAGAGATTTGCAGTTTTTACATACTTCAGTGGGGTTCTTCATTATCATCTTTTGTTCCTATTTTCTGTGACACTTCCTAGTTTGGAGGCTTCTTCAATCCTTCACTAGTTCTTTTCAGCATTATTTCCATCTATTTTTGAAGTAAAGTTTTTCCCATGTGGTTTTCTCTATTTCTCCTCTTTTTAGAGATTTGGTTGTGTTTGTGTACCTCATTAGGCTTTGTTTGTTGGGACCCAAATCTACTTTTTGTAGTATTTTTCTAGGTTTTTAGCTACTCCCTAAGTTTATCTTAAGGGGGGGTGTTAGATTAATTAGATATTTCCAATTAACTCTAGTCTACTTAAGCTAAATTTTAGGCATTTAATAATTAATTATTTTATTAATTATTATGATACAACCTAGGTTAGACCTTTTTAGGGTTTTGATCTCCTTTATAAGGATGATCTCTCTTTGTAATTATTAATATTCATTCACTTTTGATAATAGCAAATTCTCTTTTTGATCATCACGAATGTATCATCTATGGATTTGGCAATTCTAGCCTCAATAGCTTTTGGCTTCTCTCTTATGTGACAAGTGTTTGCATACAGGTGATTCTTGAAAGCTATGGGGTTGATCTTTCATCAACTTCAATAGGTATAAAATGAATTTTGATGAGGCATCTAGAGGCAATCCATGTGCAGTAGGTATAGGTTGTATAATTCACAATAGTAAAGGTCGTATGATAGGAAAACTAGCAAAATCATAACTAATATCATGCAAGAGATCATAACTTTTGTAGAGGGTCTCCAACTTAGTTAAGAGTTAGGTATCAAACAACTGATAATAGAAGATGATTCACAAATTATTATTAATGTAATTAGGACTGACCATGCAACAAATTGGATATTGAACTCGACTGTGGAACAAACTCTACAATCACTATTTTTTTTATAGAGGTTGAGTTCAAACATACACACACACAAACACACACACACACACACATATATATATATATATATGTGTGTGTGTGTGTATACATATACATACATATGTGTGTGTGTGTGTGTGTGTGTCTATATATGTATGTATATATGTATTTATATGTACAAATGTATATATATGTATATTTGTATATAGATATATACATAAATATATATACATGTATATGTATGAATAGATATACATACATATACAAGTATATATGTGTGTATACACACACACACACACACACACACATATATATATATATATTTGTGTGTATAGATATGTATGTATGTATGTATGCATTTATGTGTGTATGTGTGTGTGTGTGTGTGTGTGTGAAGGCAATAAGCAGGCATATGAATTAGCTAATTTAGGAACTGATGGTCTGAAAGTTAGAGAATGTTTCACTTGATTTTGATGCAAAAGGAACTTGTTTAATGGTTTTCTTCTTTACCCTTCAGCCCTAACATAGCATAGACATAATATAGTTTTATATAGCACTTGAGTCTTAATTCATTATTTGAAATTTAAAGGTAAAGATAGTACACTATAATTTGAATAAAAAAATAAATGATCAATTTTGACTTGTACCAGCATATATATGATAAAAGATTTTACTTCAATTATGAAACATCTGTATAAGATTATATGCCACTAGACAAAGTTTTTCTAGCCATTTAGCAATCAAGTTCTACTTTAAGTGGCTCAAAATTAAGATTTAAGCATTAAAGTAATATTTTACAATCAATATATCATATCATAAAATAGTCTAATATGGAATAACTCTAATATGATGTATCTATTAAACTAGCAAGATTCATTGGTGAAATAGAAATAAACTAATAACATTGAGTTAAATACTTAATTTTAATAATATCATGCATGTAAAGGAGACGTCTCCACACTTGGGTTTTGTAGGAAAAACTAAAAACTTTATAAGCTAACCTTGCAATTAGTAATAAAAATGAAGTACATGCTAATATTATTTCTAGTATTTGGGGATAACCATGCATTCTAACAAGACTATTGATGCATTAGCGTATAATAAAGAGTCTTGTATTTCTAAGGATATTGAGAATCATTATATTATGATAAATATGTAATATGTCTCCTTTTCCATTTCTCATCAATGCACGAATCTATTGTTCTTGTGTAGGACTAACAATGATCTTAGCTATAAGGGATTTACATGATTTAAAATTTATCATTATAAAGTGGTTGAAGAAAATAAAATACTATGAACATGGAGATGATGGTGAGCATAAAGAGGAAAATATGATAAAATGTGGGATATCTTGGTGAAAATATTCTTTGTTGTAAGGGATCAAATATTATTCCCAATATTTCAAATAAAGAATCTCTCTCTCTCTCTCTCTCTCTCTCTCTCTCTCTCTCTCTCTCTCTCTATCTATATATATATATATATATATAGAGAGAGAGAGAGAGAGAGGGATATATATATATATATATAGAGAGAGAGAGAGAGAGAGAACCATAAGAAGACAAGGCATTTGAATTTACAAGAAGGCAAGACAATAGCATCTGAGGCTATACTCAGGGTTTTCTTCCCCATTCTTTTCTCCTCACTGCATGCACTTTGAATAGGGAAAATATAATTTAAAGAAGTTAAAGTTATTAGTATAAATATTGGCAATAGCCTTTTATTGATTAAAAAAATAGTGCATTTATTCAATCATAGCTAAACTTGAAAATGTTTTAAAAGTAGAAATATGTAAAATTAAATTTTAACAAGTATTTTTTAATCATCAGTTGATAATTTGAATTTTCATATGTTATAATTATGTTTTAGTAATAACGTACTAAGATTATATTTTCCATTAAACGATTTTAATTACTTTAAGGAAGCATACATGTGTTAATGTTAGAATGATAAAAAGGCAAGAGCCTGTGTAATAATGATAACTTGTGAGCCTCTCATCAAGGAGGTCTTGGGTTCGAATCTACTCAAGCTTAACACAAATATAATTAAATTCAATAAATTCTACTAATAATAATAATTAATCTTGGCTTTGGCCAATTACCTATAAAATATAATGTTAGAATGATAAAATCTAATTACATGATTAAATAAAAAATAAAAGAATGATTTTAAACAACAAATTTTTATTTAGTTTAGTAAAATTGTAACTTTTAATTATTAGACAAACTATAATAATAAATAAATTATACACTCTCTCCTATTAATAATATATTCTAGAAATATTACTTTTTCAATTTTAATTATTAAAAACATAACATTAATGGTTAAACAATTGCACCTTATTTGGTGCAAGGGTTAGTTTATTTATTTGTGAACACCCTTGGATTTAAAATCAAATCATATATCAATTTATTTATCTCTTGCACCCAAAATACATAGTTTCGGACAAAAGAAATTCAATGTTTTCAACTGTCTTTATAAAAGGGTTGGATTATTTTGACTCAAAAGAATTGTAATAGATTCAAGATAGTGTGCAAAAAACTTTTTAAGAAGAAACTTCTACTCTAGGGCCTTTATAGTACTAACAAACATAATTTAAAGTGCACTTGGTAGGTGCAAAATAACAAAAAAATATGACATTTTAAATTTAATTGATTTTCAGCCAATGCTTGGTTTAATGAAGAAGGCAAGAAGTGATTTGAAAGAGTTAAACAAAATAAAACAATAAAGCTCAAAGCTTATGAACATAATTTAAGAGACGAAAAAGTTGATTTTATGGTCACAAAGAGGGAAGACGTAATATTTCTTGGGGAAAATAGGCACATAACATTTTGAAATCAGTTGTAACTAAGAAAAATGCAAGTAAAAAATAATAGTTTAACTTCTTAGTGCTTTGATTATGTAAGGAAACTTTATGCAAAAAATTGAAGGTTGACCCTTTGCTTTAGGTCACACTACTACTAAGCTTTTAATGGGTATAGAAAAGCTAGGTGTTGGAAAAGCAAAAAAGTTTGTTGATCTTCAAGGGAAGCATTTAAAGTGGTGTATGAAAACTCAAGCACCTCATATTACAAAGTTGCTTTACAAAATCATGTAGTAGGGGATCCCTTTTGATTGGAAAACTACCCTTGCAATACCTCTTTTCAAGAATGGTGATATCAATAATCCCTCTAATTATAGAACCATTCAGATTAATCATTTGCATGCAAATTTGTTTGGAAATATTCTAGAAAATGTAATCAACAAGCATTTTAAACCTAAGCATTCCATAGTTGATCATAGTATAACTTCAAGGCTTACCATTGAAAGTGTTTACAAGAAAAAAGAGGGAGCCTTTCGCTACTTTGTATTTTTCACATACTATTTAGAGGTAAGCTTTGACACCTGATGGATTAAATTTGGGTCTGTATTCATCTTAGAGAAAATATTCATAGGAGGAATGATGAGATTAAATTAAAATCAAGACTTCAACTAGTAACTTTGAAAGTTTAATGAGTGATATAGGAGTCAAGCAACGGTTCCCATTATCCCTTGCCATTTTTGCTTTATATGTTGACAAACTTAAAGAGTGACTAAACTTACAAGGTCACGATGGTGTTTATTTGGGTGAGTTTTTTTATAAGACTTCTTTTATACATGAATGACGTTATTTTGATCTCTAAGTGTGTTTGTGGCTTGCAAGGGCCTTACTTTCCCTTGAATGTTTTGCAGAACTATGGTGATGTTCGTCAATATTAGCATGACAAAAGTGATAGTTTTGCTTAACCAAAAAAAACATAACTGTCACAAGTTTTACTTCGAAGGTGGTAGTAGTACTTGATGAATTTTTTTTAAAACCTTGGAATTAATTTTAACAAAATGTTAAGAAGGTTGTGAAAAGAAGCAAACTTTGGGAAGTTGGAAATCATTTTATGTTTTTTAAAAGAGATGTAGAGAGATACATATATCATATTGGAAAACTACCCAAATTATTTTTGGGTTGTTAGTGTTTCTGGTTGTACTCTATGGTTGTGAATTATGATCCAACAATGCCTTTGATTTATAATGGAAGCAAATTAAGAAATTTAAAAAATGCTTGATTACAAACAACTCAAGAATAATAGTTTAGTTCCTTTTGATATCATGTTGCGTGAAGTGGGGACATCCTCTATAGAGGAAATTACTATGGTGTGCCTCATAAGATATTTAAAGAGGTCAAGAAAATGAAGTGGGTAGATAGACTAAGGTAGTCTTCTATTAATATTGTGCAAAAAAAGAAGATTTAGATGCAACAAAACAACAAATTGTTTAGTGAATGAGATATTTAATTGCACTTGTGTCCTACAAATAATAAACAGATAATTTTTTTGTTATAAATAAGTTCCCCAAGATTTTTTGGGTACATAACTAAGGAGAAAAGAAAAAGAGTTTTCACAAAGAGTTTAACACACTTGTAATCATCACAAAAAAAACATTTGTAGGGGCCAATATCTCTTGGAGTGCCAAAATTCTTATTGCTCAATTGAGTAATTCACCCTAACTTCACTATAAAATAGAATATTGGAAAAAAACCAAAAGAAGCATGGGGATGTCATAATCATCATTAAAAAAAAGTGTTTATAGGGGTCAATATATGTTAGAGAGACACAATTTGTCTTGCTCAACTGAGTAATTCAAACCAACTTCACTATAAAATAGACAATTGGAAAAGACTTAAACAAGCCTAGAAATGAATGAATGAAAGTTTTTAATAGCTTCCACAAGGTCAAACAACCTATGGGACCCACAAATAGCCAAGACAAAAATAAGCAGGTAAAAACCAAATGCAATAGACTTGGATCTTCAACTATGTATCTTGGTTAGGAAATAGTTTGCCTTCATTATATTTTTTTCCTCAAAATCAATTCTCAAGACGTTCACTTCTAGAGTATCAATTAAATTCTCCTTAATATACTTGTAGACTAGAAGCACTTTATGATATGATGCTATGTCTCCACAAATTCTTGAGTGTAATAATAACATCTTATATTTACCCACTCTTCTTTAGATATCACCCATCTTTCGATTTCAGACCTAAACTAGTGTGAACTAATTCTTAGTTGAACAATTGACATTTTGTTTTAAATAGTTTTTATACCCAAAAAACATTCCCCTAAAAACATGGTGCCATTAGGATAGTTAACCCTTAAATAGAGTCATGAAAACAATTGAATAATTGAAAGACTTGTCATCAAATTATATTGAAAAAAAATCAAAATATAAAAATTAGCTTGCAAGATCATCTATCCCCTAGACCTTCTTTAGGCTAGTGGAAATTAAAACAAGGGTTGCAAGTTACCTTTATGTTTGTTTGTTTTGATTGGAGAGATATTATTGTTTTGAGCAGTGAAGCTAGATTATATGACTAAAATATTAATGTATCAAAGAGTATTTGAGTCAATTTACCATCTGCCAAACTATTAGTTAGCTTTGGAAATTTTACTTCAAGTTTGGTGGGAAAGCAATGTGCAAATCAACTGCTGAAATCTACTACTTGCTAAAGTGATTCAAACAAGAAACAAATTGAAAAAGAGTGGAAGAATAAGCTAGGAAAAATATGCAATTCAAAATAAATATATATTTAATAATAGAACCATTACATAATATTTACACATCATAGTTGTAGCTTGAAGGCAGTCAATCTTGTCCATGCAAAATGAAGACTTTATTTGATACAAATTTTGAACCTTATATCATGAGAGAAGGTCATTTATTCATCAAACAACCATTTATTTTCATGGAACATATTTACTGATGTTTTTTACTATTCAGGTAATCACTATGTAACTACTATTTGGAGAGGTATGCATAAGAGTGGAAGAATAAGGTAGAAAAGATATGAAAGTCAGTATAAATATATATTTAATAATAAAATTATTACATAATATTTGCACTAATATTTGCACAACATGGAGGTGGCTCCAAAGTAAATTAACTTGGTCCTCCCCATTAGCAGGCAAATGGGTTGACCACTTATTGGGTTGACCAAAAGGTCATCCAAAGAAAATCTATGGTAAGGTTTGGAATATCACCCCAGCAATTGTTTTATGGGAAATTTGGAAAGAACAAAATCGCCGAATTTTCTTAAATCATTGTCTATCTAAGCAAGCTCTTTATGAGAAAATAGAAGTGGCAATTTCAGAAGTTATAAATAGTGATCTCAGGAAGAGACCAAGAGAAGAAGGATCCTTCTCTGAATGGGATGCATAAATCAAAAAACAATGGCCTTTATTAATCAACCCCCCCCCCCCCCCCCTTCCAGGATGGAAGAAGCTGAATTTTGATGGGGCATCAAGAGGAAATCCAGGTAAAGTTGGAATTGGATGTATCTTAACAGATGAATCAGGTGAGTGGATTATAAAAAGATCAAAGTCCTTAGATATGGCATCAAATAATATTGTTGAACTCAAAGCAGTAGAAGAGGGAATCAAACTATGTATTAAACTTAAAATTAAAAAACTTATAATAGAAGGGGACTCCCAAATTATCTTAGAAAAGGAGCAACCCCGAATTGGGTCTTAAATTCCAAATTAGAAACTATCATCAAATCCCTTTCAGTATTTGAAGAAGTAAGATATGTGCATATTTACAGAGAAGGCAACAAGGAGGCTGATAAATTAGCCAATTTAGGCACCGATGGTTTTAATACCTTAACTTTTAATCATATCATTTAATCTTCATTGATTCCAGTATAATTCCTTTCCCTTTATTTCCTACGTGTGAAGTGATTTCAAACGTATTGGACAGAGTACCAAGATTTGAGAAAAATCTTTCACTCGAGTAATATTATCCTTTAAATGATGATTTTGAGAGGAACTGTATTAATCATTAAAATGCCATCATTTTTATTATGCATCCAAAAATTTTGCCTTCACATATTTATATGTGAAATTGGGACTCACTCGCATTTCATCTTAGCTTGTGAATTGATATCACCCGTGAGATAGGCAACGGTATGGGCTAGGGGTTATGGATTCCAATATAAGTCTGTTCCATGCTTATGAAAATCATACCACGGAGTTTTGTGGGCTGATTAAATAGGAGAAATGGAATCGACTCCTTCAGCCCATAGATGATATGAGTCGTGTTGCAGTCAATCAATCTTTAGGAGAGGTTACTTTTAGCTATGAATACTCATGGAGGACCAACAGCGACATTGTAGGGCTCTGGGTTGGTTGTTTGGCTAGGGCTGGAGTAGAAAAATGGGATATTATTAGGCTCATCCATAACATTTTCAATCCCTATTGGTTAGTTGGGCTAGAAATTGTAGTTGCAAACATTGATGAAAGGCTTCGTATCCCTCTCCCTGAAGCCTACATGGAATTTGAAGTGGGTAGCCTTGAAATTGGTAGAAGTCCAAGGCGACCACGCCTAGTAATTAGGGACAATGTTCAGTTCTTTCGAGAATGGTCGTGAATGGAATCAAGTATCAACTTTCTATTAAGATGGAGGGGAATCATCGAAGACCTAGGTAGGGAATGGCTTATCAACTACTTGAGGGCATATGATGCTTACATTCATCTGGATGTAGACCTCAACAACTTGGAGGATGTAGAATTTTGTTTGTCAAATTATGACAAGACTAGTAGGGGGAGATCGACTTTTGAGTTTCCCCCAGGATCTAAGGCCACCTCTCTGCATGAAGCTAGAGAAATCATTATTGTTTTTAGGAAAATATGATAAATATATGTAATTTGGGTCATTTGTTTGAAACTGAGACCCAAAATTTTGGTTATTAATGTTATGCCATTAGTATGGATACCACGGTAGATAGTCTTTCTGCCTTTACATTTAGTCAAAATCAGTATATAAGGCACATTTTAAATATAGTGTCTGTATCAATATTAAATAGTGTAACTTTGATCTCTGTATATATCGATCTATATATTAATGAAAATCATTTTAAAGCTATTATCTAGTCTCATTATATGGATGTGGTTTCAGTTTTGATCTAGATATCATTTCAGTTCTTCTGGTTAAGCTTCCAGATTAATTTTGGTTTATCTCAATTCTTTAATGGTCTAGGTTCTATATATTGATGCACTAAGTTTCAAGCATTTATTTAAATCAGTAACAAAGTACGAATACCACTTTTATCACACCCTTTGTTTTGACTCCTTATCACTCCTACATTATGGCCTGGGTGTTCTTCTCATTCTTCTGGTGCCTTGTTCTCGATTTGCTCCCCCTGGATTCAGTTTTTAAAATTATTTATTTTGTACTGATAACTATCTTCTTTATACTTATCACCAATATAACTCATATTAAGCTTTAATGATTACTGAAACCCAAACTCTTAATTTAATCATTAATTTTCACAATCTGTAACTATAACTTACCAAATTTCAACATGATTAATAATTATAATGAAATTAGTTAATTAATTAATTATTTAGTTCCTTAAAATTTCTTAACTTAAATATTTTTGAAATAAGCTCCCTCCGGTCTTACAAAGAGGTTTTGAGGATTATTTTTATCTCTAACCCCTGATGTGTTGTTGGATGTTGTGACTTGTTGGTAGATTTTGATTGTTATTTTCTCCAATCTTTTGGAACTCCTCAAGAAAGATAAAGATGTCATCTTTAGACACCATTATGATGTAATAATTGGGATATGCCCCTTTTGCTGATGTATAATATAGGACTTTGGTCCCGGGCAAGACTAGAGGTTTTCTTTCCCCGTTCTTTCCTACTAGTGCCCGTTAGAATGGGGGACAGCTTGTGTTTCTAAATTTTAATTTAATAAAATTAATCATGGCTATAGCGGTAAAAAAAAATTGCACAACACAATTGTTTATGTGATAAGTTGGCATTGAACATGCATTAAAGTAGGGCCAAAGTTCCCCATAGGTGAAATATACAATGAACAAGTCTCCCGTGAGATGGATGCATATTTAAATTAAAAACAACTTTCTATTGTGAGCTGAGATCAAGAAAGAATGGAATTGATAATATAAAGATCTTGTAGAAGTATAAAATGAACATAATTTTAAATCAACAAACCATAAAAATCATACATGTTTATTGTAATGCTTTCACCAATGTCATGTGATTGTAATGTAGGAGCATCAATGCAAGTTTCCTGCAATGAAGCATATGGTTTACATAGCATATGATTGTTATGTTGTTGTAGACACAGATTGAGTAAACAGTCGACTTAATCAAAGTTCATATAATGGTTTTGTAGACATCAAGAAATTTGTAACTCAAAACTAAAAGCAATATTATAAAGCCTTAGTGGGGAATTATTTTTGTAGTATAGAGTAGTACTTGAATGTGCTTTTAAGTGTAACTGTTTCAGCCATATCATGCATATTGTAGAAGTAGTAGTATAATTTTTTTGTAATGGAGGATACGTTTAACATGAGTATTGTTTGTAAAAGATTTCTCCACTTAAGCAAAATGTCTAAGCATGGTGGGATAATAGGGAGGCTTGAGTACTTAAATCTTTTACATTTAAAATTAGTTGAGTTTGAAAGTTGTAGTATATATTACAAGAGAGGGTTAATTGAAATATATGAAGAAGACAATAGACCCATTGGATAGTTTAGTATGAAGCAAGAATAATACTTTGCAACACATGTATAATAATGAATATGTAATAACTTGCCAATTATGGAATGAATTTAGCAAAATGAAAGAAAGTTAGTGACCATAAAGAGTCAAAATTGTAGATTTTCATTATGTTGAAAATATTAAAAACCTTTTCGTGCATCAAAAAGCTTTCAGAGTATTTTGGTGCAAAGAAAATTTGGAACTTGATGGGAAACATAGCATCAACATCATTTGAAGCATAATACATAATTTGAAATGTTTTGAATGTATTGTGATAATTGACATTTTCAAAATACAAAAAATATTAAACATGTTCAAAATATAATAAGTTTTTGTTTTTTTTGGTGAAAAATGGACGAATCCATTATATTTTGTTCTAAACTACTTCAAAAGGCTCCAGGAGGAAAGAAGTAGTGAAGAAAACCTCCCTTCGTAGTCAAATGAACAATATATATTCAATGAGAAACAACCAAAATTTGCCCAAAAAAAATTGGAAGCAAATTCAAAACCAAAATACTATGTGAGAAGCCTAAAACCCCCTAGTCATCTGTCAGATACTAAATGAAGAGAATTCACCCAACACCCATGTCGAATCTTTATCAACTTTCAATGAACTGGCTAATGATGTTGAATCCCATTCAATCGACCCTTTATCCAAAGCAGCCCCTTTATTGGCTAGCCAATCAGCTAACCTATTAGCCTCCCTAAAGTAATGTGAAATTTTGAATTCTACAAATTTAGAAAGTAATGCCCTCACCTCCTAGAAAATGTAGTGGATCTCCCAACTAGTAGAGTGTCCTAATGTAGTGGCTGAAGTTATAATTTGAGAATCCCCTTCTATGTGGATTCTCTGAGTGCCATTAGAAATTGCAAGACCCATTCCAAAATGTAAAGCCCTTGCCTCAACAATGTTATTAGAACCAATTGGAATCTTGGAACATGTTGCCCGAATAACTCAAGAATTAGAATCTCATAAGACATAACCCACCCCTGAAATCCTAGGATTTCCTCTTGAAGCTCCATCAAATAAGCATAAAAACCATAGATAGTATTAATTTTCATCATAGTGTAGAGAGTGTATGTAAATGATAATCCAAAAAATTGATAAGTAACCAATGCATTTCAATCACATTGGTGGCTTGCAAAGATGTTTGTTCACTATTTGACAACAAAAAATTTGGAATAGCAGTTGGAGTAGAAAATGATGATGCTAGATATGAATTATTCTTGCTTCTTTGAATTTTAGAGGCCTTTAGAGCAAGATGGTTATTAGAGAAAAGTCAGTAACATGCTAAACCAATTAATTAATATCATAATCTGTAACATAAAGAGCAATATTATATTTACCTTTGTCAAGATAGGGTAGTGGTTGATCTTAAGTACAATGAAACATGTGATCATGCTATTTGTTTAAGTGTGAATTTTACTCTCATTGTGAAGTCTCGTAATAGAAAGATAATTGTTGATTTGTCATTGATGTACTCCTCATAGGCAATGTTTTTTAAAGATGGCTAAATTTATTCAACAATATTCTTTTATGCAAAATAATGAATTGTTTGATTGTTGTCTTTTGTTATAGTTCCTTTGATGTAAAAATAGTATATGTACTCCACATCTTCATTGCATTTCTTACACTGGGTTTTTTGTCATCCAATGTGCCATAGTTGTCAAATTTGTAGTTGCATTTAGGATAAAATGTATGAAATGGGTTGCAATATGCATTTGTGGGATTTAAACTGCCAAGAACTTGTAAGAAGCAAAAAGGATGCTATTGCAATACAAGGATGGACATAGTGAAATTTAGAGTGAAAGATGTTTGAATTAATTACCTCGAAGGTGGTGTGCAAAAGTCCATGGTCCTTTTGTCATTGACTTTGCATACATATGTGGAGGGACTTGTATAAAGAGCAAGTTGTTTATCTTTCTTTTTTGCAATATTCCTAAAAAGTATAAAGAGAAATTTTTTTATCTTGCTTTTTTGTAATTGTTCTTCCACTTGAGAGTATATTTGAGCAAAATTTGCATTTATGTAGACTTGTAATTGAATAATAGTGTTAGTTTTTTGGGGGAATGGATGAAATTAGAAAATAATTATAGAAAAGTAAGAATACAAGTAGAATGTAAATGTTTACCATTGCTTTGTCCATGTCAGTGTGCCTATCCTTGATGTCAAGGATATATTGAGTACCTTTTTTATTTGTTCCTACAACTATTGCACCTATTTTTCTATTAGTGTATTCACTTGTACAAGTGAGTAGGTGTTTTATAATAGTTTCTGGAATGGATTTATACTAATTTGAGAGTGGTGGAATTATTTCAATTGTGGTAGATTATTTCAAAATTAAAATGCAATCTGAATCTCCACAATCATACTCTACTTTAGGAGTGATTTGGAATCCCATTATTCCTATTGTTGTCATTGTAACTATTTTATCCTCAAACTTGTGGATGATGTTATTAACAAAATTAAGTGTTATAGTCATTTCACCTTTAGAGTATATCAGATCAACAAAAAGGACTTCACGTGCTCTGGTGCCTTTATCAAGGACAAGTTTGCAGATAACAAACACATTGCCATGGAAAGTATTGGCTACTTTTTTGGTATTTAAATCTTCAATTGTTATTGAGATTTGAGAATTTAATTTTGGACTAGTGCAAGTGGAAATAAAAAAAATTAACTTCTTTCATTTGTAAAACTAAGTTAAGGATAAAAACAATTGATTTTGTTATCTTTTTGGTGCTTTTTATTCGCTTGTGTTTGCTTTATTTGTTGATATCGTTGTATTCATTGTTGTTGAGTTGAAAATAAATATTTTAATGCATGTATGTACAATAAGAGTATTAGGCCATATGGAAATATTGGAAATATTGTTCAAGGTAGGGTGAAAGGATGAAGTGAATGTTTATTAGAGTTGCAAGGTGGTTTGTCCAATATGCTTCTGTTGTATAAGTGGAACATATATTTTTTGTTGAATTTGTCCACATATGGTCAATAAGTGGTCTATTTATAATTTGTGATTTTTCTAGGGAAAAATGTATGTTGTAATGATGCATATATTTTACCAATCTTCTTGTGGTTGTGTTTTTTGTAGA
The DNA here is from genome assembly GCA_028749045.1 of Cupressus sempervirens. NCBI lineage: Eukaryota > Viridiplantae > Streptophyta > Pinopsida > Cupressales > Cupressaceae > Cupressus > Cupressus sempervirens. The sequence continues at coordinate 103,777,714 of CM053788.1, forward strand.
CATATCCAAATTGAAGCTACCTACAATGAAGAGAGGCTTTGTAGTATGTAGATAGGTAACTATTTTAGTCATCGTGACCAAGATCTCTAGGGTGGGAGTGTTGGGGCATATGTAAACATTGGTAAGATCGAGGTCATTGGTATGAAGACATAATGTTAATTTTATTGTGTCAATATTCTTCATTCTATGTTCTTTTCTATTCAAGACCAATAGATTCTTTGTTGTAAAAGTTGTTATACCATGTATATGATACTTTGTATGGCTATTATATTTTTCAAGGAAAATTGAATGTGGTGGAGATAAATGTACATCTTCCAACTATAGGATATCAGAGGACATTATGTCATAGTCATTTACAATTTCAATTGTGTGCATTCTCAAGCTACAAGTATTTAATGTGCATAGTAGTATATGTGATGCATGAATAGAGATAGAAAAAGGGTTGTCAAGTTCCCATTGTGCGATTGATTAAAGTTGAGACATTTCTTGATGGATATTTTGTTTAACTTTGAAATCATTGGGTTGTAAAGGCCTTAATAGAAATAGTGATTCAATTGTCCTAGTTTGTGAAAGCATCGTGTATGCTAGACAATGTTGTGTAATTCATGTTGGATCAAATGCAATGCCTTCCAATGTTAGTTCTTAATTTTTTGAGCACATGCAATTTGTATTGGGAACTATTTTCTTATTCTTATATTTACGATACTAAGTATTTTTGGGATGGGCGTTGTAATTAAGAGTATGGGAATGTAGGGTCTTTGAATTGATATAGTATAATATTGAGCTAGTTTATTTCTTTTTTGTTGGCTAATTTTGGGATCATTAAACTGGATCAATATTATATCTTGATCTCCTTGTGTTGTGTATGTATTGAATATTTTGTCTGATCCATTAACAAGGCCATTTTTTGTATTGTTGTTTCCCATAATAATTTCTAAAAGAATATTTAGTTTTAGAATAATTTGTCTTGCTAGAATTGTTGCATGGTTGTAAAGACACATTGCACCATAATTATTTTCCTCATGGTCTACTACATCTAAAATGACATGGCTTCTTGGAATTGTGGATATCATATTGTTGTTATGTTTGTCAACATCTTTCCTCCTTAAAAAAGGTAGGGAAACATTAGGTCAACTAGTGATGGGAGGAGGCAGGTATGGTTGAGGTATTCTATATCATCATTTGTTTGTGAGTCTAGTCAAATTCTAATAGAGTTTGGATGATTTGGTTGTCATTTTGTCACATTATTGTACTTAGTGAGTATTATTTTGCATTATCTCTACAAAAATTGTAAGACATTAATTCTGTAGAACTTGGTTTGTTGTCGAAGACATCAGAGTCAAGTATAGGCAAAGTTTGGTATAGGTCACCACAAAAAAATGTATCAAGCTTCCCAAAGTATGAAGTGGGTAATTGATAATATTAAATCATAATCATTTCTCAATGTATCATAAAAATATCAAGCCTACTAAAAGAATCTCATCTATTAGAAGTACTTTTAATTGACTATAGTTCTTTGACATTACATCTTGTGTGTATGTGCTAAGGGGAAGGAATTTTGATTTATTGAAAGGTATGTGGAAGGTTGAATGCAATGTTGTTCCATCAATGTTGTAAGTTTTGTTTACTATGTATGTAGTTATTAGGCCTTTAGGTTGTCGGGATCATTATAAATTCTATTATTATATATCTAGATGAGAGCTTGGCAGACTGTGGTTGTTGTAAATATTATTTTTCCAATTCTTGCTTCGCCTGTCAAGAACAAATATATTGGAGTGTTGAGGTCTTTGAGTTTCTTTTATGGTAATGTCTTTAAAAATAGCTTGTTTTTTATTAGATAAACAGGTTTTACAGGGAACCTAAAACCCAAAAGTTAGTACAAAAGAAGGCTGATAATAAGCATGATAGCCCAGCAAAAAAAGTATAAGTTCAAAGGCTGATAATAAGCATTAAGCCCAGCCAAAGGAAAGAGTTCTGAGAAAAGACCAAGAAAAGGAAACAAGCAAAGCCACGGCCTAAAGCCAGAACAAAAAGCTGAGAGACAGTAATGAATAAAAGAACAGGCGAGAGTTATTCCTCATTATTTTGCTCCAAATCATGCATCACCTAGGCAACCTCAAAGGCTAGTTGATTCTCCTCCATTTCCATCTATTGTGCCCTTTGATTCTCCTAGTCCTGAGTAGGAATGGAGTTGTCCTTTGTAGGGTCGTCCTCCGTTCTGGTCTCATCCCTATCTTTTCCATCCTCATATTTGTGCTTTTCTCTGTCTTTGATCCAGCCCATGAGAGAGATGAGATTGTTGTTGATGGAGCTTAACAAGGAAAACATCTGATTCACAAGGTTGTGATTGTAGTTTTCTAGGTTGTGTATCCTTTGTTCTGCCAGACTGAGCCTGTCAGCCAAATCCATCCTCTTGTTGGCATTCATTCCTGTCCTTGTTGCCTCAATATGTTTCACCTGATCTTTAACCTCCTCAAGCTCGTGGAAAAGCCATTTGATTGATCTAAAATTATCAATCATGCTATTGCGAGCATTATTTAAAAGGTTCATCCCTGTCTCCCTAGCTCTGTCCGAAATAGCCACAATCGTCGAATCAATTAATTCTTCCAGCCGCTGCTCTTCTTGATTATCCACGAGGATTTGGGGATTCATGGCCTCCCTAAAGATTCCCATCTTGGTGGTCTTGACATTGAAGTTGATCCACGCTTTCCTCCTATCATTGGTCTGCACTTCCCCTTCTGCATACCTAGCTTTCTCCTCTTTTTGCTCCTCAGGGTGGAGATGAATAGGAGAAAGGGGTAGCACAGACGCCTCCTCAAATTGAGAGTGCACATCCTCCAAACTCTCCCTCTTGCACTTCTTCCTTCCACTTTCCTCCTTTGTTTCCTCTTGTGTCTCCTTAACCACCTCCTCAAACTCTGGTTCCTCCTCTTCGTTGCTACCTCCCTCCTCAGCCTTCTCAGCCTGTTTCTGCCCGAGATCCCTAGGGCTTTTTCTACTTGGGGTTATGAGGGAGGGGGATTTTTTAGCATGGTAATTTGCTACTTTCCTCGCAGAAGAGATCCTGCCTTTCTCAAAACTGAGGCTCTAAATTTCATCCGAGTTAGAGGAGTAACTAGAACTTCCAGACTCCACATTCTCAATCTGAGGGGGGGGCGTTGCTTATAGTTTGAGCTTTGAAGTGCTCGTGGATAAGTAGCAGCAGCCCCGCATGCAGAGCCAGGTTAGCAATGGGCTTCTTTTTGAAGCTATCCATCGCTTTACTCAAAGAGGTTAACAGATAAAAAGGGAAAGAAATTCTAGCTTTCTTTCGAAAATGATTCAAAATAACAAAGTGGTGGGTTCAGGCTCTATCAAACCTTGGGTCCAAAGTGATGTACTCAATAACAGCTTTCAAAACATACCTCCATTGCTTCTTCATGGAGTCGGGGACATAGTAGGTGTCAATCTTTTTCAATGCCTTCAATTCCTTCTCACTCTCCACAAAGTCCCTAACCGCATTGGCGAAAAGCTTCTTATCCTTAAAGAATTTGAAACCCTCGATAGGGATCTCGGTGACAGCCGCAATCACCTCCTCCATTATTCAGAAGTTGATGCCATTCACCTTAACCCTGCCATCCTTCCAGGACCCCACCATACTGTTGGTCACCTCCTGATCAAAATTGTGCAACTTCATGATATACTTTGTAACCCTACCCTCTTCAAGCTTTTCCCAAACTTTGGGCCTACTTCTCCATTTCTCAAAGTCCCCCACTGGCTCCTTTCTGCATCTCTCGCCCACCATCTTCGCACACTGCTCACCCACTTTACTCATGTGCTCTTCACTCTGTGACTGGAATGGACCACTGAGAGTAAGCAAAGAGCATAGAAAAATAACTCTGTTGTTGCCCCTAAAACGATTGCAATAAACAACCCACAAAGCGTGGCAATTAATAAATAAAGGATATCTACATTTACAAATTTCCAAGCTTCTATTATGAAAAGTACCCTTATATCTTAACCCTTTCATATTCATAATTACAACTTGATTTCCTCCGTACTTCCTTGGATTTTATCCAAGTCGATCAGACACTTGATGTCCGCTGGTAAACAAGTTTTGGGAAGCCAAGTCATTTTTTGTTCTGTGTCAACCCCTATATTTGCCAACCTGTCGGCAACCGGGTTTGCTTCCTGGAAAGTATGGGTGACGTGGAATTTATTGAATTTGGCAAGGGTCTCTCTAGTCTCATTAATGAGATTTGCAATCGTCCAAGATGGATACGAATTGTCATTGATGCACTTAATAATGTTATTCGAGTCCCCTTCAAGCCATAAATTGGTGACCCCAATTTCAAAAGCCAGTTTAACAACATTACACGCTGCGTTGGCTTCCGCAAAATGATTTGTTTGGAAACCCAATGGGAGAGTGAAAGTCACTATACTGTCTCCATTTTCATTTCTAACCACACCTCCACTACCAGAGGATCCAGGGTTGCCCTTGGAGGCTCCGTCAAAGTTGGCTTTGTGCCAGCCTTCAGGGGGGAGGAGGCACTTGGCTTCCTGTCTTTTCGTCACTTTGTCTTTTACCTTCTCCTTTTTCCTGCCTCCTATCTCAAAAGCTCCCCCCTTCCTCATGGAAAAATTTTCCCTTATGTTATTGAAGATCTTCCTTCCAACAACCAAAGCCGGCTCCTCCTTATCTCTGAAAATTTGATTGTTTCTGTCCTTCCATATGCTCCAAAAAAAATGGTGCAAGAGCCAGGAGCTGATTTCCTACAAGGCAGACCTGTTGAACATGCCTTGCCATTGGCAGAAAAAGTCCAAAAGGTTGGAAGGAATGCACCAGCTGTGGCCAAGGTCCTGGGTGAGGAAGCCCCAGACTGTCCTAGAGTAAGAGCAAAGAACGAACAAATGATTACCTATCTCTAACTCTTCTTTGCATAAAACACATCTGCTAGGCATGATATGACCTCTTTTAATGAGATTTTCCTGGGTGAGATTTTTGTCTTGAAGTGCCAACCAAAAAAACAAGTTGACTTTTGGCATTAGGCCTGGGAGATTTTAAAATAGCTTGTTTCTCTCTATTTAATGTCTTTAAAATTAGCTTGTTTCTCTTTATGGTAATATTCTTCATAATATGTAGTAGTCATTGTTGTCTATCATTTTTGGGTGATGTGCAATCTTGAATCCTTTTGGGGGCATGTTATTGATGGTCTTGTGAAATTTGGCCTTGATATCATGTTGTATATCATATTTGTCTTGTTTTGCTATTTTTTAGTTCCATATTTGTTTTTAGTGTCTTTGTCAATGCTATTTACTTCATCAATAGCCCTACTAATGTCACCCCATGTAGCATTTGTATTATAATAGAAATTCGCATAATTAGTTTGGATAATGCTTTCATTGTGTAGGTAGGCATTTTCCCAAGAGGTGAAGTTTTATTTTAGGGTATCTTCACTAATTAATAATGACATGTACAATAGTAATTATTCTTTACAATGATTTTGTATGTCAAAGTTCTTGTTGAAGTCCACAAAATGTATAACTTTTGGTCTAGTTGTTTACTTTAGTTTAGTTCCATCTCTTTTATACTTGGATGTGAATTCTGCAAGGCATACATGTGAAATATTTTGAGGGAATTTAATGTAGTAGTCAATTAGAGATTTGCACATTACATTCTTAGAGTCGTCGACTTCTTTGTTTAATTCTTTAATAAATTTTAATGTAAATGCACGATCATATTTTGGTTTAGTGCCAATAAAGATGCATTTTATAGAACTGTAATTTAATGGGAGCAAAAGAGAAAGACATGATGCTTGTTGCAATGACATTTATTGTAGATTTAATAAAGCATTTCCTAGCTTTTATATCATTTTGAGTGCATCAGTATCCTCTTTCTAGTGGTCTTCGTATATTCTTTTGAATGCATTTATCATTGATTTATCAAGTTTTGCCATATAAGAGCTACAATACATTATTGCAACATATGCATCGAGGACAAATTGAGCATCTGAATTTGCTTTTCAAAGACATGAGATTTTCTTGGAAAATATATTATTCCATATTTGTGAAGGTTTCTTTGGAGATAAGGTGTAGGCCTATTAATTGTAGATTTTAAGGCCAATATGTATTCATGTTCATTGATTCCAATTTCGTCTAAGAAATCTTTGAAAGTAAATGTGTTGTCGTAACTTTATTTTTCAATCTTGGTAAGAGTTTTAGTTACAATTGAATATATGTTTCATTGGCGTAAGAGGATGGTTCAAGTATTGTAGTTTTTTTAATTGGAAGAATGAGAAATTGTATCTACAATGTGCATTTTTTGACTTTTTGTATTGTTTTGTATGATGGTGCCTATGCAACATAGCTATGTTCAACTCTAAATATTTTGTGGCACATGTAATGTACTTGTCTACAAATACTATAATGCTAATATTTCTTTCTTTTCCATATATTGGTGCATTCTCAACCCATATAAGGAAGTGGTCATGCTCATTTCTATGGTTCTGGATTTCAGCTATGGAGAAATAGTCCAAAACATTTCCAAACAAAGATTGATCCATGAAGATCAATTTATTGAGTGCATTTATCTTATGCCTATAGTATCGTGCACAAGTTATCGAGTCTCTTTTGATTAGTTGGTATACAACTATTGGATTTTCGAAAAGACGAATTTTTTGCCGCAATAAATAGTGAGAGTTGTGTAGTTCTTCAAGTGTTTTTTTTAGAGCTGTCTATTTTTGTTCAACACTTGTATATGTTAGGGAAAAAGTTGGTCATCCTAATTTTCAAATCAATGAAAAGAAATTTTATTTAAGGTGTTGTACATAGTCTATAGATATTCTTTTTTTTTAAAGTCAGTATAGCCAATATTTGATTTAAGTATCTTTTCTAGGTTTGGTTTATGTTTTACATATTTTGCCAAAGGCTTTCTTCCTTTTAGTTTATCTTTTCATATTCTTATCCACATTGTTGATAGTACTTGGTGTATGAGTATCTTAACTATTTTGAAGAATAATTTGGTTGTATGATATACAAATTACCTTTGTGAATTTGATAATTCCTATTGTGTTATGTTTTGATAGCTAAAGTTTTTTATAATATTGTTACAATGTGGGAAAGCAAAGAATAATGTTGGAAAATCCATTTCTTCTGCATATTTATCTTCAAATATTCCTATAGGGTATTGGTCTTCAGTAGGTGCAATTTCTACTAGTTTATCCTACATTGTATGTATATTAAAAGATTCAATGAACCCATGTATCGAAGTTTCATATGGTTCCTATTTAGTGTCACTGTCTAAGTCACTATCACTTGTAATGGATTCATTGTCTTCACAATTTTCATTATTGTTTTCAAGAGTTTGTCTCTTATTTTCATCGAGTTCAATATTTTGCATTTTGTATAATGTTTTTTTGGTCAATTCATTAAGTGCTTTCATAATTAGAGTTGGATGTACCATGCCTCTTTGGAAGGCATTTCTATACTCCAAATGGCTTTTTAGGGAAATGACAATTGTTGTTTTATTGGTAATTAGTATAGGCAAAGCTCTTTGAACAATGTTTGTGTCAACAAGAACATTAATTATTGAACCGATTAAGCCCATTTTGTATCTCTTGTATCCTAGTTCACAAATTTGTGCAAAAGAAATTCACAATGAGCCAAGATTCTCTTATAATTGTGTTAGCATTTGCACATATGGTAGTGCATGGTTAATTCTAATATTTTTTCAGGTAGTATTCTTAGGAAGTGTACAATTTTTCAATGTAGAATTGTAATTTTGACAAATTAATTTGGTTAATATAGTGTCAGCTAATTTTATAAGTCTATGATAGGCTTGTTTTTATTCATTTCTAAATGTTCTAATGTCATTTTTGAAACACAACATCTAGCATATAGTGCATGTGTATTTTGGTGTGCCTTTATTTATTCTTTCCAATATCTCTATTGGTGATTGTATTTTTTTTTTTCCTTTTCTTGGGTAAACATTGATTTTTCTTGAAAGTTGTTCATGTCTTTGGTAGATTTACAATGGACATTGGGAGGCATTTTGATTCATTTTGATTATTGGCCCTTTTTTTCAAGTTATGAAGTAATGTTATTTAATGTGCATTTGTATTTGGGAATTTGCCGTTAGTTTTCTAAGTGTTAATGTTTTTAAATGTCTTTAATGATTTCTTCTTCTTCTTCAAATTTGCAATGTACAAGGGGCTCAAAATGAGTAGAAAGTAGATTAGAATCATGGAAGAGTGGTGAATATGATTGTGTATGTGAATTGTTGTTGAAGTGCATTCCCTCTTGTTGATGACCAAACAAATATTTTTATATTTAAATACAAAATACATCCCCCCAAAGGCCAATTTCACTATTACCTAATGTTGGATTTGCTAACAATTACATTCTTCACAAATATGTTTCAACGTCAATCACTTTATGCAATTCATATAATATTTCATAGTTGAATTCATGGTTGCATGATTTTATTGCTTCTTACAACCTTTGAAGTAATCAATAGTTTCCTTGCATAATTAAGTTGATGTATAATTGTTGTTAAGTAGAAACTCCAAGTATTCAAATAAGCAATCTCTAACATTGTATATAAATGTGCTTAATCTATATAGTCCTTTTTTAGTACAATATCAATGTCAAATCTTTTTGTGTTATCAATGTGTTTTATGTTTTCATAATTATCTACATCTACAATTTTTGCATTTTGTTTTTGTTGATCCCTAGGCCTTGTTGTCTATTAGTGTCAAACACTTAGTCATTCACTATGCACGATTATTGGGTCATCATTGTGACTGAGTCATCATATACAAGCTGAGCTAAGGAATGAAGATATGTACACATTCCAAGTAATGTGTCAAGTAGTAGTTACTATCAAGCGAGCTAATGGTCATCGAGTACTCTAGTGATTGTCTAGCTTATTGGAGATAAGAATGTTTGCCAAGTTAGTAATGGATATTAGTGGATGCCAAGTCATATAGAGGCTAAGTTATTTAGTTCATGATGAGAACTATTCAAACTGAGGGACAACACGAACAAATCATTTATGTCGAGCACCAGTGTGATGCAAGTGTCATGTAACACAGTTTCACATTTTTGTTTGGAATGGCACTAAATGCTATGCTAACCATTTTTGTTGAGTTGGAAGCTTATTTTATAGATCAAGGAAGTAATTAAGGAGGTGATTACGAGTTCAAAGGGAGATCATCAATCCCTAGGCAAGGCAATCTACCAATAAGAAAATTGCAAACACCAAATGGAAAAAGTATTATTTCTAAATCGTTGATTTGGATCTAGAAGGTTCACCTAATTATCTATTTAAGGAGGGAATGTGACCTAATTATAAATAATGAGATGTATGCATGTGAATAGGTGAAGAGAAAAGATTTGGAGGTGAATCCGAGTGTAGAGACCAAGCAGTGTAGTCAAGATTTTTTTAGCAGAGATAGAGTAGATCTATCACAGTTGGGTGATATTATATTGCATAGAGGAGTTATGTTATCAAGCATTGAAGTTCTAATTGAAGGATCGGGTATTGAACATTCAAACATGTATTTTAGGGTTTAAATCTCTTAATAGAGTAGAATTTAATAGGCTTATATAAATCTTGTAACAAAGTACTCACTTCATTATGATGTAAAAATCATTTAACCAAGGTAGAACCTAGTAGTTCTTTTAGCCTTTAACAAGGTAGACCCCTAACATGGTAGATCATCAGAAGTGATCAAATCATTGTAGCCTTAACACGCACAACTTTATTGTTGCAATAATGAAGATTTTTTCAATGTCATTCCCACTACAATTTTACTTTCATCCTAGAGTTTTTTGTGTTACCAAATATGTGTGTTAATATATTATGTGGTTATGAGTTTACATTTATGCAGTTAGAAGGTAGATCTGATAATATGTTGATGTGAGTGGTTTCATTAATATGAGATGAATGTTTAAATGAGGGTTTTACATGTTGATATCAAACATGTTTCATGTTGAATTGAAAGAAGTTTAATAGATCTCGATTCACCCCCCTCCTCAATATCACACTTTCTTTATTAGATTTCAAACAATTGGTATCAGAGAACTGTATTATTGGTAGAAGTCTAACCACTTGGGAGTAAAAGATCTTGAATGTAAAAGCCTACAAATTGGGAAAGATCATTAAGAACCAAACGATTGATGTTCAACTTGCATATAAACAAGTAAAGGCCACAAAGGAAACATTATGAAAATCCTTAAAGAGAAGGAAGGAGATGGCCATACAACAAAATGAAAACCAATACCAAGAAAAGATTATTGAAGAATTATTTGATGAAGGAAATTCCAATGAATTTGATGCAATAATAAAAGATCTATTGGAGAGGAACAATACCCTGAATGAGCAAGTCAGAGCATTGAAAAGAGAACATGGAATTCAAGCAATAAGGCTATGTCAAGTGACCAAACAAAAGAAAAATGTTGAGGAAGAAAAAGTAAAGGTTGAAGATGACAAGGCAATAACTGATGAAGACAAGAGACAGTTGGTTACAAGACTTGATGAAAGAATCAAAGAAGTACATAAGATAACATATAGTCAATTTGATATGCTTAACCAGATTCTAAGTGCAAACCATGAGATTGCAAGAAAGGAGTTGGAGACTACAAATCTAAAATATGAAAATGACAAATTGACAAATGAGTTGAAAGCTGAAAAGGATTTTTTGGTGAGGTTGAACAAACCTAAAGAGGCTATGAGATTTATGAATGAACAAATGAATGCACCAAGGAGACCTCATGACACCTCTGGACTAGGCTATGTTGATTCCTATTAGGTGTCGAGCAAGGAGAATCATCAAAGCAAGGAGGACAAAGGAATGTGAATACAAAGCCAACAAACAAGAACCTTACAAGATATAACTATGGAAAACTAGGACATACAACAAACATTTGTAGGAGCAAGGTTGGTAAGTCAAACCCTAAACCTAAATTCAATGGTTATTGCTTCACTTGCAACAAACATGGTCATCAAGCACATGAATTTAGATCAAAGGTCAATATCGCACCAACTACTTCTAGATTTGAAGGTTATTGTTATATATGTCAGAAATATGGTCATAAGTCACAAGATTGTAGATCTAAGGTAAAGAACAATTGGACACCTAAAGGTCAAGGCAAAGCACATAAGCAAGGTAATACCATAATTCCATATTGTAATGCTTTGGTAAATTTTGAATATTGTGGAAAGTATGGATGCATTGTAACAAATTGTGCTAGGATACATCTCATAGGAAAATTTAGCAACTAGAGGAATTTTGGACCAGTATTTTTCAATTGTCAGAAGGCCAATCATCTAAGCAAGGACTGTATGAATCGAGAGTCCACATCAAATGTTGAGGTAAACAATGGAAAGACAAAGGTCAATATTGAAGGAGTGAAATGAATCAAACATGGAGAAAGAAGTCAAATGAAGGCAATTGTGGAAATGGAGAACTTGTGATCATTGAATCCAATGGATCAAATGATTCTCCCCGTCGAAAACTAAATAATAAGTTATGTATGGAACTACATTTTGAATTGTAATATCATACATACATTATTTCCTAATATTGCATGCATGAAAGTCCAAATCAAAGAGATCAAAGATACATAAGGATAGATGTTAATGTTTAAGTTGAAGTTGAAGTTGAATTGTGGTACCAAGTTGAAATTTTGGTAGAGATCAAGTGCTAGTTTTGAATGTTAGTATGAACCAAGTTTTGTTACTAACCAAGTGAAGTTGAAGGATGTGTGTGCATCAAGTTTTATTGAGTAAGTCGAGACAACTATAAGGCACCCAGTGTACACCTAATAATCATATGAAGCATTTAATGGAAGCCCAATTTAGTTGTTTGAAGCTATATAGTTGATTTTTGAAGTTCATTTCTACTTGCCTAGTTATCAAGTTTTCAAAGCAAAGAATTAAGGTTATTTTTAGAGTGATTTGTGTGAAGTTGCAAAGAGATTCAAGTGTGTCTTATCAGCTTAGAAAGTAAGTTGTGTGAAGTTATTTGAGATGAGGTGTAAATCTATGAAGTTATTTGATTGAGAGACCCTAGATTGCAAGAATGGCGTCATCTGCATCTACGAGTGAGAAGAGGGAAGCATTAAGGGATAAAAATGCTCAAATTGTTCGTAATGATGTGTGTCCTCCACCAAATTTTAGGTCATATATGGACATTACCTTGACAGAAGATTCGTCAGAAGCATTATTTATGATTCCACCTAGAGTGATTATGGTACACGATGTCAAATCATGTTATATTTGCAAGACTTGAGATATAGGTGATTTTGAGATAAGGAATGCCTATTATAAGTTGTATGACAATGGGATATTAAAAATATGAGAACAAGGTTGTGGTCAAGAAAGTGTTAACTCATGCCCTAGAATTTGCAAAAGTGTTTAAAGTTGAATGGATAAAGATTATATTGAGAAGGATACATGACATAAAACTATGGTTGGAAAATGGATTAGTCAAAATCACAAAGTCCATTATTCATCACGTAATTGGTTACCCTGTGTTGGATCGAATGAAGAATTTTCATTGTTAAGCAAGGGATGTGATTGAAAACCTCATGAGTGCAAAGTGGAATGGTCGAGTTATGTCAATCAACACTATTGAGGACCCTATGATTGAGTTTTTTAGTTTGGGTAATTTCTCACAAGTTTTATTAGTTGAGCCCACTGAACAACATGTCATTTCTAACTATTGGCATGAGCTACAAATTGGTTAAGAAGGACCACAATTATGATTTGGCTGAGTTTTAATTGATACAAATTGTAGAGAATCTTGGAGCGATTAGGAAAGCAAAGAATATATCTTGTAAGTTTGGTTCTCTTATTCTATGCATATTTTTCTAATTGCAAATTTCATTTCCTACTGTTGGAGATGTTGTTTGGGATAAGACAAGGATATTGACCAATTAGGTAAATGATTTCATTAATTAGATAGGTGAGAAATTTGAAACCATAATGGATGAATGCTTTGAGGACTTCAAGAGGAAAATGAAGAATAGGTTCAGAATACCTAAATCAGTTATTGATCAATACTATGATCACATATGCTTTCTTATTAATACAAATTATACATATGTACAGGTTGTTATACCTAGGGTGGCATGGCTAAGACCTATGCATTATGAAGTAAATGTTGATGAAGTATCAGTCATCATCACATATTTGTTAGCTAAGGAGATTGACAATAATGTCAAACAATTCAACATAATTGAGAGTGAAAAAATCAAGATGATGATGCAAACCAAGGTCCCTAAGATGGACATAAAATAAAAATATGATCCAAGACTTGGAAGGTAAGCTTGGATAAACAACACTACAAATTATTGAAGGAAAAGGAGAAGTTCTCATTAGTGATGAAGGTGATGATGAAGAAGAACATGAAGGAAAGGGTAAAGAACTCATTGTTGTTAGGCCTAAGGAAACCAAAGGGAAAGAAGTTGTTGTGGTTGAACCTAAAGTAAAGAAGAGTTTGAAGAAAGTGGCAGCTAAGCCCACTACTACACCGCAAAGAATCACTAGGTAAGGATCTAAGGAAACACGTCTTGCACCTGTTGAGCTAGTGATAAAAGGAATTGTTAAAATCACAAGGCCTATTAAAGATATTAGTCTTAGGAAGAGGACATCACATGCTACAGGGGTCGAACAAGTCCAACAGAAGAAGAAGCCAATGAGAAAGTTGGTTATCATTCTAGATGATGATGAGGAAGATAAGGAAGAGGACAAATTTAGATGACTTGAGTCAATTTCAAATTATGTCGAGGAAAGAGCCTCTAGATATTGAAAAGGTATGTGTAAATTTGGGGAGTTTAGCATGATTAGCTAGTTTTAAATATATTAAGTATGATACATTAGAAAAGATTGATAAAGAAAAAGTTGAACAAGCAATTATAGATATGATGGTGAATTTTAAATACATACTAATTGAGCTAGGCAAATAATTATGAAAAAATATATATAATAAAATAGATGCAAAATAGAAATGTGCTTTGACTACTGAAAGGAAAATGAGAGAAGCTACATTAGCACAAGTTATGCCTAATTTAGGAAAACATCATATGCCAATAGCCATGAAAGATTATACAAAGAAGTTTGTGCCAAACAGAAGGGTATACAAAATTTTGAGAAATAAAATTAAAGAGGTTGTACAAGAAAGTAAAATAGTGTGGAAGAGAGTCTTTGGAATAATTCCTACAGATGAAGAGCAAGACAAAAAGGATGTGGAGGAGTTGAGTTGGATAATAAAGAAGCTATTCATGATAATGTTGAGCAACTCATTGAGACTATTCATAAGATGGAATAGGAGACTATGAAGTAGACTAAGGTAGTCATTATTGAGGATGAAACTCCAGATAATTCATTGCCTATTGTGACTACAATCGATCAAGAATCAAAGAAAATTATGTTTGACAAGCCAGAAAAGGAGGAGAAAGCTCCTAAATCTATTAGAGATACATTGATGGAGACCAATCCCATGATTGTGCAAATCAAGGAATATCCAAATATTGGTGAACAACAATAATCTCAATAGGTAATAGTCAATATAGTTGATACATCTATAGTTACTGTTGACACTAAAATGCAAGTGAAAGAAGAGGCAAAGGATGTCGCTATTGTCGAGCAACAGAGTGTGTTGGCACTTGAGGAGGAAGACAGAAAGGAGCAATAGAGTCAAAAAGATCAAGTAGATCAATCTACTATTCAAATTGAAAGGCCAAATGTCTAAGGACCTCTGAATGAGGGGAAAAAGGAGACAGTACAACCAAGTTTAGCTAGTGAACTCATAGTAACTGAGGAACATAATCAAGGTGTCAAGGGCAAACAAGAAATTGTACAAAGACTAAGTCTGGAGGTTCCAAAAAAAACCAAGCAAGTATTTATGCTGAGCTCCAACACTCCAAATAAAAGGACTAAAAGGAAGAAAGTATAGTCCCCTAGTTCATTTCAAGCTAATCCTGTTACACTTAATGAAGATATTGTCATACCAGATTGAGACAAGTCCACATTGACTGAAGACTATATGAAAATTTTGAGTGAGTTATTTTCACGCAAGGAAAAAAAAGCTAAGTTGAGGAGAGAGCACCAATAGAAGCAAGAACAAAATTAGGTAATATGTGGTATAAAAGATATATTTGTTGATTCTTTTCTTATTGATAATTTGGATGAGAATGCTCTTATTATTGAGAAATTGATTAAAATTGTAGAGAGAATAATTGACCCTGATGTAGATACCAAAGAAAAAATGATGCAATGGTTAGAGAATAAATTTGAAAAGAAAGTAATTAAAAAGGTTGCAACTAAAATTGTTGTAAGATAGATTGAGTTATCTAAAATTATAACCAATTTGGAGCAAGTTCAACATAATGTAAATATTATGTTTAGAAAATTATGTGATAGCTTTACCTATACAAAGAATATTAGAGAGAGGATGAATCAACTAGATGTTGACTTATACTTTAGTGCAAATACACTAACATCAAATGTTAGTTCTAGTGCTACCCATTTATCTAAGATAAATATTCAATAGGCAAGGCTTATCGAACTGACTATTGAATGTAGTAGAATAAGAAAAAAGCTGATCTAAACAAGCCATGATGACACCTCACCTTGAGGTTATGCAGTTGCATTTGAAGAATACAAAGTTATTAGTCCATGTTGATCCAAATTTTTCATTTTTTGATAGTCTGGTGGATCTTGTAGTCAAATTGGAGCTAAAGATCTAGTCTATTAAATCTACACAAACTAATTGGTATAGTACTTTGAGTAATATTTTGCAAATTCACAAACCATTTTTAGACAAGTTTGGTTTGACATCCCCTCCCTAGCAACTATTAACCATTCTACCCCACCCTTTTTTTTTATTGTTTCCATCATCAAAATCTGATCAGAGATATCCATTCATGGCTTTAAGATTGCATAGTGTGCCAAACCCTAGTTCCCCCTTTCAATGATATAATTTTGTGTTACCTTTTTTTAAGGGTCAGATCACCCATGCATCACTTAAGTTGGGTCACCTTGTTAGGTTCATTCACTTTAAGTGTTTCCCCACAGCCCCTTCTTTCACAAAATTTAAAATGTGTTATTGCATATATTTCCTTAAGTTTAGAGGAAGAATTGTCTCAAAGGCTCGCAGTCAATCTCCACTATCAGATCTTGGGAGGATCTAGAGTTTTCATTATATTGCTATGGAAATATGAAGGAATTTTAATCCATGCGGCATAACAACAGAGTAACACCTATTGGGGGACCCATCTATGATGAAGCTTCATTATAACTCATCTTCACTGTCAAATCTTAAAGAATCAATGGTCATCGTTATGTCGCTAATAGAAGTTGCATGAGGAATATTCATAGTGACATAACAACAGGAGGACACATGTCTTATTGGGCCCATCACCTTTCTGTAATGCAGTGTTTATCCTTCTTATGCCATGATCAATCTATCTACCAGTTAGAGTAGTTATGGCCATCATTTTATGTCTATTTAAAGCTCGATTCGCAAGAAAGGATTAGATTTTTTCTATAGGGGGTGTCCATCTAATCATGATATTCTCTTATCAATAGTAATTGCTCTTCTATAACTTGAATTTGGTAGTTGAGTTTAGAATGTAAACATTTGGGCTATGCCTGCACCCTATAAAGGCAAGTTTGGTTGTTTTGCCAAGAACCTTTTTGGGATCATCTTTTATCTCAAATGTCATCTCTCTCTCTCTCTCTCTCTCTCTCTCTCTCTCTCTCTCTCTCTCTCTCGTAATCTTTCACAAATAGTCTTTGTAAATGTTTGCCTCTTATTCAATAGAAATCACTATTGCTACATCCATTCTCAATTAGTTAGAATTGTGTCATCTAGTTATACCTCGTCTTTCTAAATGTATTCTGGAAATTTCAAATACCATATGATTATGTTCATCTCGATTAAACTAATATGTTAAGTGAATATGTTGTATTCCTTGTATGGCTATGTTATCTTCTTAACATTTTATAATAATAAGATTGAAAGAATATAGATAGTGGTATGTCTTGTGAAATACATTAGATTTTAGTGCAATTATCAAAAGGAAATAGATCAATATACTATTTAGTGTATCACCCCCCTCTAGATTAGATTAGGTAGTTTGATTTCCATGTATATCCTTCTCCCCTTTCCTCTCAAGAAATAGTTAGGTGCACCCTAATAGTAAGGAAGCCGAACTTCTCCAAGAAATAATCTCTAATTGCAAAGTCCCACACTTTCAAGATTGTTTCAATGTTACACAAGGTTGCCTTTAGGTCAAAACTTTAGGCAAGAGTACAAAATTTCATGTCAATGTTTTTTGGCATGTCTGGTGGGATGACATTGAAGCATTTCTTAAGTCTACTAGTTCACTAGTGTCAAAGAAAAGGACTTCAGTTTATGATGAGGCCTTCAAGAGGCTCATATCCAAGCACTTAGTGACTCCATCTCTACATCTTGGTTTCTAGACCAAAATTGTTGTAATTCATGTCCAAAGCTCAAACAAGGGCATCTTCTAGAGGAACTTTTCAATATACTAAACTTTCATTTTTAAATCCTAGAAGAAGAAGTAGACTTTCTCTATCACCAGTTAGGAGTTCAGTAGTAGCACGTACACCTATAAGATCTCTTTCTACTCTTGTTTATAGGTCATAGCCTAAGGTACCATCTTTCCATTTGAACAAACCATTATTCCACATGGCCCAACATAAAAATTAGGTTTTTGACACCTTTAATGGTAGGAGTCCTCTTGTTCTAGCTCAAAGACATGATATCCTAGTAGCTGCTCTTAAAAGCCTACCTAATTTTACTGGTGAAACCTCCATTTCTCCTATGGAGCACATTCAAGAAGTCTCAAATAACTATAATATGCATGGTATTACAGAGGATGATGTTGTTGTTAGACTCTTGGCTTCATCTTTAAAAAGAAAAGTTTTACAATGGTATAGAGGACCACCACATAACTTTATCAATAACTAAGTTGAGTTAGGAGAAAGATTATGCAAACATTTTTCGGATAAAAGTGATCACCTATCACTTTTAGAACAACTAACTACCATTAAGAGAGAACCCCATGAAATTATGATAAACTCTAATTATAGATTCCAAAAAAATGGGACATAATACCTATTATAGTAAAGCCTACTCCTGGTAATACCTTATTGCATTACCTTAGAGTCTTTAATAGTGATATCACTACCATAGTGCAAACCATGGAAGGGGATACCTTACGAGCTACCTATGATATTTTCATAAGAGTAGAAAATATCTTGATTTAGGGAGGGAAGTTAGCTCTAAGGCCTCCAATGCCTTTCTTTCCAAACATACCCACTCATCAGCCTAAAATAGCCCTTATTCCTACCACATCCACAAGTCAACCTATTGCTATAACTCCAATAGCTTATACTTCCTCCAATGAGTTAGGAGAGTTGAAGGACATGTTGAAGGCCCTAATGCAAAATATAGACAAGAAATTATAGGATCAGGAAAAGAAACTAGAGGATAACTTCTCACTGGTGCAGAAAATGAGCAATAAGGTGGTGACCTTAGAAAGACAACAAGCTTAAAACAACAGGCCTTTTCAACCTCATTACCAAAATCCCACAAATAGACCACCAAATTAAGGTCAAGGTTATGTTCCCCACAACCAAAATAGACCTATAGGTAATACCCCTACAAATACAAGCACAAATACAACAAGGGCATTAGTTCCTCAAAACAATTTTTCTCATGAGCAAGATTTTTTTCCTTCTTGCAATTATTCCTATGGTTGTTGTATGTGCTAGAGGGCAGAATTATCCCAAGCATTAGTCACACAAGATCAAGCAACAAGACAACAATATAGTACCAATCAAACTACTAATGCTTCTCATCTACAATAGCAGGGTGATTGTTCTTTTATGAACCATCAACTAGAGGAGCATTATCGTGCTAACCATGATCATTATGATGCTATAGCTCATAATACTAGAAGAAAAAGGAGAGATGCTAACAATGTTACACCTCCTCCATCAAATCAGGCTTCAACTTCATGTGTTTCTTCTCCTCATGTTCCAGTTACAAGTGCACAACCAAATGTTGCTCCCCAACAGAAGCAAGATGTGGCCAACAAGAGGTCTACTGAACCTGAGATTGCTCAATTTCAGTTAGCAATCCCTATAGCCCCCAAGGCTCCAGTCAGAGCAGTTGGCACTCCTCTCAACATTATAGATTAGGTGAAGAGGACTATCATTAATATTCCTATGTGGGATGTTGTTGCCACTATGACATCACAGTTAGAGCTACTACAACAAGGATTAAAGAGTATTGAGATACCAAATCAGGTAGCCACCTTGGATAATGCAACAATTTTGGTGCAACCAAAAAAGGAAGGAGACACGAGTAAGAAAAACAAGCCTCCTCCTTTTTATGTCTCTTTGATTATAGGAGACAAGCTAGTTCATAACTGCATGATAGATTCTGGAGGTACAAGTTTAGTAATGCCAAAATGTATTGTTGATCTCCTAAGCATTAAATATGAGCCAATGGTTAGAGATGTACTCCACTTAGATAGTAGCTCTGTCAAGACAATAGGAATTTTAAAAATGTAGAAATGGCATTGCATGCCTACCCTAGTTGTACTGTCACTCAAGACATATCAGTGGCTAAGGTTGAGCCACATTTTTCCATCTGTCTTTGAAAGGACTTCACTACATAGATAGGTGGTTATATTGGATCATATTGGTCCTATATATTCTTTAGAACAAGATATGGGACAAAATCCTCCTTAAGGGTAGAACCTCTAGCCCTTAATCACAGAGACTTATACAACTAGTCCTATGAACATGAATTGTGTAATTGATGACATAGGTGATACAAGGGTAACACATGAACCTGCCACTTCCTTAGCAGAGGTGCCTAATTATCTTTTGGATGAGTGGGTTGTTGCTTATCAATTTGATCTAGTATAGGAAGCTCTACAAATGGGTATTGGCACATATTGTATATTGGAGAAGGATACTCCCATTCCCAATCTCATGAAAACAAAGGAAGATACAAATGGATTATGGAGCATGTTCTTTGATGGTTCAAGAAATAAGAGTGGTTCAAGTGTTGGTGTAATGTTTGTTTCACCTAATTTGGAAAAATATTACTTTTCATATAGACTCTAATTCAGTTGTACTAATAATGTGGCAAAGTATGAAGCCTTGATACAAGGTCTCTAGCTTACACAAAGAAGAGGCATAAAACTCTTAAAGGTATTTGAGGATAGTTAGTTGGTTGTAAATCATATCAAGAATTAGAATTTCACAAAGAACAACCTTCTCAAGTCATATAAGCATAGAGTATGGGATTTGCTTAAGGGTTTTCAAGCATTCAACATTTAGAGTGTCCCTAGAAATGAAAATAAACATGTTGATAGGCTTGCAGCAATTGGTGCTCATCATGACATACCAGAGCATGTTGCTAATGTAAAGGAACAATATATCAAACTTGTTGTAAGGCCTGTTGTCCCAGATAATTGCACAAATTGGCAAGTTTTTTATTTTGATTTGCAAATTGTTAATTTCTTGTAAAATGAAGTAGAATTCTCTGCTAAAAATTAGTCCAAGCTACAAAGTCAGTATGGGGTTCAGATTGTGAATCTTAATTCTAATAAATTGCCAAGAGGTCTAGTCACTTTAGTGGGCATATTCAATTCTGATGATCAAGCAAGAAGCAAAGGTTCAAACTTGACTACGAGGAGGGATGACTATACACTTATCACCATTGCTGATGGAAAGACTCTCAACTTGGGAAAGGTATGCATTGAGACTAAACAAGAAGTTTTCACTAATCTATGTCAAGAATTTACTGATCTTATTGCTTGGACATATGAAGACTTAAAGGGTTTTGAGCCAAGTTTATTTCAGCAAACTATAGATCTAAATCATGATGCAAAGCTTGTTAGATGGAAGCAAAGGTCAGTTAACCATAATATTGAACCATTAATAAGAAAAGAGTTGTCTAAACTCATAGAATATAATATTATTTTCCCTATCAAGAACTCTTCACGGGTAGCTAATCTTGTTCATGTTAGGAAGAAGAATGGAGAAATTAGACTATGTGTAGATTTTAGGGATCTTAATAAGGCTTCTCTTAATGATCACCAACCCCTTCCTTCTATGGAACAAATTCTATCCAAGATTAGTGGCTAAGAGAGATTTTATTTCATAGATGATTATTCAGGCTATAATTAGGTGTTAGTCCAAGAGTCAGACCGATATAAAACAACCTTCATTATCAAATGGGGTACCTATGCTTATTATCAAGGGTGTAAACTTGCATGTCAACAACAACCATAAGTAACAAAAATAAGGAGGAAATTGATGGGAGTTTCTCACACTTAGAGCCTTCTTTCTCTATACAAATTTTTCTCCTAGCCTTCCTTAGTTCCTTTATCTATACCCTACTTCAAAGGATCTCTTCCTAGCCCTCTCCAACCTAGAAATTCACCTATCAATTCAAGTTACTCTCTTAACCCTTCAAAACCCAAATATGCAACTTTATGCTTAACAAGAAAAAGAACTCACAATGGTTCCCAATAAGGAAAATAGGTGTTTTAACCACCCTCACAAGTTTCTTGACCATTTCCCAACCTTTATGCACCATCTTTCAAAGTATTAGGCCTCAAAATCTCAATTTTGCATTACTAGGCCTTGTAGCCCTATGAGCCCCAAATAGGCCTCCTACAAACAAGGAATTTGGAATAACTCTAAAGATGTCTTAAAAATTTGCTCTGATGTCTTCTACACTTTTCTTCATATCAACCTAAACTCAAGGATTTTCTAATTTTTAGCCCTCCAAAGTGTCTGTGATGTACCTCTCCAAAAAACCCTACTTTTAAGGGTTTCTAGGGCAATGACAACAACTCTATTTGTTTGGCTTCATAAGATGCTTGGATATTCTTCTAATATCCTCTCCTTTGGTACTAGGACACTTGAATCCATCATCTTCATTTCCCCAAGCAATATTGGCTCAAACCAATCAAGCAAACTCCCTTAAACTTTCTTGCAAGCATTTCATTTCCTAGCCAAACTTCTCTAGGCTTACCTAGGGCTTGCTTGCGAAAATTCAAAACTAACTCCAATCAAATCCTCCTTTAATATTTAAAATATATACAATGTCTACTTATTGATTCCAAGTTTCCATCAAGACATCATTTTTGGAACACAAGTTGTAGACATTTTCACCCAAACTGCTATGTACAGGACAATAAAACTGGGAAAATAAAACTATTTACAAAATAGCAATAGATGGCTCCAAAACTACAAAAGAACAATGCACAAATAGTTTCCAAGATCAACCTTAACTTATCCAATTAATATAGACATCCTTTCAATCCATTAGATTGTAGATGAAGACCACAAAAAAAAAATCACTATAGTTAGTTCTATTCTTGGTTCTAGTCCATACACAAATGTCCCCCACCCATGATTAGGGTTTGGATGAGCTTAAACAATCTTAATCCACCTATTTGTACCCTAAGGTTGAGCCTCAAACCTAAAAAATGTTCCCTTCAACATTTGAGGAAAAGTTGTCATAAGTAACTTTGACAATTTTTGCAAAAATGACTTGGCATCATTCCAAATTTGTCAAGTTTGATTCATATCCATCCAATTTGATCCAAAAACACCTATGGAATTTTTTTTAACACTAATCCCTCATTTTTGAGGTATTTTTTAACTTTGACTAACTTTGACTCCCTCGAGACCTTAGAACAACAACTGGGTCTCATCAACCCAACCAAGATCAAGCATTAAACTCAAACCTATTTACACACACTAGACACACCTTGGAACTTTATACTTATTCATTATTAAATCAATGCTTGGCTAGATCATCTACGAGCCAAAATCACTATAAGGGTTTGCCTTTCCCTAAGGTGCTCCTACACCATACTCCCCTTACAAGAAAGAGACTAAGTTACCTATGGTGAGAGGAACTCCAAGCTGATCCCATGTTTCCTGAAGTCACTCTCTACAATCCATGTTGCTTTAGCATCTGAGGTGTCCATCCATTTGACCAAATGCTCCTTGTACACTTTATTTCTAGTACTTTTCCCAAATCTAGAGTCTAGTATCCATTTAGCTTGAGGTTGTGACTTTTCAGGTACTTGTAGCTCTACCACATCCTTGTGTAACTTTGTTTGATATTGTACCTCATCGATAGATGGACCTTTGTATAGTATCAAGTCTTGAACATTGAAGATTAGGGATATTGACATGTCTTTGGGTAGGTCAAATCTATAAGCATTTTCACCATACTTCTCCAATACCTTACATGGTCAATCCTCTTCATTCGAAGTTTACTTGGGATGCCCTTTTTCAACTTGGATTTATTCAAAAACACCATTACCAAGTCTCCTATTTGAAACTACAGATCTCTCCTCCCCTCATCTTTCTTTCCTTTCAACTTTTGAGTGGCCTCCATTAATGTCTACTTCACTTGATCATGAATATTTTTCATGTATTGCGTAAAATCATCTGCATGCCCATTAATTTTTTCATGTCCTAGTAGCTCTCTAAGTTCCATAATACCCCTTGGATGTGAACCATACACAATTTGGAAAGGACTCAGTCCCGTGGTTCTATTTTTACTGTCATTATAGAAAAATTATGCATGGGCAATAACTTATTCCCATCCTTGCCCATATTCCTTAGTCAAACACCTCGGTAGGTTACCAAGAACCCTCTTGATCACTTCTATATTCTCGTCTATTTGGGGGTGATAGGAAGAACTGTGAGCCAAATTAGTGTCTAACCTCTTCCAAAGTGTTTTCCAAAAATGCCCCACGAACTTGACATCATTGTTTGCAACAATACTCATTGACAAACCATGTACTCTAACTAGCTCCTTGAAGAAAAGGTGGGCTATATCACTAGCATAATGTGTGGTTTTGTAGGGTATAAAATGACTCATCTTACTAAATTTATCAACCACAACAAATACACTATCCAATCTTGTCTTTGTTCTAGGTAGGCCAACTATAAAATTTATACTAATGCACTCCTAAGGAATATTTGGAATGGGTAATGGTTGATAGAATCTTGCATTAGACAAAGTTTCTTTAGCTTTATGGTATATCCCACATTGCTCTACATACTTCCTTACGTCTCTTTGCATCTTAGGCCAATAATAGAACCTCTCTAATGAGTCTAGGGTCTTATTTAGGCCAAAATGATTACTCATACTCCCATTATGTTTTTTCTTGAATGGGGTTTTCCCTCATAGACCCTCTTGGCACACATAACTATTGCCCTTTAAAAAAAAAGCCATTTTGTAAAGTAAATTCATAAAATTGGCTATGAAAGTGTTTTGCAAAATTGCTTATGGCTCTGCAAAATTAGTAACTTCCACATATAGATCTTTGAACTCCTTAATCCCTATGCTCTACAACTTGACCTCTTGAACAATCAATAACCTTCTGCTTAAGGCATCAACCACCTTGTTATTGAGCCCCTTCTTGTGCTTTATGGTAAATGTATAGGATTGCAAGAATTCCATCCACTTGATCTGCCTAAGGTTGAGTTTCTCTTGTGTGTTTATGAAACTAATTGCCTGATTGTCAGTATAAACAAAAAACTCCTTTGGTAGTAGATAGTGCCTCCATTTCTTGAGGGCTTGAACTAATGCATATAGTTCCAAGTTATAGGAAAAATACCTTGAATTTTCCTCATTAAGCCTCTCACTGAAAAAGGCAACGGGCCTTCCCTCTTGGCTTAACACTACTCCAACTATAATGTTGCTTGCATCACATTCTACGATGACCAATTTTTCAAAAATTCGCAAAACCAATATTGGTTGAGTTTCTACTTCCTTCTTTAGTATTTCAAAATCCTCATTTGTTGCTTTTGTCCATACAAATTTTGTCTTCATGCCGCCTTTTATTGTATCATTCATAGGAGCACAAATCTCACTGAATCTCCTCACAAATTTTCTATAAAATTGGGCTAACCCATGGAACTCCTCACTTTAGTAGTAGACCTAGGAGTGGGCCAACTCAATATTTCCTCCACCTTACTCTTATCCATCTTCAAGTTACTTTGGGAAACTACAAAACCCAAATAAACAAGTTCCTCCTTCATGAATTCACTCTTCTCAAGATTTATTGTCAACTTCTCCTCTTGGAGTCTCCTCAACACAATTTCCAACTGTTTCATATGCTCTTCCTTTATTTTTCTAAATATTAGGATGTCATCCAAATATACTACCATAAGCACACCTATGTAATCTTTTAGAACTTCATTTTTTACGCTCATAAATGTACATGGTGCATTGGTAAGACCAAATGGCATTACCAACCACTCATAGAGTCCTTCGATAGTTTTAAAATTGGACTTCCACTCATCACCCTCTTTCATCCTTATTTGACAATATCCACTCTTAAGTTTTTGAAAAACATCTAGCCCCACCAAGACAATCCATTAAGTCTTCTAGCCTAGGAATAGGAAATCTATATCTTATTGTTATCCTATTTATTTCCCTAAAATCTGTACACATTCTCTAGTTACCTCTTTTTTTAGGGGCTAGGACAAATAGAACATCACATGGGCTTATGTCTTTCTGATCAACCCTTGGTCAAGTAGCTCTTAGACTTGCCTTGCAATCTCCTTGTTTTGCTCAAGTGTCACCTTGTATATAATCTTGTTTGGAAAAGATGCACTTAGTATAAACTCAATATGATGACTTATTACTCCATCACATATGATGTCCTTAAACTGATCTAACATCTACTATACTTTTGCAAGTATAGGTGTTTATTTTGGTGATTCCTCCTCCTTTGGCTTCACTATGATTGAATAACCAATTCCTTCTCCCTATTTCAGATCCTTCAAGAATTCTTTCCCACTCATCAAGAGTGTATCGGATTCTACCTTTTCCATAATGTCTTATTCTAGTAATGATTGTATCTTATAAATAACTCCATTCTTCTTGAATGAGTACTTGTTCTCCTTGCCATGGTGGACTCCTTCCCTATCATACTGCCATGGTCTTCCAAGAAACAAATGACATGCATCCATTGGTAAAACATCACAAAGTATCTTGTCATAATACTTACCTATGGAAAACTCAACCCATACTTTCTCATTAACCAATATGTTTTGCCTCTTGTTCAACCAATTGACCTTGTAGGGACACACATGAGGTATTTTAGTAATTTTCAACTTTTGGACTGCCTCTTCTAAGATGATGTTATCAGTGGATCCTGAGTCAATAATGACCCTACATACCTTGCTCAATGTCTTGCATTTGACCCTAAAAAGAGCCCTCCTTTTCTTATGCTCATCCTTAATAGGTTCTTTTATCAACACTCTTATGAACATCAAATTTTCACCTTTCTCTAAGTCTAAGCTTACCTCAGAATGTTTACAGTCCTCCTCTTGCACATATATTATCTTCTTCTCTCCTTATGAAGATGATGGCTTTTCAGGACATCTATAGGCAGGGTAACCCAATTGCCCACAATTGTAACACTTCATGGAAGCAAAATGTGAGCTTCTCCCAAATCCACCTAATCTTCCTCTTCAACCACTAGAAAAAGCTCTTCCTCTACCATGGCCTCCTTTGTTTCTGAAGTCATGATTTTGTTCACCTATCTTAAAGTCCCCTTGGCCTCTATTCTCATTTCCTCTTCCACCAGAACTTCCTCTATGGCCACCTCTAGAATCTCTACCTCTTCCTCTACCCTTGTAGCTAGATTCTTGTTTCTTCTTTAGTTTTTCTTTCACCTTAAGAGCCATATGATAACAACTATGTAGTGTTATAAGGGAAAAGAGACTCAACTCCTCCTATATGTTCCATATAAGGCCATTCAGGTACCTAGCCACCTTAATGTTCTTAGTTTCTTATACTCTAGACCTAAGGCTTAACTTTTGAAACTCCTCTCTATAGGTAGACACATCTAGGTCTCTTTGTGTCAAGTTTTTTCTTTTCTTATGTAACTAGATATCATAGTCCTTTCGTAGATATATTTCCTTCGCTTTGGATACCATAGCTTTCTAATTAGCTATTGTTTCTTCCCCTTGCTTTCTCTTTCATCCTGCACAAACTTCCACCAAGTTAGTGCTTGCCCTCTTAATCTTGACTTAGTCATTTTGACTTTTTGAGCCTCTGACACTCTATCACATTCAAAGTGATTCTTCATGCCTTCAATCCATTCTAGGACCAATTCTACATCCATCTTCCCATGAAACATTAGGATGTCTTCAAGACTTTTCCCTCCTAGTACTTTTAGTGCCTTGAGGAATGGTTCTTTCTTAGCTAATGGATGTTCAAGTTTAGGTACTCCATCCTCTATGTCCACCTTTTCTTTCCCTTGCTAGTGTTGGTTTCACCATCTTCTTTCATCAAAGTTGTCTCTACAACTTCCTTCAATTTCTCTTTAATTTCTTCTATAGCTTCATCTAGAAGCCTAGTTTTCTCATCCATTATCCTCCTTTTTTCTTCCACCTCCTTGGCCAACTCTACATTGGTTGCCATAGTGTTTTCCCTCATGGATTCTCCTTCTACTAACATGCACTACTCACTTCCCAAGTCTTTCACTGTCTATGACACCACTTTGATGGGGATTTTCTCTGACTTAGAGCGTTCTTTATCTATCCAAGGCTTTTCCCTAGCCTTCCTAGGGTCCTTTCTCTATATCCTACTTTAGAGGATCTCTTCCTTTCCCTCTCTAACCTAGAAACTCACCTATCAATTCAAGTTACTCTCCTAACCCTTCAAAACCTAAATATGCTTAACAAGAAAAAAAAAATCATTAATGGTTCCTAACAAGGAAAATAGGTGTTTTGACCACCCTCACAAGGATATTTACAATTTCCCAACCTTTTTGCACCATCTTCCAAGGTATTAGGTCTCAAAATCTCAATTTTGCATTGCTAGGCCTTGTAGCCCTATGAGCCCTAATTAAGCCTGCTGCAAAAAAGGAATCTAGAATAAGTCTAAAAATGTCTTAACAAGCCCCTCTAACATCTTCTATACTTTTCTTCATATCAACCTAGACTAAAGGATTTTCTAGGTTTTAGCCCTCTAAAGTGTCTGTATTGTACCTCTCCAAAAAATCCTACTTTTAAGGGTTTCTAGGGCAATGACAACAACTATGTTTGTTTAGCTTCATAAGATGCTTAGATCTTCTTCTCAAATCCTCTCCTTTATCACTAGGACACTTGAGTCCATCATCTTCATTTCCCCAAGCAATATTTTCTCAAACCAATCAACCAAACTCCCTTAAATGTCTTGCAAGTGTTCCATTTCCTAGCCAAACTTCTCTAGGCTTGTTTAGGGCTTGCTTGCAAAAATGCCAAATTGACTCCAATAAACTCCTCGTTCCATATTTACGATATATATAGTATCAACTTCTTGATTCCAAGTGTCCATAAAGATCCCATGGCTGGAACTCAAGTTGTAGACATTTTCACCCAAACTGCTATGTATAGGACATTAAAATTGGGAAAACAAAACTATTTAGAAAACAACAATACATGGCTCCAAAACTCCAAAATAAAAATGTACAGATAGTTTCCAAAATAAGACTTAACTTATCCAATAAAAAAAATCATCCTTTCAATCCTTTAGATTGTAGATGGAGGCCAAAAAATAAAAAATAATCACTACAGTTAGTTCTATTCTTGGTTCCAGTTTGTACACAAATGTCCCCCACCCATGATTAGAGTTTTGATGAGCTTAAATAATCTTAATCCACTTGTTTGTACCCTAAGTTCAAGCCTCATATCTAAAAAATGTTCCCTCCAACATTTGAGGAAAATTTGTCATGACAACTTTGCAAAATTTTAAAGTTCTCATGAGCAACTTTGACCATTTTTGCAAAACTGACTTGGTATCATTCCAAACTTGTCAAGTTTGATTCATATCCATCCAATTTGATCCAAAAACACCTATGGACCACATTTTAACACTAATCCCTCATTTTTAAGGTATTTTTCAACTTTGATCAAGTTTGACTCCCTCAGGACCTTAGAACAACAACTAGGTCTTATCAACCTAACCAAGAGCAAGCATTAGACTCAAACATATTTACACACACTAGAAACACCTTGGGAATTTATACTTAGTTCTTATTAAAGAAATGGTTGGATAGACCATCTACAAGACAAAATCACTATTAGGGTTTACCTTTCCCTAAGGTGCTCTTACCCCAAAAATGAGAGTGATTGGGGGGGAAAGAAATGTAAAGAATAAAGGGGGAAGAGAACAAACTAGTTCTGAAATTGAGAAGTTTAGACATTTTGAACATGTATATACTGAGTGCTAAGTCAAAACATGTATAGTGTATACTGAGTGAAGGTATGGATTATATTGTAAGGGGGAGTAGTTGTATTTCAATTTTGTATTGAAATGGCACAAAATCCTATGTTAACCATTTTTGTCGAGTTGGAAGCGTATTTTGAAGATCAAAGAGATAATTAAGGAGGTGATTATGTGTTGGAAGGGAGATCATTAATCCTTAGGCAAGGCAATCTACCAATTAGGAAAACACAAAAACCAAACGACAAATAGATGGATTCTAGATCATTGATTTGGATCTAGAACATTCACCCAATTATCTATTTAAGAAGGGTCTATGACCTAATTCTAAATTATGAGATGTATGCATATGAATAGGTGAAGAGAAAAGTTTTAGAGGTGAATCAGAGTAGAGACTGAGTAGTGTAGTGAAGAGTTTTTAGTAGAGACATAGGAGATCTATCATAGTTAGGTGATATTGTATTACATAGAGGAGATCTGTTATCAAGCATTGAAGTGTTAACCAAAGGATCAGGTACTAAACATTCTAATAGGTGTTTTAGGGTATAAATCTCTTAACCAAGTAGATTTAACTGGCTTATGTAAATCTCCTAACAGAGTACTCACTTCATTATGATGTAAAAATCCTTAACCAAGGTAGAACCTAACAATAATTTTAGCCTTTGACATGGCATACCCCTGAGAAGGCAGATCATTAGAAGTGATCAAATCATTCTAGCCTTAACAACCACAACTTTATCATTATAGTAGTGAAGATTTTGTGGGTGTCATCCCCAGTGCAATTTTACCTTCACCTTGGAGGGTTTCTGCATTACCAAATTTGTGTGTTAATGTGTTATGTGTTTACATTTATGGAGTTAGAAGGTAGATATGATATTATGTTAATGTGAATGGCTTCATTGATATGAAATGGATGTTTGAATGATGGTTTTATGTGGTGATATAAAAAAATGTCTCATGTTTTAGTGAAAGAAGTTTTTATAGATTCTGATTCATACACCCCTCCCAAGTAGTCCACATTCAATATCCCAAACAAACAAAGAAGGTTTTGGAGTGACATATTAGAGGTTAATTTAATTGATATTTGATTTTAAATAAATTTCAACAATAAAGAATATTATTTATAATAGTGATGTACTAATTCTCATGCTTCAACCAAATTGACACCTAAGATTTGGAGCAGAAGTGAGGAGAATTAACTTTATTCATATACTGTCATGTTTGCTAATTTGAATGATGTCCTTCTTCCCATCTACCTAGTCTCCATGAAACAATATTCTATAATGTTTCAATAATTTTCCCAAGATTTATCTAGCTAAGCATGAAACTATTTTCCTCATCAAAAAAGGAGGGAGCATATAGCCCAAAAGGTACACAATATACCTACTTATCATAAAATTTGAAATGTGAAATATATTCACTACATATATGCTTTATCTTCTTCAATTTAGATTCCTTTGCCTGTAATTTATTCTCCTTTTTTCTATCCTACAGTCTAGTAAGAAACACACAAAGCAAATGGATTATATTTGAGGTGACTGTTTATAATATTCTCTCAGTATTTAAGGATTCCTATTTTTACCAATATGTAGTTTCAATCGAGTCCTTAGAGTTTTTCCATTCCTTTTCCAATTAAAGGCTTTAAAAATATTAAAGTTGATGAAAATATTTTCTCTTCAAAGTTACAGAAAAACTATTGGTGGTAAGGTTGGAGCTAATTTCTATTATGAAATTTTAAACTTTACAGCATAGGGAGATAAATAATTGGAAAATTGATGTATTATGGATGGTAAGTTAGTCTAGGTGGACTAGATAAAATTGATGGTTGAAGATCTGCTAAAAGTGGAGAAAACTAATTATTTTCCAGATAACTTCGTGTTGGTGTCACGAAGCAATCACAATGGCATATGCTATGTTGAAATGTTTCTAGGAGGAAATTTTACTTTGAAGTTTGAATAGTAGGTTGGCACTAAAGATCAATGCATCTAACAAATGTTGTCTTTTAACTATGAAGCATTCATTCATGTGTTTTCCCCCCTTAATTACAATGAATTCAACCCAATTTTCACTACTATTGATTGCATTAAGATAAATCATAGTACAAGATTTGGGTGAGTCTCTTTATTTATATTTTGCAATATAAAAACATCAATTTGCATTTATCATGGAATAAAAATGTTTTTGGGGTTATGTGGCAGTCGTCACCACATACAGGATATCAATAATGTTAATGAGAATTTAAAAAACTCATTTTCCCCTCAAATCTAGAGTTGGTTTGAAAATAATTTCAGAAAAGTGTCACACTTTTATCAAAATTTGTAATGGACCCTTTGTACTTTTATATAAACATGACTATATACTTCAAAGCTTCCTTTAATATATTTTGTACTTCATAGAAGATAAGTGAAAGAAAGAGTTTAGCCTTATTGAAATTTAAGGTGGATGTTTGTATTATCTATGTTTTTCATTTTGGGTAATTTATCCAAGTGTACATGTTGTGCTTCTTGGCTGGAAATAACATTTTCTCATTCAACACAATGAGTTTTAGAGTTGCCATAGAAAATTTTCCCAATAATAGAGGCATTAATTATGGTTTAAGAACAAGTCATTTAGGACTTAGTGTTGTTATCTACATTTTTTTCTTCAATTATGAGTAAAGGGAACCCTTCATCATACTTAATATAAAACTTTGTAGTACCTAGTGCAGTTGTCATCATTTTAGCCACTCTTGTCAAGCCTATATTGTTGGCTATATTATTTTTTTTATTTTTGTGGAGGAATGGTGGGTTTTGGGATACATTAACAACTTGAGTTAAATTTTGTAGTCTTTAGGATACACCAAAAACTTCATTCTAGCATCTCTTGTCTCTTCCTTTGGATTCTTTGGGCGCATTGCTTCAAGCCTTTCTAACTATATTTAGGTACAATTATTTCCAAGATTTGAATTAATTTCTCTTTTCAACTAAATATATGCTAAAGTTTAGAAAAAATTCAAGCACAATCTTTCCAAGATTTAAATTATTTTTTCTCTTTTCAACTTCGTATATGCCAAATTTTGAAGTTTTAGACAATATCAATGATTATATGTTGTTTTTCTTGTGATTGAGGAATGTAGATTGACTAAAAAATCGAAGCCTATACCTTTACCAACATGCATAGGAATTTTTGACATTAAGGTCAAACCATTTGTCTATTAGTGACTTAACACTTAGCCAGTTGACTACATTACTATTGAGCTTCATTTGTAGAAAGAAGAGTCTCCTGAGCTTCACAGTGTCTACCGAGCATCTGAGATAGAAAGCAGTACAAGTCGTGTTTCATAGTGACTGCCAAACTTCTAAGGCAAGGTGCAATGTAAACTAAGCTATTTAGTATAAGAAATTATGGATTTAGTGTTAATCAAGCTCTGTAGTGTCTATTGAGCTGGCAGTGTTAACAAAGTAAATGAAGGTAGTGTTGACTGAGCCATTCAGTGTCAACTGAGTCTATCGAGTTCTTTAGTTTTCACTGAGTCATCCATTGCTAACCGAGTTCCTGTTACCCCAAGTGATTAGTATGGACTGAGCATCAATGCCAACTGAGTGCCAAAGTTTTTCGAGTGTTAGAACATCACCCGAAGTGGTCTTCAAAACCTGATTAACAGCTATGAGTCAACTTTGTGAAGATTGTTTGAATTTTGGTATTGTAGCTTACTCCAAAAGTTAATTAATTGGATTGCTATATATATGTAATATATCTTTTCATATCCAATGAAATCATATAAAAGAAGTAAGTAGTATAAGTGTGAATTAGGAAGGCTACAAGAAATATAAGGAAAAGTAGAGTCTCATCTATCATAGTCAAGTGATCATTGTATTTCAAAGGAATCTCATTCAACAAGCTGAGTTGCAGATCAAAGATCAACCACTAATTCATCCTAATATGTGCATCAGCCAAATCCTCTAACTAGGTGGACTTAACAGTCTTTTCCAAATCTCCTAACAGAGTGCATACTTCATTGTATGTTGTAAATCTTTTCACAAGGTGGACCTAACAATCCTTATTGCTCCTAACATGGTAGATCAGTTTGTATATATTTAGTTTGTCTTAATGTTTTAAAAGAATTTTATTGCATGAGGATATCCCTCACTCTCAACACAAATTGAGGAGACAATTTCTTATAAATACCCCATTGTGAAATGTAAGAAAGCCCGTCGTTATTATGCAATAAAGTTATGCTTTTGGTGCTAGCATTCGAAGTGTAGTTATTCTTGCCTAAATGTGTCATTTTTTTTTGGATTTTATTCATGAGATTTTGATTGAGCCAAAGGTTTATTGCGTTGTTTCTGGTTGTGTGATCTTTTAGTTTTGATGTTTGCTATAGATATATGAATTCCGCTGACGTAACGTGCTTGAGAAGAGATCACCTGATTGTGTCTACATAGCTTTTTGTCTCGCATGAGCGCACTTTTCATGGCCTTGTGATTTGATGAAGAGTGAAACATCATTTGATTTGTTAAAGATTCTCATTGACGATTGCATCAGTGGATTCTAGGAAGCGATGCTACTGTTTTCATTGGTTCCCTACCAATTTCTTTGAAGGTTTAACTCGCAGCGTGTTGTGTCTTGTAGCTTATGTCCATTTAGGAATTTCAATTTCAAAGTCATTTAATTTCATGTTATTTTCTTTTAGTTTTGCTATTTGCTTTGCTAACCCCTTGTTAGAGTAGGACCTCATACTAGTTGCATTGTTAAAGTTGCATACATTGAAAAATAGAAAAATACAAAAATATTGTTCTTTTGGTGTGATATTTTGAGACAGTGAACAGATTTTACTTCAATTCCAAGATAAAAGAGTTTTTAAAACCAATAAAGGCCTCCTTGTGAACACTCACATTTATCTTCTACTGAGTGGATTTTGGTATGTGGCAAGACAATTACTGAACCTTGGAGTGGATCCTTAAAAAGATTTTCTTTTCAAGAGAGGAATTACGCAATGGATTCCTGTCATTGACCTCGTGCAAAATGAAAGCCCAACATAAGTGGTGCTAGAAGAAGAGCCTGAACCATTTTACACTCCTTGAAATGAAGGAAATTTGACAAAGTTTCAGAATTTTACACTCTTGCAATAATCTGCACTTCCCACAAGTTCAAATTTTTTTTTGAGTTTTTCAAAAATTTAGGTGCGCAGCTTCACAGGTCTACAAGTACGCAGGTCTACAGATCTGCAACTCCACAGGTGCGCAAAATTTTGTGGTGCACTATTTTGAGAAAGTGTGCTTCTCCAGAGGTGCACTTTTCCAGAATAAACACAAGTTGTTAGAACTTAGTCACTTTCACAAGCATCACAGTGATAAAGGGATTCCAAGAACTCCACCCATTCACATTACACCATTCATCAGCATCATTCACTTTACATTCCACTTCACACATTTCCATCATTGTGCACCATGTCTTTCTTCAATGCCCAAAGTTCACCTTTGAACCTAACTGGACCATTACATGACTTGTCCAAAAATCTTGAAAAGTTTTGCTCATGGTTCATCTATGGAGAATCACGAACAGCAGATGATCATCTTCAAATTTTCAATGAGATTTGTAATCGAAACAAGATTCAGCATATGGATGTGGTATGCCACCTTTTTCCTTACACTTTGGGGGAAATGGCATTCAATTGGTACCTCAATCTGCCACCATCATCAATAAGGGATTGGAACTCTTTTGAGAGAAAGTTTCTGGAACAATTCAAGATCTATATTGATCCAGCTATATTATATCACCAGTTCATCTCGATTAAGAGGGATCCCCATGAGACTATTTCACAGTTTAATCATCACTTCTATTAGATGTATCAAAGAATGGAGTTTCCCTATGTTATGCCATAAGAGCCTGCATCCAAATCTATTTTGGGACAATGGATTCATTAACTTCTATTTTTCTAAGAAGGTTCCCACCTAGAGACATTGATACCATTGAAAAGTTCTTCAAAGAGGCTATTGCATTCACAAAATAGGTTACTGTTGTTCCAATGTCAATAATTACATATTCAGGGTATGAGTCCCAAAAGGCAGTTGCATCTGCTAAAGCAAAAAGCAATATGGCTAGAGAGTTTAAGGTCATGAAGGAGACGATGTCTCTTTTATCCAGTGAACTTGTGAGAATAAAGTTGAATTCTCAAGAAACCAAGGTGATCATCGAAGACAACTTTCTGCCTGAAATAATTATTCCCAAAATCAGAGTGGAAATTTTGGCCTTTACAGTAGCATCAACAATGAGAATAATGGTATTCCATGCATGAGTCCAAGTGAAAATGGATATGGGTACAATGATGTTTTGAATCAACCTCCCCAAATCATGGAGAAACAACCTTTGCAATTTAGTGCAATGATGTTTGAATCATATGATGAATCTACAGGAGGACTAAATGATGAAGATGGTCAAGAGGAGTTTGTGTTCCCATTCAATGAAGAAATTCTTCCAAGTGTTGATGTCGCAATAAGTGTGGATATGTCAAGAAATCTTGAGGGTGTGAGAAATTTTGAAGTTCCAAAACTCCATAAAGTTGCAAAAAGTGATGGAAATGCAGAAGATCCTGAGGTTGGTGAGATTTTTGAATCACAAAGTCATCAAGAAGAAGACACCAATTCTTCCTGTGGTGATATTGATTCCCCATTGGATAATGATAAGCTACCTCCTTCAAAGCAAGATATGTCATTAGAAGAGATGGAAAGAGTGTTCAATTTGGTCTCAAGCTTGATTGAGGAAATATCTCTTTGTGGGTATTCCACACATATATCAAACCATACAACAAACGAGTCATGTAGAATCCATCCATTTGAGTTCCATTCAGAAGAAAGTTGTTCAGATTTCTTGTTAGCTTGGGAGATCGCAATGGAGGGAAAGTATGATTTAGAACAACCTTCTTTGGGACATGAAGGAGAAAACACTTTGATCGATGATAGTAATGAATCTTTTAATTCGAAAGGAAGGCTGGTGATGGTTTTTTCTAGTTTGAAGGAACCTAAAGTGTTTCCAGGTGCGAGTGAAGTTATGTACCATGAAATAAGACCACTAGAAGGAGAAATTACGATGTGTGAGTGTACCCCTATGTTGGGGGACTTGCTGGATCAGGTGATATCTTTCCATTATCCCTCTTAGTTTGATGATTTTCAATTTGAATATGATGCTAAAGGTAAGAGAACTTGTTTGTGGATTAATCATTGTCATAAAGAGTTACCACAACTTCTGATTTTGTGTGATTTGTGCCTCGAATTTGAACCAAGATTGTCCAAACTTTATTTTTCTGAGTACAAAGACAAATCAACATTTTTGAGAACTATGTGGGGTGGTTCATTACTATTGCACATAATGAGAAATCTACTGACAACTACCCTACATTCTTATTATTCAAGTTTTTCTATAGATAAGCTTTTGTTTTTATTTATTTTTTTCTTAGTCTTTTTTAGTCTTTCTAGTTAGGTGTTAGTTTTCTTTGAGTCGAGTCTTTTTGTTTGAGTCTTGTTGTCTGTTTTGCTTTCAGTCATGTGTTTCCTTTCAAAGTTACATCAATCCTAGGGGGTAAGGTGTACTTGAGATTTTCTCTTAAGATTTCACTAACCACTCTTTGGTTCTAATTTTAAGAAGAGGTATTTCTTTGTCAAAACATTTGAGTGATTGTGTGTTTTATACCAACCAAGTGATGAATATTTCTATTGGAAATAGGGGATTTTCAGTCTGGAAATCAGAAGCCTAGACCACCAAGTTCTCAACACTTTGCAAATTTAAAGATTTGATTGTTTTAGGCATTGTTGATTTGAAGTCAAAAAAGGTGACAAGGGATGATCCAAACTTCAATTGGTTCAAACAAGAGGGGTCTCCTTGAAAGGTTGCTTAAGATTATTGCTTGGCGTGAGAGTTTCTAAAAAAGCTCTAAAACAGGAACGCAAGGGATATTCATAAGAGATCGAATCCAAGAAATGACACTGATATTCTGACTACACAATCTAAGCATAGTCAGGATACAAAAAAGAAGAAAAAAAAAAGGAAGAAGAAGAGAAAATACGGTGTTAAGCCTGAAGGATTCTAAAGATCTAAAATGGTAAAAGATACGTTCTCAAAACAAAGTATCTTGTGTTCGAAGTATTGTTTCATCAAAAGTAACATTTTGAAAGACATGAAGCAATTATTCAAAAATCTAGAAATTTAAAAGAACATGGCATCCCGCCAAGAGCCCTCAAACTGATTCTCTCATCTGGTCAAGCAATTGATTGATAAAAGGCCTTTGTGGAGATTCCAAATGAATGAGCTGGAAGGAGTGGAAGATTGTTTCGAGTTGTTAGAAAACTTTGATTGACTGCATCTTGACACATCAAAGGGAATGAATAAAATGCACACACTGAGCTTGAAGGTTTCAAATTTTGAGATTTTGGCTATAAAGTCATTTGAAATACGCTCGAGGTGTTTGAAGTTCGGTTGGTGTTTGACACACATCGGAAGAATATTTGCTGATAAAGAAATGCCTTATTCATTTCTTCCTTTTTCCAAGGCTATTTGTTGTGGTGTCCACAACACACGCCCCATTCCTCAATAGGAATGGGGACCCCCTACTTTTTTTGACTCCCGGACTCATAGTTCGAGAGTCGGGAGAAGAAATCTGATTATAGCTAGGAGTCTTAGAGTCAAAAAATTTTTAAAAAAACAAAACAAAAAAATAAGTCCCTAAGGGGGACATTTTATTTCTTTCTTTTTTACATTTTTCGATATCCAATAATTAATCATGTTTTCTTTTTCCTGTGATGCGCAGGTAATATAATCAAATGGTGTCCACATTCGGATCAACAGAAAAACTAGTTGTTTACAAGTTCCAAAGCGTAACCCCAAAATCACGGTTACACGATGAGTACTCTGAGATCAAAGACATAGACCTTGGACACATAGACTTGGGAGAGTTCTTGAGAGTTTGTAATAGTCCAATCGAAAGGTCATCCTTGAGATCCGCCCTAATCCATTCTGGATTAGTAAATGCAGCATCACATCCCAGGACCGTTCAGTCACCTGAATTGATTATGACCCTATCTTGACATTTTGTTCCTAATGAAAGGGTGGTAAAGAGCATCACTGGGGAAGTGGTTTTGGATCTGCGACCTAAAAATATCGAGAGGGTTTTTCATCTACCCAGAGCCAATCAGTTCATAGAGATTTTTGTATGAAGCAGCTGAGAGGTGGCATAAAGAGCATTACCAGGAGGCCATCGACATCATATATTCCTCATACTTCATTAAGAAGCCACCTTGGGGGAAGACAATCAGCAAAGTGGATATGACTTGAGGATACATGAAGGATGACATTGAATATTCAATCATTCTCTTAAGCAGAGTTATGGGATTGCCTGCAGTGGGTCATCTCACTCCATTCATGTTCAACTTCATTGAGACCATCAAACACGCAAAGATGCCACTAGATTGGGCCACCACACTTAGTGAGAACTTGTGTGACCAGTTGCGGATAGTAAAGGACAAGAAGAAGTTCTATATGACTTCTTATGTGGTGTATCTACTTGTAGCAAGGGCAACTGACTATATCGGGTTGTACAAGAAGGGCAGTATGCAAGACCCTAATGCATGGTTGTATATAGTTTATCCTCAATTGGTGAAGAAGAAGCTCTCACCATAGAGCAAGGAGTACAAAATTGTGAACGATGCCTTCATCTTTGCCATCATTCGATTCATTGAAGGGGATTATGGGAAGAGGTTGTCTGATGAAGCCAAGATGCAAATCACAGCTCTCGGTGCATATTTCATCTAGTTTCGAACATTCACATACATTCGGGTTGGTGGTGCATCCATCAATCCAAAGAAATTCCCAAGGTACCCAAGTGACAAGTTGGTTCTGAAGGAAATATCCTGACAGATTGAGTCAGTGTATGAGAGGATCAAAAGACAACAGAGGCCTTGTTGGGATTGGCCTTTTGTAATAGGAGCATACCAGGTAAAGAGAAAGTAGGATATCTTGACTTTCGAGTGGGAATGGGAGAATTATCCTCTTGAAGAATATAACTCTCCCTGGCCATTCTTCGACAATGTTGGTAAAGTGGAAAACCTGGCAGGAAAAGAGTTCTACCATGAGGACACCATTGAAGATCATTAGATGAATGCCACAAATGACTACGATGTTCATATTAGAGACTATTGTAGAATGACTTTGTATTTAGCAGAGAAGGCTCTCCATTTGACCATCTCGAATGAGATAAGGCTACAGGACTCACAGGAGCTACTGGATCCCCTATTCAATACAGATAAAGTTGGCGAGAGGCCCATTTTGAATGCAAAAATTGATAGAGAGGAAGGAGATGATATTAATCATCGAGTGAGACATGTCATTACAATGACAAAGAGTTGGATCAAGAAACCCTTTCCACTTGATCCAATTCCTGATATAGTGATATTCCATGCACATGCTCGCCCAGAAAGGGGAAAGGGAAAGAAAGTCACAGTTCCTATCTTTGCACTCCAGTCTCCTATCAGGCCAGAAATAGTCTACCAGCTAGATCATCTAGTGGGATACTACCACCCTCCAGAGAAGAAGGGAAAGAGGA
This sequence comes from Cupressus sempervirens, assembly GCA_028749045.1. Taxonomy (NCBI): domain Eukaryota; kingdom Viridiplantae; phylum Streptophyta; class Pinopsida; order Cupressales; family Cupressaceae; genus Cupressus; species Cupressus sempervirens. The sequence goes on from CM053788.1 coordinate 103,817,575, forward strand.
AGAGAGCCCTTCCTTTGAGGTTTTAGGCAGAGCATGTTGAAGAATAGGCCCCTTCCCAGCAACAGGAATCTAATCCCCAAGAGCCCCAAGATGGTGGAGCTTCTCATATTCAGGTTGAATTTCCATTGCCTCCTACTTTGTCAAGTCAACAAGAAGAGGGAGAAATTCTAGAGACATACATTCATCTGGGGCATGAAGAGCTAGCTTCTCCTATGGTTCCACAGAAGCAAAAGAGGATCAAGGTTAGAATGAACAAGAGGCAAAGTGTTCGTAAAAGATTAGTGCCTAATCCATCTATTCCTGAAACCATTCCCGAGGAAGAATCATTTGAATGAGGGGGAAACAGAGTTAGATGAAGAGGACAAGCAATTTCCTCTATAAAGGAGAACTTGGTTGGCCAAAGCCACAGAATTGGAAAGAAGGAAGAGTGTCACAAATACCCCACCACCCACCCAAGCTGAAACGGTAGAAATCTCTTCTTTGAAAGATGAAGTACAACGATGGGTGAATGGGAAAAGGGAGCTAGGTGATGATGTTCTCTCCATCTCAGATTTTGATTTCATCCCAGTGGGTACAGAATTAGTTGGAGATAAGATCAAAGATACCCTACAGGTGAACTTCAACAGCAAGATTGGACGCAAATGCCACTTGAGACACAAGGTCCTCATCTCACTCCTCCATCTTCACCTCAGGTTATGATGGTAGATAAGGTTTTAGTAACACCTCCACCTCTGAGTTCAGAAGAACATGTTTAGAAGGAATCGTCATTATAGGGGCAACTAGAACCAAGGGTTACTGATGAGCCATCAAAAGTGGCATAGATAGTAGAATGTATACAACAACCTTCTCAAGAAGTTGAGGATCAAACTATAGGATCTACAGAAACTGAGACTACAGAAGAAGAATCCTTACAACAAGAGACTCCAAGCAAGAGCGATAAAGGGAAGGAGGTAGTTGAACACATCCCTTCATCATCTAGAGCCAAGGTTATAGAAAGACATATCCCAAGATGGTTTCAGAAGGAGATAATGAGAAGTGCCAAGCATCAATTTCATCCTTTAGAGGATGATATTTGTGACATTGTGGAGATTTTGAACAAGCCTGACTCTCCATTACATGATGCAACGCCATTTGCATTCATTACTACTACATAAAACCAGGACTTATTTGCACAAGTGGCTCACCCTCCAGAAGGTACAGATGAAGAAGTTGTTAGCATCCAAGACTATGAAGTGAAAGATATCATGTTAGGAAAGCCTACATGGGATACATCTCGACAGATGATGACTATGGGAGTCAAGGAGGTTCTCACCCATATGGAACAGGATGAGATTGAAATCAGAACACTTCAAAGGTAAGTTGAGATCTTAAAGGGATATCTAGCTGAAGTTATTGGTCCTCTTGATTCTGAACACCCTGAGGAGACTTTGAATACCATTCTTAGAGAAGGGGAAGGTGTATGGCTCAGTCCATTTTTGAGAGCTTGTCAAGATTGGCAAGACAACCTTGAGGATAAGGGTGTCACTATAATCACAGGAAGTCTAAATTTATTGCATGCTACACAAGAGAATGTTGATAAGATCATGGCAATTTTGAGGCAGGACTTCAGCATCATCGAATAGGTATGAGTATGGAGCAAGGATTTACAAACTCTACAAGCCATAAAAGGCAAAAGGTACCGCATTCTGATTGATGTATATACCAGAGAGGAGTTAGACATGACAGATGATTGGATAGAAAAGATTGTAGATGGAAATAAAGAGATGGAAACATTTCATGATGAGATACATAGGCTCAAGGACAAAGCCCGAGAGCAAATTTTGGAAGTAGAAAAGTTGTACAATGATGCATGCTTGGACATTTTTGAAGATGAAGAATGAGAGAAGCATTTGCCAGTTAAGGTAGTTGTGGAAAATTTTAGAAAGACTTTAGAGGAAGCATCTAGTGATGAAGACATCAGACAAACCTTCAGGACAGAGGAAGTACTGTTAGAGTTGGACACCAAACTCGAAGATTTTGCAGAGACTTGAATTGAGGTAGACAACTACATTCAGAAGGTCAAAGACAAGTACAAAGCTTTGGATCTTCCAGATGCTGCTAAGATTAGTAAGATTATAGAGAAATTCAAGGGCAAACATCCAAACATAGCTTTGGGATAAATATGAACAAAACCCAGATGCCAGAATTTTAATTTTGACACTTAGTAAAATTTTAAGATATTGATCCAGTCGATGTCCGTAGCCCTGCAGGTACACAGGTCCGCAGGTCTGCAGCTCCATAATTTAGAGGTGCACCGATAGTTAACTGCCAGTTCCAAAAATAGTACTTTCCATGCATCGAGAGCGCATTCTGACGGCAGTTTAACTCTGACACACGCCTAGTGAAGGGGTAGCTTCTATTTTTGGTGTCTCCATGCACTTCCACCTTGACTAATGGCTTCCTCCTACTTTCTCTCTCATGCTTTCTTTGTTTTTGACATGTAAAGGGCTCATGCATCCAATTAATGAATAAAATATGGATGGAGTCCCTCTAAGCACTAGTTAGATTGTCAGTTTGTATATATTTAGTTTGTTTTAATGTTTTGAAAGCATTTTATTGCATGAGGATATCCCTCACTCTCAACACAAATTGAGGAGACAATTTCTTATAAATACCCCATTGTAAAATGTAAGAAAGCCCACCATTATTATGCAATAAAGTTATGTTTTTGGTGCTAGCATTCGGAGTGTAGTTATTCTTGCCTAAATGTGTCATTGTTTTGTGGATTTTATTCATGAGATTTTGATTGAGCCAAAGGTTTATTGCGTTGTTTCTGGTTGTGTGATCTTTTAGTTCTAGTGTTTGCTACAGATATATGAATTTCACTGACGTAACGAGCTTGAGAAGAGATCACCAAATTGTGTCTACATAGCTTCTTGTCTCGCATGAGCGCACTTTCCGTGCCCTTGCAATTTGATGAAGAGTGAAACATCATTTGATTTGTTAAAGATTCTCACCGACGATTGCATCAGTGGATTCTAAGAAGCGTTGCTCCTGTTTTCATTGGTTCCCTACTGATTTCTTCGAAGGTTTAACTCGCAACGTGTTGTGTCCTATAGCTTATGTTCGTTTAGGAATTTCAATTTCAAAGTCATTTGATTTCATGTTATTTTCTTTCAGTTTCGTTATTTGCTTTGCTAACCCCTTGTTAGAGTAGGACCTCATACTAGTTGCATTGTTAAAGTTGCATACATTGAAAAACAGAAAAATACAAAAATATTGTTCTTTTGGTGTGATATTTTGAGACAGCGAACAGATTTTACTTCAATTCCAAGATAAAAGAGTTTTTAGAACTAGCAAAGGCCTCCTTGTGAACACTCACATTTATCTTCTACTGAGTGGATTTTGGTACGTCACAAGACAAATACTGAACCTTGGAGTGGATCCTTAAAAAGATTTGCTTTTCAAGATAGGAATTATGCAATGGATTCCTGTCGTTGACCTCGTGCAAAATGAACGCCCAATAGAACCCTAGAAATGAACCAAACATACAATGAGTTGCATGTCGATGGGAGCTTGAAACTCGAGCACAAGCATTTGGAGACAAAAGGCTTAATGCATATCCTGCATATGCCAAGGTTAGGTTAATCCTTAATCGAGTTCACAACATGCATTTGTAGTTGGATCAACCTATTTAGATCAACAAGAAGATGATTCATAGAATCACAGGGTTACCAATGTTGAACAAAGAAAAAACCATCAGAACCCTAGGTTGGGTCAAACTGACAAAGAAGACTCATGCCGAGTGGGATGGAAGAGGCATGAAGTTGAATAGTGTAACTAACATGGAGATCAAGTTCAACATCTATCTCATTGCCCACAAGATCTAAAACTTGAGCAGACCAAACATCATTCCATGTGAAGCTATTGACCTAACATACAAAATTGTGAAGAACAACTTATCTTTTGACCTTGTCGAGCTACAACTCAATTAGCTAAGAAAAAAGATGGAAAACATTTAGTCATCAAAGAACAATCCATGTAAGTTTTGATCGTTGTTGACTTGTTTATTCTTCTATATACAAAAGTTATTTCCTTCCAAAGGAACTATGGTGTGGAAGAAGGATACACCTATTTTGTATCAAATCAATGAATTCATAGCAGAGATGGGTGATAATTTTGAAAGCATTATAGAAGCCTACTTTGAAACTTTCAAGGAGAAAATGTAGAGTAGATATAGGATTCCAAAGAAACTTGTGGAAGATTATAACCAAGATATTTTCTTTCTGGTAGATTGTGACAAAGAACATATGTAGGCAATAAGGCCTACAGTGGCATGGGTTAAGCCTCCTAGATATGAGGTTAACATAGATGAAATAAGGGACATAATTAAGGCTCTTGTGAATGAACTAGTGGATCCCAAAGCACCATACTTTGGTACTTATGAGGAACCCAAGGTTAGGATCTCATTAGAGATCAAACTTCCATAGGTTATGAAGAGAGGAAGAAAACAAGTGGAAAAGATTCTGAAGGAAACCAAGAAGTCCAGCTCTCCTCTTCTGCTAGTAGAGGGAAAAGGAGATGACATTGAGGAAGAGAAAGAGGTAGAGGAACATGTAGAGGAAGAAGAATATTAGGACGAGGAACCACTCGAGAAGAAAGGGAAGGTTATCATAACCAAACCTACAAAGTCCTCCCTTGTTGTATTCACTATAAGATCAACAAAATCTAAGAAGAAACTCAAATTGGATGATGATGATGAAGAAGGAGATTGACAGATAACATTCAAGAGATCAGCCCTCACCTTTGAACAAATATTGATTTTTTTTAAAAGATGGTGGAGGTATGTATGATTTCAATTTTTTGATGTATGAAAGAATTACCAACGTAGAGCATAAACAAATTGAAGAAGCCCAAGTCACTAAAATGGAAAAATGAAAGTACTTCCCAGAGGAACTGACAAAGCAAGTTCTTGATATCCTATTGAAGATAGTAATACATCATTGGGAGAATGCACTAAATGTTGTTAGGGACATAAAAGAACAAACCCTGAGACAACTTATGTTGAGTCTATTTGACAAGGAAGTGAAGGAATCATTGAAGGAGAATGAAACAAATATCACCCCTAGATTCAATGCATTCTTGATCCTATCAAAAGATATTAAAATAGTTGGGATGTCTAACACAATTGCATGGAGAACATCTATGGTATGCACAAGCCTAGTGAGGAGGTTGTGCAAATAGATAATGAAGTAAATGTTGAGAAAGATGATGAGGAAATAAATGATGATGAAATTGAGGATATTGATAATGTAGAAGAAGATGATGTAGAGGATGAAGAAGATCAAGAAGCAACAATAAGAGATCTTCCTGAAAATTAGAGTATTGAATACTTGGATCCTGGTCCTAAAAAGATAGCAGCAGAGGTAATGGCCTCCCTCCCTCTCTCTCTGAGCAAATGTTAGATTGTGGTGACTGATCAGGGAAGTATTGTACATACTCCATAATTCTTCGACAGGGTTTGAGGCTGAGCCAGGCCCCAAGTCAGGGTTTAGGGGTGGTAGCCCCCAATATAGCCGAGGCCATCAGGCTACAGCTGTCAGGGGTAGACCCCCAAGATTTTTTTTGGGGCTACTATATTGACATTTTATGGCTGGCATGTTGTAACTCATTTTTAACTCTAAAGCAAAAAGAAAACTTAGATAAAAGGGTTTAGGGTTAGGGATTGTTTCATTTTAGGTGATGCAAAAATTGCTTCTTACGACGGTATTGAGTTGCAAGGAATTACAGATTGTAATTAGGTTGTAATCATTGGATCATAGTAATATTAAACTTGTTGTTTGGTGGACGTAGCCTAGGGTTTGGGTGAACCACATTAAATTTTGGTGTCTTGTGTTCTCTTTTATGTGATTCAAAATTTTTTGATATTGTTATATTTGCATGTAATTTTTATTTCTATCCATGGTTTTATCCTAACAACAAAGCCTTAGTGTAACCTAGCTCAGAGAAGATTGCTACTGATCTAAATCATTTTTTGATATTGCTATCAGGATTTAAGTCTGTGATTTTGAGTCAAACTCATTGACCCATGTTTCATGAGTAGTGATTCAATGTGAATCCATCTCTCGTGAGAATAGATGGAACACTTAGCACTCATTGGATCTAGGTGATGCTCATAGAGGTGAAGCATCAAGACTTCCTAGGAGGTCACCCATCCCAGTACTACTCCAGCCTGAGCGCACTTAACAACAAAGTTTCCTCCATGGTTAAACCCAAAGCTTGCAACCCCATTTGCAAAACCTTCACCAAGTGTTGTGCCTTATGAACCATTCATTAGAAAGCCCCTTAAGCTCATCAATTGATAAGTAGGAGATAATTTCCACAGCAAGTCAAATTGTGATATTGCTATCAAGATTATACTATGTGATTTTGAGGCAAACTCATTGACCCATGTTTGATGATTAGTGATTCAACATGAATCCATCTCTCATGAGAATAAATGGAATACTTAGCACTCATTGGATCTAGGCGATGCTTAGAGGGGTGAAACACTGGGACTTCTCAGAAGGTCACCCATTTGTAGTCAAGCGCGCTCAGGCTCAAGTAGTACTGGGATGGGTGACCTCCCAGGAAGTCCCGGTGCTTCACTCTTGTGAGCATCACCTAGATCCAATGAGTGCTAAGTGTTCCATTCATTCTCATGAGAGATGGATTCATGTTGAATCACCACTCATGAATCATGGGTCAATGAGTTTGACTCAAAATCACACAGTTAAATCCTGATAGCAATATCACAATTTGACCTGCTGTTGAAATTATCTCCTACTTATAAATCATTTTGTCAATTTAGAGGACAATATCAAAGGAAGAAATAATGGTATTGTAAATACATAATAGATAATATCAATAATTCAATTTATTCATAATATTAAATAAAATTTCATACAATTGTGGAAAATCTCGTAAGTGAGATGTATGTCTGCAAATCAATCAAATTTAGAAAAACTCGTGGAGGAGTTGTGTGTCCAAGCTCATAAAAGTTGGGCTGTCCCGTGAATGAGATGTATGCCCATGAACTCTATAGGAGTTGGACAATCCCGTGGTTGAGATGTGTGCCCATGAACTCCTTATATAAGATCTGATACAAATTGGCAATCACAACAAATAAGATGTATGTCCATATCCTTTTGCATTATTGAATTTGGCTTGAACATTTTTATACATCTTCATGGAAGTTGAAAGGTCACTTTATCTACATCTTCATTAGAAATTAAATGGACAATTCCAAATTGAAAAGTCATTAGAATTAATTAAAGACATGAATTAATTAAATTATATGATTTAATATAATATGCTAGTTCAATTATGATCATTCCTCTCCTCTTACGATGCAACAGGACCCATTGTCTTATCACCATTTTATATACTCAATAAGGTTCCCATGTAGCCACTCTATGATTTTTTTTAAATTTCAAGTGCAGTAGCTAGAGTTAACGTGGTCCTTGGAATATAATGACTTCATCAAATTCACACCTCCTTTGTCAAGGATCGTGATTTGGCAATCAGTCCTATATGAAAGAAAGTGATTTGTTTAGTAAACCACTCATGTATACTATGAAGATTATCAAATATAGTCTCTACAACAAATTTGCATCTTAGAGGAATTGTCAGAGTTCTTTGATATTGTTGTTGCACATTCAAATTTCATGAATAAGATATATAATACTTTTCTACTCCAATCTACCTGACATCTTTGAAAATGAGTATGCATGGGAAATGAATGGGATTTATCTCTAATCATAATTTTTGACTATTGGTGTTCCTCTTCCACAATATCTTACATTTTGGTTGCATATTTGATCTTCTTTTCTAGCAGTTGCCATCAAAGAAGAAGCATCTACTCAAAAGAAGGCGAAACTCATTTGGGCACCATAACCAATCTCTGAGACTCATTGAAAAGCCACGTTGAATTGCAATGGTACCATTAGGAGGGCTTACTAGTTTATTATAGAAACCTTATCCACAAATTATGTGGTTGTGTCTGACATTCTCCTTTACGATGACATACACTATTTTTAGTGACTCTGGCATCCCATTTGCCTTTATGGGTCTCACCTTATATATTTGGGCAACATTAGGTGCACTTATAGGAAGATTCACCATGTAAACCCTTTCTTCCAATTCGAATAAGTTGTAAAAGAGTAGTTTTACGTCAAAGACAAGCTTTCTATCTGACTCCAAGCATCTAGGAATTTACTACTAATGTCTCCTTCATCCGCCATAGACTCATTATTACTCCCACTTCTAGAAGCTTCTTCTAGAGGAGGTTTGATGGATATGCACAAATTGTAAAGCAATATATACTTATGAAGCTCAAGGGGATTCTCAACCTTGAAATGATTTACTACCACCACCACTTTCTCTCTTGGGCCTTTCCCTTACCCATCCTCGGTTCTACTGTCACCATTTGAGGTAATGAATAAAAAGGCGAGCTTTGTCTTCTAGTCTATATTTTAGAAGCATCTTAAATAGGTTTGATGTGAGATTCTTGTCAAGAGTCTTTTTGTGGGGGGGGGGAACCTTAAGGCGTTGCTTGAGAATGTGGCATTGCCTTTAGATGCAGATGATCTTGGGCTATTTGAAAAAGCGGTGTAGATTCTTCTTCGGTGACAGTGCTCCTTTAATTCCAAACTACCTAGGATGCTTCTCAAATAAAGGATTGACCACTTTGACCACCTTCTTCTTCGTAGGCACCACTGGCTTCACCCCTCTCTTTGATGCTATTATTCGTTGAATTCTCACTTATACTTCCAACATATCTTGTGACAAATAGATCCATTAATTACGTCAACATTTGGAAGATGAAGTATCATTGAAGGGAACAGTTGAGAAGAACCAACAATCCATTGTGCAAACTTATTGCAATTCGAAAGACTGGTTATCAGTCTTGTATCAAGCTAAGATTTGATGTTGATTTTTGAGATAGAAGACCACTGTAAGAACACCTTCATATTGGGATAAATCTAATTATAGGTACATCTAAATCGAGATCGAACTAGTCTTTGATACCACTGATCTGAATCGTTTTGTCAATTCAAAGGAAAATACCAAACGAGGAAATAATGGTATTGTAAACACATAATAAATAGCATAAAGGATTCAATTTATTCATAATATTAAATAAAATTTCATACAATTGTGGACAGTCTCATAAATGAGATGTATGCTTACGAATCAATCAAATTTGGACAAACTAGTGGAGGATTTGTGTGTCAAAGCTCATAAAAGTTGGGATATCTTGTGAATGAGATGTATGCCCATGAACTCTATAGGAGTTGGGCAATCCCGTGGTTGAGATGTATGCCCATGAACTCTGTATATAAGATCTTATACAAATTGGCAATCTCAACAAACGAGATGAGCCTCTTTATATATCTTCACGGAAGTTGAAAGGTTGCTTTATCTACATCTTCATTAGAAATTGAAAATTCACTGGAATTAATTGAAATATATGATTTAATATAATATGCTAGTTCAATTCTAATTAGCTACTGAGTTAGTTGAGGTAAACATTGCTTCACCAAGCACCCAACTAACCATTGGAGCAATACTACCAAGTACAATGATGAGTGAAGTTTACATCACTTCATCTACTGAGCAATGAGCTCAAATCATCTTAGCATCAGTGTTACAACCAACATCAATAAGTTTTCTTGATATAACTATTGTTGATACTATTTATACTATTGTTTCTTTACCGAGTGCATCTATAATGAGTGCAATGACAATTGAGGTTAAGCCTCAACTGAGCACTAAAGTTTTGAAGAAAGACAAGGAAATTATTCCTTTTGTTATTCATAAGGAAAAGGGTAAAGAGGCGGAAGCCTCTATTGAAGAAATTGATCTAGAGGAGGACATTATAATACCATATTGGGATCTTTTTAATCTGACTCCTGATCAAATGGATACCCTTGATGAACTGTGGAAGAAGAGGGTCAAACATCAAAAGCTCAGAGAGGAGAAGAAAAAGAAGAATCAAGTGCTTGTAGACATCAAGAACATATTCATTGATGCACTAAATATTGAGGTTGATGATAAACAACCAATTTTGGATCAAATTATTGACATTGTTCACAGGTATAATGAGGAAATGGATGGACAAGACAAACTTCTACAAAGGACAGAAAGGAAATTTGAAAATAAAGTTTTGGAGAAGGTAGCACTGAGGATAGCTATTGATCAAGTAGAATTATCTACTATTCTTGCTACATTTGAAATTTTTTTAAAATAATGTTGTTTCCTTATTTGTGAAATTAAGTGATACGTATAACTTCACCAAGGAAATAAAGGAAAATTTATCTAAGATAGATGCTGACATGAAGGCAAGTGCACATCAATTGTCACTTGATCCTAGCTACAATTCTGCACATTTTGTAAAGATCAAATATCTAATAGATCTCTAGGCAGAATTGTTGAGGGAAGAAGCCAAGATAAGGGCCACACTAGCAGAAATATAGGGCATGATACTTCCCAACATGGATGTAATGCAAAAACATATTGCAAATGCAAAAACATTGATCCATGACAACAATTTATCTATTGGTGATCACATGATGGAATTATCAGTAGACGTGTAGATAGCTTTGCACGCATCAAATTTTTTGCAAGAGAATTGGAACAAGTCAATGTCCATAATTTTGAAGGTACACAGTGATTTCTTTTCGCATTTTGGTGTTACCTTGTAGTTATACATTTTTTTTGCCATTTGTGTCAAAAAAGGGAGAATATAGAACGTATATCATATGTAAATCAAGAGGGAATGTATAGGGGAATGTATATATGCAAGAAGGAAATACATGTACAATATGAAAGATGTATATAATAGATAGCAGAAAATGTGTTTACAAAAATAATTTTGAAAAATAAATAACAAAATCAGAGGTTACCAAGCAACAACAACAGAAAATAGTCAAAACTGAGTTACAGACCCAGACATGATGATAGGAGGAGTTTTGACTTGAATTTTGAGTATTCAGTATTTTGGTATGTTAAGTGTTTTTGTCACTAATGCCAAAGGGGTAGATGTTGACATTAAGGTCAAACCATTTGTCTATTAGTGACTTAACACTTATTCAGTTGACTATATTGCTACCGAGCTTCATATGCAAAAATAAGAGTCTCCTGAGCTTCACAGTGTCTACCAAGCATTTGAGACAAAAAGCGGTGCAAGTCATGCTTCACAATGACTATTGAGCTTCTAAGGAAAAGTGTAGTGTAAGCCGAGCTTATCAGTTGCTATCAACCTCTTTAGTATAAGAAATGATGGATGAAGTGTTGATCGAGCTTTATAGTGTCTACCGAGTTGGCACTGTTAATGAAGTAAATGAAGGTAGTGTTGACCAAGCCATTCAGTGTCAATCGATCCTATCGAGTTCTTTAGTGTTTTCCAAGTCATCCAGTGCTAACCACGTTCCTATTACCCTAAGTGATTAGTATGGATTGAGCACCAACATCAACCAAGTGCCAAAGTTTCCCAAGTGTTGCTGAGCGTCAGAACATCACTCGAGTGGTCTTCAAAACCCAAGTTATAACAATGAGCTGACTTTGCGAAGATTGTTGAATTTGGTATTGTAGCTGACTCCAGAAGGTAATTAATTGGATTGGTATATATATGTAATATATCTTTTCATATCCAATGGAATCATATAAAAGAAACAAGCTAATTAAGTGCGAATTAAGAAGGCTATAAGAAGTATAAGGAAAAGAAGAGTCTCATCTATCACAGTTAGGTGATCATTATATTTCAAAGGAGTCTCATTCAACAAACTGAGTTGCAAATTAGAGACCAGCCATTGATTCATCCTAACAGGTGCATCAACCAAATCCTCTAACCATGTGGACTCAACAATCTATTCCAAATCTCCTAACACAGTGCATACTTCATTGTATGTTGTAAATCCTTTCACAAGGTGGACCTAACAGTCCTTATTGCTCCCAACAAGGAAGATCATTAGAAGTGATCAATTGTAAGCTTTAACATAATAACTTTATACTGTAGTAATAAAGCTTGTGGGTATCATCCCCACCCCGGTTTTACTTTCTATTTTGGAAGGTTTTTGGGTTACCAAATATTGTGTCAAGTGTTATGAATGTTTTATTGCTTTGAGTATTTCATGCATGCAATTAAATCAAATTATACAAAAAATGTTTAATTGGTGAATAGAAGTTAAATTTTATTGGTTCTTGATTCACCCGCCCCTACCCCCCCTCTCATTCACCTAGTCTATACTACATTTCCAACAATGAATATGGATGATACCCATGGCTGTAACATTCTTCATGATGGCTCTTCTTAATCTGAGAAACATGGTTGTTCTTTATGTGAGCACTGCTATTGTTGGACTTTCATCAAGAGCAATCACCACCATAGCCATTCCTATTTCATCATAGCTCTTTGGATTGGAACATTTTGGTGTGAATCACAACATTATTAAGACAATATAAACCTCCCAAAATTCTTCCAATCAATTAAATTTGGGTAATCAAAACTGTATCTTTTTGTAAGCTAAATTTTCTATTGGGTTTTCTAGAAATGAACATATTGCCTTACTGGTTGATTATAGAGTTTCATAAAATAGATGTATGACCAAAAGTTAGTTGAATTTAAAAAGGATTTTTTAAGGTAAATAAGAAAAATAGTCTTAAGGTTGAACAGAGGAAAACAAAGAATCGCTAGAAAACCAAAAAACAACTAAACCTTAGTGATGACACATACTCTATATTGTATGGGCTCTCTATTTTTCCTCAATCATTAAAAATTATACATCCTGTGTGCTAGTATCATAAAAGTAGAGGCCCTTCCCAACAATAATAGCGATGCCCTCCTACAAATGAATTCTATTTACAAGAAAGTACTTGTCCTCTTAGAAAATGACAAATACATATGTGAGTGACACATTATTCTTCAACATATTGAAAAAATAAGTATTAAAAAAAAAACATTAGATCAAAATACCCCATAACAAAATGTAAATTTGACCCAGGTGGGAGATTATGTAGGGGTTGCTCGGTAAATAGACGATTTGTGGCAATAGAGGGTTAAAAATCAAGGACATCCATCCAAAAAACATGCAAACCCAAGAAACCTTACTACAATAAAACAATGTTAGGCAAATTGTATAGTTGATTTGGGAAACTTAAAAAAAAAAAAATTGGTAATACCTTATTCAAAGGCCACCGTAGATCAACACTTATCATCAAGAGTACCCAATTTGAAACCCTTCTTACAGGGGAAAATAATAGAGGAAAAGGGAGGATTTTCTACGGTTTGGAAGTAGAAGTCAAAAGGAGTGGAGTACACACCATGTTTAAATAGACATTTCACAAATAGTCAAAACCGAGCAACAAATGAATAAAGAGCTAGATGAAAATACTTGCCATCATTGAAAGTTATAGAGTTCAAACTGAGTAATTAAGAAGTGAACTTGATGAACAATTAAACTAAGCTTAGGAGTGTATCGACCATTGAAGTAATGTAGATTTAGTTACATGGAAATGTACACTTGTCAATATTACTATTTAATTTCATTGTTTATTTATTAATATTGGGCAAACACAACCTATAATTTCACTAATTTTTTAAATACAAAAAATATTTTTTTCATTGCCTTTTTGTTGAAAACCAATAGAATTCTAAATAAATAAATAATAATATTATTCAATTGCTATTATTTCTTGGATTCGATTGTGTAGCCTTGTTTTGCATCAACAATTTGGATCACACTCTGTGATCCATCATCAAGATGACTGAAGAAGCATAAGGAGTGAAAAAGGTAGCATACTAGCTCTTGATTATATATATATATATATATATATATATATAATCATTTAGTGATTTAGTTACTTTTTTCTTTTTCTTACTTTCTTATTTAGTGTGTTTTGATTATTAATTTTGGTTGTTTATCATTTTTGTCCTTCTTTGACCTTTTTTTTCCTAGCTTCCTCTATATCTACCTTTTCAAGAGCTAGTATGCTACCTTTTTCACTCCTTATGAGTCTTCACTCATCTTGATGATGGATCACAAAATGTGATCCAAAAAAAAAATTGAATCAAAAAAAAGAATAGCAATTGATATCATGGATTGTGATAATTTATTTACTCTTAATAATTATACTATTATTTAAATATGAAGAAATTACTAAACTTTAACAAGAGCTCTGTAGAGCTATAGTCCTGCCTTGTGTATGGAAGGAAAATCATAACGTATTTAAGTGGTTGTTTTAAGAGAAGAAAATTTGATAAAGATATTTATCTACATAAAAGAAAGAGAGGAGATAATTGCATATTCATATTGAAAATTACCTTTATTGAATTAAATCAATTAGTATGTTAATCTAAGTTGTGTTTGCATCCTAAAGATTTGGCTGATCACCATAAAAATTACTCATAGTACTAAAATATTAATATTACTAATCAAGTTTTTTCAATATTTATAAACTAGATAAAAAATTCTCAAGTACAAATTAAATATTTAGAATGAAATTAACCTATAACTTTAAAATATTTAATTTTCACAAATGAATGCCTTGCTAATCTTAGAGTGATTCTAAACATACAAACAAATTGTTAAAATGATATAAGAGTAAAATGAATTATCTGTTTAAATAAAGCCTTCTATAATACACATTTTAAACTAAAAATATATATGTTATTTTTAGATTATTCAAATTTTAAGATGCTAAATTGATTAGTTCCTTTCGACATCAATACCTATATCAAGCTATAGCAAGTTCTTCAAGATAGTGTTCTAGTAAAAAAAAATCAAAGTCATTCTTTATATGGTAACAACAACAATATTATTTTTGAACTTTCTAGTGGTTGGGCTTATATTATAGTAAAGTTGACCACATATTCACTTTTTCTAGTATTGCTTCTATGTACTAGGCTATCCTTTGCCCACACCTCTGCATGAAACATACACTTGTTCATGTGCCCTACGACTGATGTGCACTTGTCAAATATTCAAATGCTTATTAGGACTGCACAATGCTTGTTGGGTACAATACAAGCACAAATATTTTTTTGATGACATTTCTATTTTCTATTTTATTTTAAGTTTGTTGAATGTACTATTTTAATATTCTCTGCAAAATTCTGGCAACAAATTGATCCAAAACTAGGGCTCGATTGCATCATACTCAATGCAAAATTGTACACTAAGCATTTATACACATTGAGAACCTAGTTAATTTCTCAATCAAACTTAAAACACCTTCACAATTTACAAAAACTCTACAAAAGAATGTTGATATCTAGTAACGAAGACCTTTCTCCAAAAAAGGAATATCTATCATCCAAAGTTAGTTTGTTGAAATTTACATATATATAATGGGTTTTAACAAATACAAGGCTTGGTATGGAGGCATGGGATTTTGGTGGATGTTTTTACACTAGATGTGTATGTGACAGTGAAATGTTGTCTCTTCCATCTTGGAAACATCGAACTATGATATACATTAAAAATAGAGGAAAATTAAAATAGATTTAAAAACTTTCGTTTAGAATTTAAAACATAAAAAATTTAGAGAATAATTTCTATATAATAATCCTCCTTGGGAGTAAATTTGAAGATAATAAAAGATACATTATGAAATTTAGTATTAGTCGAGGTCATCCCAAACTCCTGCCTATACTTCGAGCCATGATATTTACTTGCTTAATGTTTATTCAAAATCCTTTTTCAATGTCATTAACAAAGTTTTAACTCTTCAGTCACAATACTCACAAATAGAAATCAATATAACAACAATGGGAGCACTTTAATAAAACATACCCAAAATAAGATTCAAGAATATGTTAGCCTAGAGTATTGTAAGTCCAATAGAAATGTTCAAAATACGTCACTACACAAAACCCCTATTGTTGCTATAGATGCTTGCCTTTTCAATCTACATATAGAGGGGTATTGTTCTAATGCTTGGCCTTCCAGGTGGTAATAACGTATGGAAAATAAGAATGAAATGCAACTCTTTAAAATTTTCTCTACTAGAGCCTAAAACATCTAAAAAATATTAGAGACAACATGCATAGTCATATTTAAACCTTAAAATCTTCCTACATAGAAGTAACAATATCTTAAATTATAAAAAATCAATATCATAACCTTGAAAAGAAAAGAAAAAATTTGCCTAATGCTTGGCCTTTAGGAATTTGGGTGGTGTCATTACGCGACCAAGCTTGAACCTGGATAGGGTGTGCTTTATTGAGGGAGGTGCGAGTTTTTTGGAGGAGAACTTGGAGCAAAGATTTTTTCATTGAGCTCATCAAATTCATCTTTGAAGCCTTCAAATTCAATGGTATAAGTAGAAGAGTGGGTGATTTCTTTACATAGCGAGGCTAGTGCTAAGAGAAGGGCCATGTACCACCATAGAGTACACAAGTTTCTGCAGAAACAAGAATGCCATGAAAGCTAGGAATGGGTAAAAGTCCCAATCAATGAAAGTCAATATACATGCTCTTTATTTGGGGCAAAGCTGCCTTGCATCATATTTCAAATCTGTGAGTGTGTTCTTTCTTACTGAATTATACCACCAATTTACTTGTTTTTTAAATTATGCTTGCAAATAAGTTACAATTTCAAATTTCTTTACAAATTAGTAGCTTTCTTTATAATAGAATGACTTTTGCAAGAAGTGATATTACTTGCATGGACAATGTGTACCTCAAGTTCAGGACAAGAAAGTCCAAATTGATGTAGCAGAGGGAATGAAATGTCGACAAGTGAGAGTAGATTATTTATATTGAAACTACTAAAATTATAAGTCCAAATCATATCAAGCAAAGGATGCCACATAATAGCAGCACGCACACGCGCACACACACACACACACACACACACACACACACACACACACACACACACACACACACACATGTGAACCATTCTAGTGATCCCATATGTTCATGATATGTAGATACGTGGATTGTTACTTAATTTTCACAATTTGTTAACTTAAGAATAAAAAGACTTTCGACAAAATTAGCGAGAGCCAATCATAAAATAGAAATAAAAATATAAAATTTTGTTTTTATAGGATTATTTGCAAGGACAATAACTTAAGTTTTTGGCACATTTTATGAACATAGATTAATTGAGATAAGGAGGAAAAAACTACAAATATAAGTAAGAGTTCGATTTTTTTGGAAATCTAATTAGCACATTGAAAATAAAACTAGATCAAATAAAAACAATGACATGAACTAACAAGAGACACAATGCGCCGTAGTTCCTGCCTAATGCATAATGGTTGTAGAGGTGTAGGTGAGTGAGAATAAGGTTAGATAGTTCTAAATTAGCATTGTGAATGCATTAATTTTTTATTTTTTTGTTAAGTTGAGTTCTCATCTTATATTGTTATATCTTTGGGCATGTAACCCCAAGAATAAGAGGCCAAAGTCCCTAATATGGCACTAAGTACTTAATATCATACTATGATCAATACATATGCTTTAGACAAATTTGCACCTTCTACATTGACAACTGAAAATATGTGCATGCTACTAGATAATCATAAGTAGTTGGAAAAACTCCCCCAACTATGTATTATTCTCATCTTGATTATGTAATGGAACTCACACTATTTTAAATCATTAGCATTGGACAAAAACTAGGATAGAGATAAATAGCGGCATAGAGCAATAACAACATAAACATGTATGCAGAGGAAAAAATGATAGATAATATAGAGGAGGAAGAGGAAGAGAGATAAAACAGTAAGATAGAGTGATACCAACATAAGCTCTATGTGTGTGTGTGTGTGTGTGTGTGTGTGTGTGTGTGTGTGTGTGTGTGTGTGTGTGTGTGTGAGAGAGAGAGAGAGAGAGAGAGAGAGAGAGAGAGAGAGAGAGAGAGAGAGAGTTAAATATAATTATTTTTCTTAATATAATTAAAACAAATAGTCAAAATAAAATCATGGTTATAATAAAAAATTAACATATATTACATTTTAATTAATGAAACTAAGAATTCAATTTTTATATTAAAACTCACATTTCTATAAGAAAAAATGAAATGTATTGAAATATAAGAAGATTTTATAAGTAAAACTAATTGTTTAATTTCACACAATTAGAGAAGGTTTACTATTTAATGTTTTGTATTTCCCATTTTTTCATAAAATAAAGTAATTTTTAATTATGAAATAATATCTATATAATTTAATATGTACATTTGTAAATAATAAATAGATGTAGTACATATAAATTTGATGTTAATGAATAAACATAATGTAATAAATAAGAAATAGAATATAACTAGTCAATCTTAATACATAGTTTATAAAAACTTAATAATAATTTATATATCTTTTAGAATTGAACTATTTCTTTTTTGTGGTTATTTCTTTTAGTATTTTTTTTGATATAAAATATAATTATTAAATTAATATTGAAATATATATTTAAGCTTTAAATATATTTAAACTAAATGATAAATTGTTTAAATAAAAAATAATAATAATAAATGATATAATTTTTAAATTGTAACACTTATCAATTATACATATTACAAACACTATTATAAAATATAATTAAAAAATAATCTTGTTTAATTTATTTTTATAAAAGTAAAATAATAGTAATAATTTAACTAGTTTTATTAAAAAATCAAAGTTTTTAAAAAATTAGAAATTCAAATACAAAGATATAACGTTTAACTCTATATTTGAACTTAGTAAGAAAAATAGACAATGACAATTAATATTGATTAGACATTCATTGTGAGGTGGAAGATAAAAATTATTGTTTTTTAAAAAGTTAATCCACTTCTCACAAATGTGGAAAAGATAAAATTGTAATTAATGCATTGATAGAGTTCTTATAAATTAAATTAATGTATTTGTAAAGTGTTTGAAAATTCTATAGTTATATGTAATGAAAATTAATTTTACTCCTTACTATTTTCACTCCAATCAATCGCAATAAAGATAATTAACTTCTTTTCATATTTTAAAATCATAGATTACAAATTTGTATATAAGGAAAAAAAATAAAAAAATATTTGCCTACTATTGGTCGGATGAAAAAATTATGTACATCTAACTGATACGTTAGTTCCCTGCCCTAGGCAGGAACTAATAATTTCTTTCCTTCCTTCTTATTAGTTCCTGCCGTATGGCAGGATACTATAGCATCCAAGTGGATGCAAATTTTCAATAAGTTTTGACCAATTGAAATGTTTTATTAATGCATTCCAACCTAGTTTCATAATGTTTTTGAATTCAGGCCATTATTTTAATTTATCAGAACATGTTAAATTCGAATTTTCCATTGGCTGTTGTGGTGAACAGTAGGGTATTGAGCTTTTTCCATTCTATTAAAAAAAAAATCAATTTGTGGCAGTGGTGGCCTATGGATGGAACATAGCAATAGTGATTTCATTAATATTATTCACCTATCTTTGAACAATATCTAGCCAATTTTGACAACATTTGATCTAACATTAAATAAGCGTATTGTCAATGACATTTTTTTCTTTGTAGTCTTTATTGCTTGGCTTTATGTTTCGTCAATTGTCCTATCTGAACAACTATTCTCAGCCAATTCCCAGATCTAAATCTTTAGCAAATCCACCGTATTTTGATTTGGATTTATACTGTGCACTGTATAGGTGTCATATTGTCAGCGAAGATGTCGATTTTGGGAGAAAATGTGGTCATAATTCTTTGGTCTGTCTTTTACTCATTGTCTTGGGGAATGTTTTCCGGCTGTCTGTCGACTGCATTTAATTGGATTCTTGAATTTTGGTCATCTAAAGTTCCTATTTATTAGTAATTGTTGATTTCGGAGGCATCGAGAAAATTGGATAGTCCCTTTTGTGTGCTTCTGAGAAGTAGTTTTTTTGCAGAGAACAGGTATTTTTTCTCCTTCTGTAATGTATTTTGCTTAGAAATTTTTTGAATAGATTTTTAGGAGTTTTGTAAGGAAAAGGAGATCTTATTTGATGTATTAAATTTTTAATTCCTTCATTCATGATTTGAAGCATTTTTCATTATTTTCAGAGATCTCAGTATGTAATTTTTAAATCAGTATCTTCACTGTCTATTTTGCTTAGAGACTTCTGAATTTTTACTGTGTTACCATCTTTCTTGATTTTATTTTCCTTTTCATCAATGTCTACTTCATGAGAAGATTTTCTGTTTTTTCTTTCCCTTACCATTTTTGCTCTTTGCGTCTTCTATTAATCTATTGTTGTTGTCGTCGCCTCATCCAGCACTAGCAGTCGTGCATCTGTCACCATGGCCTTCGCAATGGCTATCCTCTGCTTTTGCCCCAACATATGCACCCTGTCAACACCGTCCACCAGAATCTGCCCAGCCAGAGGATCGTTGCTTACTGCTCAGATCTGAATAATTTTGCCAGTAAAGCTTGCTCTTAAAGACTTGTGGATGTAGGATGATGACAATAAATGAGAGGATGCTCTTATATAGGCTTCCCAAGGTATTTCATAAATTAGACTGACCTTTAGTGATTGTATGAAAATATTAAGATCAAATAATGACCGGTGGGAACCAACACGTTACCATATTTAAAATTGGACCCATTTTGGAGTCATAATTCTCTTCCACAGAGCTGATTTCAAAAGCTGCTAGCTCTTTAGCACCCTCCTCAACTTCCAATTTGTAGGGGATTTCGGTGAAATCTTCATAACTCAAACAATCATCAAGAGTCTTATGATCATGATGGTCATTTTTCAGTCAAGCTTTTACTCGTGGCCTTGAAATCTCCCTCATTCTTGCAACAAACAAGCCAAATACATTAGAGTAGTTGGCTCGTCTCTGTAAAAGTTGTATTGTTTTTTTTTTTTCTAATTGGTTGTACTTGTATCTCATTTGTTGACTTATGGGTGTTCATTCCGCTATATCATAGATTTTACACAATATTTTGAGGTATATATCATTTAGAACATTGAAGCATGTGTACAAAACAAACTTGGCTGTCAATATTGAATGGCTGATAGCTAGTTTCGATCTCTACAGCAGACTTTAATTTTTGTATGAGTTGTTATTTTTTATTTGTTTTAAGGCTCTTATTTAAAGCTATTTTCGAAGAATCATTTTTCTTATTTCTTTTTTAATGTGAAGTGGTTCAGTCTAATAGAGGTCCAGATCCAGGCTCTACTATTTCTGGTCTCTGTTTGTATTTCAGTCTGTCATGGGTGTAGATTGTGCAGATTTTGGGTCATAGGGATGTTCGTGGAAAATCTAAAGGGCTAAGGAGATGGCACTCTAATTGAAATGTATTAGTTGAGGAACTAGTTGAGAGTCAAGGATGCAGTAGTAAGTTGCCAGTAGGATTGTTTCTGTTAATCTGGGACCAAAAGTTGACACCCAAAGTTGGCCTGCTGTGAAATCAAAGGCTTCTTGAAATGCCAAAGGTCGTTTGAGATGGTGTTATAGTTGAAATAAATAAAAGAGTCAGGTGTCAAAACTCTCCAAGTTGGCTCTTAGAATATGGTCTGAAACAGAAGGGTGTCCAAATAATGCTAGGGTATAAATTTATTGATGATATGTTTTAAAGAAGTATATTGTGGTTGTCTCCATATGGGAGTGTGTTCTTTGATTTTTCCTCTCTACATCTTTTATTAATGTCCTCCTCTTCCGCTGTAATAAACTAAGGTCCTCATCAATTACCTTAATCAAAAGCATGTTTGAAGCACCGCCCTCACCTCCATTACCTGTGTCTACACCTTCAACAACATTGTTCATGTTAGGATGTGTAAAATGAGTAGCAAGTGCAAACAACGTGCTTTCATGACTCCTAATAATAGCTTCAGTCCTAGAATGTTACGGATTCTTCTAGTCAGTACCACCAAAATTTAGCTTAACCCACTACTATCTTCGAGCGATGTGATAGATCACATGCTCTCTAACCAAACTTTGATGATTTTTAATATACCGAATCTCTTTCAAGATCAATTCTCTGGGCTTTATGAGTTATTTATCACTTCTTAATATAACAGTGTATTAAGGCTTATTTTGTTTAGATTTGATAAGCTTAACTGAGATATGCTTTCGGAGCAAGCCTCCTTGTCCTATATTTGGCCATAGTTCCTTTCTTTTCCGTTGAAACTTCTCATTCTGTTGTTTTGTTTCAACCATACTTTCCAAACAATAAAACCTGAAACCATATTCAATAATTCAAGTCATAGGTGTGTACTACCCTTGACACTAATCAAAAGGGTGCAGGCATTTTTGGCTAAAGAATTCAACTTTAAATGTGTACTACATTAAGGAATTTTAAACAAACTTAACTTTATAAATCTAAATAAAGTTTGATAGACAAATGTTTGTCTGTTTAATTGATTATGGTTGTAGCAATGATGGGTTGATTCCGCAGACATTGTATCCTCTGCAGAATTTGTAGTAACCATGTTCAGTCTAGTCAGGATCCCATGAATTCTTGATGATCTAGTATGGCTTCTCCTTCATTCTACTCGGGGCATTAGCTGCTTGGCTATATCCTAGAAGCAATACTCCAAGATGTAGATTTATTTTGCTACAAACATTGGGGTAGGAAGCAACATTGATATCCACTGCATTAATAATGAGCCTTTATCGGCAGAGTATAAATTACCTTTGTAGTTATAAGTAGGCTTGTTAATTCTCACCTACTAATGGATCATTCTTGACCAAACTCGCTGCAATTTGATCTTCATCAATGGAGACAACAAAGTCAGCAACCTTGGCTACAACTTTGGTTTTGTCAAACTTGGAGGTCTCATTAACTCTAGTGTATGGATAGTCTTCTTCTTTCTATAGCCCATTGGCTTTCAAGGCATACTCATAGGCAGTTGACATAGGCCCACCATTGCAACATGAGTCACTGTCATCTAAATCTGAAGGATCACAGTGCCGATTCTGAAGGAAAAATCTAAATTAACTACCACAGTCTATTTTTAAGATAAAAGCCTAAAAATATCAACTACTTTGTAAGAGAAACAGACCTCATGGTCACAATCTAAAAATTGTTGCTCATTGAGTCTAACCAGCTTTCTAGGGTTCAATAAATTGGCTCCTGTGTGCTAAATGAATGTACTTGCAAAAACCATAAATGTATAATTCAGCATGCACATTAATGTAATAGTGATGGTAGCTTAATAGATCCTAATGAAAGCTATGTTCCGAACATACTACTCCCTATGCTAGATAGAATAATGAAAGCAAATACAATTGAGAAAGAGAAGATAGAAACCAAAGAACCATCTAAGTAGAGATCCATAGTATCATCAAATGAAAACCTTGCACGATTTTTTGCCCATATTCAGACTCGATCTATCTCTGCAGCGTAAAGTACTTTTCCCTAAAAGCCCACATGAAATTGTCAGGAATAGAATTCTGCAGTTTGATATTAACAACTAAATTTAAAAATAGCACAGAATATCTAAAAGAATTTTTATCAATCAATTATTATAATTTAGAAACTAAGCTCAAGATCACTTAAAATGTTATTTATTGCCCCTTTGAGCATCCAAGAGTGACACACAAGCCTGGGGACAGTATCCAGTTTGCGTCAAGTTTTGGATTTCCCTATCCTGTTCCAATTAAAGGTAGAGGGATTAGTGGTAAGGTGAAGCTTACTATACCCTACCGTAACAAGTTAACATAATAGAGCCATGTCCATTTTAGATCCCATCCAAAGAGATCCTCTTCTCTGCTATAAAAAAGCTTGAAGCCTTGGAGGAGAGTGTTGAGCTCCCAGACTTCCTTTCAAAGCATTCCATGCTGTGTTGAAGGCAACGATTTAAGAACGAAAATTCGAGTAAACCCAATTCTGTGTGGGAAATAAGAATTTAGGATGAAACATATATTGTTTCATACCAGATGGATACTTAGGCTCTTTTAAGACTTTATTAAAGTTTACTGGTCTATGTTTTTAACATAAATCATTATTAAGTTTATTTGCAGAAAGTGTGTAGTGTATACAACATTTGCCATAACAAAACTCTAGGTGGTACTAAAGATTAATATTTAATGTCCTTTGCAGACAGTTGAACACAGTGTTCGATGAAGTAAGGTTAGGGTATTAGTACAATTAAAAATTAAAGGAAACTAAAAATATATATTTGCTTATTTAAT
The DNA here is from genome assembly GCA_028749045.1 of Cupressus sempervirens. Classification (NCBI taxonomy): domain Eukaryota; kingdom Viridiplantae; phylum Streptophyta; class Pinopsida; order Cupressales; family Cupressaceae; genus Cupressus; species Cupressus sempervirens. The sequence continues at coordinate 103,841,689 of CM053788.1, forward strand.
TGCAAAATATATGTGATTTCATTTTCTGATTTCAATTTAAATTTGGAGAAATATTTCTTATAATGTAAAGAAATATTAAGCTATTTGTAATTATAGTGTGTTGTATTTAATGTAACTGAAAGGAATGTATATTAGCATTACGAAAATATATTAGAAAATAGTTGTTCTAAAATAGAAAATGACATGTTATAACACATGGATTTATTTAGTAAATAACACATGGATTTATTTAGTATTTTCTAGAACTACTCTAGTTTCTAAGGTGCATTTTATAATTTTGTTTGAATTTTAAATTTTTAGGTCAACCATGTGACTTCTCTTAAAAGTGTTTATTCATTTTGAATATGTGACAGATATTGTGTTATCAAAATGTCTAAACGAATTTATATTCCAAGTCTAGGTCCTCAGTGGGATTGTCCAATCATTGGTGCAATTCAGTCTACAACTTTGGAGCATGTATTTGTCATAGAATGCAAAAATGTTGAGAAAGCATTACGCAATGTACTTGGTGAAGAATTCTTGGAAAATAAATCTGGGAGAACAACTTATGGAGATATTGTTTCTAAATTCCTCACCAATTGCATGGATCTTTTAGAAAATTCTGAAATTGTAAAGAAAATGGCAAATGCATATGTGAAGCCATGTTTCAAACCTCTCGAAGACTATGATGCATACATCAATGCATATGTTATAGAGATGAGTACTAGCCTCATAGGTGGCTTGTTCTCTCTTGAATCTTTGAGCTCTTGTGATGTTACAACTTGTGTCTATTTGTCCCTGAAAATTGCAATAAGTAGTAAGTACAAACCTCTAGTGGACCATGCATTACTTGCTCACCAAACTCATTTCTGTGAGCTTAGTGCATCAAGAATCTCAGATGTTTGCAATACAATTATACTTCTGCAACTACATATTTCTCCTCCTGTAATTTCACCTTATGTAAGCACCATTTGCTCAACAAAACCTCTACCTGTTGGGGATGTTATATAACCTATTACACATTCATCTATACGGAATTGTAGTAGATGAGCATATTATACATATATGTACATAGTAAAGAACATATGCAATGGATAAATGAAAATGTTTCATAACTTTTGCAATAAAAATACATATAATTATCTTGTTATGGATGCATCATATTTATTTTCATTTAGACTATCACAATGTATAAGTCATAAACCAAATTAATCGAATATTGAAAAAGTGATATGAGCCATATTTGTACTATATATTTTTAGAAGTTAATATTATTTAGTACATATTGTACTTCATTTTCAAATATTGTATAATGCATTCCATGATTGAAAAATTTATAGAAAGTTTGTTATTCTTTATATATTGTACAATTTTTGGTTTAGTAATCTTTATGAAAATAAATATAATACATTTGTAAGAAATTATTTTGTGAACTATGTAATTGATTGTTCTTCTCTATTTGTTTCTCAAGTGCAAAGGTCGTGAAAGAGACATTGAAGGTTGTCAAACTGGAACAACGTCTCAGAAACAATTGACAATTAACTGGTATGTTTCCATCCTTTTCTGCTCACAAAATAACACAAGTATTACAAAAAACATATAATTTAGATTTAGTTTCAAAAATGAGACCTTAATTAGTGAATAAATAAAAGGAGATTAGGAGAATTTTTTTTATAAGTTGAAAATTATACTATCACATGTTAGTGAATTAAAATGCATTTATAACTTGTGGTTTGTCAAATATTTGCAATGCATTTATATTCCTTGAATTAAACCAAAACTTGATCAATTTAATGTAGATTTGCTCATTTTTGTTATCATCTCTGTTCTTGTCCTCATCATTATTTTCCCCATCTTTTCTCTTTTCCTTCTTTTGTTGGTCATTATTTCTCTTTTTATTCTCATAGTTCTTTTCTTTAGCATTATGTTTACCCTTCTTATAGTCTTCCTTTTTTTTCATTACTCACACTCTTAACCATTTTCTTTTCTATAGCATTGTCTTTCTCCTTATTCTTGTCTTCCTTTTCCTTGCTCATTGTTTTTCCCTTTTTAGCATCCTTGTCCTTTTCCTTCTGTCACTTATCCTTATCCACAGTCTTATCCTTTTTAGCATCCTTCTCCTTTTTCTCGTCTTGCTTTTCCTTATCCACAACCTAATTTTGTTTTTGATGCATTGTATTTATTTTTATTTAGATTATCACAATGTATAAGTCATAAACCAAATTAATTAAAAATTAAACCAGAACTTGATCATTTTGAAAATTTCAAAATGAATATTGAAAAAGTGATATGAGCCATATTTGTACTATTTTTTTTTTATAAGTTAATATTATTTAGTACACATTCCTCTTCATTTTGAAATATTCTATAATGCATTCCATGATTCAAATATTTATATAAAATTTCTTATTATTTATATTTTATACAATTTTTTCGTTCATCAATCTTTATCAAAATAAATATAATAGATTTCTAAGGAATGATTTTGTGAATTATGTAATTAATTGTTCTCCTCTATTTGTTTTTCAAGTGCAAAGGTTGTAAAAGAGACACTGAAGGTTGTGAAAGTAGAACAACGTCTCAGAAACAATTGATAAGTAACTGGTATGTTTCCATCCTTTTTTGCTTACAAAATAACACAAGTATTACGAAAAACATATAATTTAGATTTAGTTTTAAAAAAGAGAACTTAATTAGTGAATAAATAAAAGGAGATGAGTAGAATTTTTTTTACAAGTTGAAAGTTGTACTATCATATGTCATTGAATTAAAATGCATTTATAATTTGTGGTTTCTCAAATATTTGCAATCCATTCATATTCCTCAAAATGCATATTTGTCTATAAATAGTAACAATGTATAGGATCCTCCTACATCATCTTACTCTTTATTGTACATATCTGAAATTTTTGTGCTATCTATGTATGGAAACCTACACATTAATTAGATGCATATGAATTTCCCACAAAGAATATCTCTAAAAAAATGGATAACATTGAACTTAAGTTATATCTTAGAATTCAATTATTCGTAGAAAAAACTAAGAAATGTTGCTCGTTCTCAACAGGTTTTCCTCTGTCCACATTGCATCAGTATGAATACTGTAAATGCATCTACTATAACATACCCTCAAACAGATGAATTCTCTAAAATTCCACAACTTTGTATCCTTGAAAGAATCCAACAACTTCCAAGTGAATGCCAAAGAAAAATATTGGAAAGCTATTTTTACAACAACCATGCTCCAATGTTTCGATATCATGGATGGGGAAACATTGAGCCGATACAAGAGACCAATGAAATTCATGTTTTGTCTCCATTCATGACAAATGGAGAATTAATTTACCTAAAATATCTGGTGCGGATATATAGGGAATCTCATATAATAATTCATTGTCAAGATATTTTAATTCATTTCCCTCACGAAAATCATACTGTTGAAGAATTGACTGCCATTTTCAATCCAACATCTAAAACACTATTTTGTCAGCTATCACCATTTAGGGCAAGTAATGAAAGTGACACACTTATATACATAATAAACCTTATCATCTCATATCGAACTCTTTCACTTGAATGGATTAAAAGATATGATAATATAGAGCTTGTAGGACAATTGTATGATGATGATAGAGGACATCTAGCAACTAAAACCATAAAGCATCATTACTCATACCATTATTTGTTTGAATTTTCAAATAGTGACATGTCACATGGCATTCATCTTGTAGCAGATATTGGAAGATGGCACATCCCAAATGGATGAATTAACTATTACATCATGACAATTGATAGAAGCAAATACTTATGATGTATAAGGTTAGCCTCCATTTCTAAAAAGTTGAAAAAATCTAGAGCAATATGTATCTGCTCATTGGCATGTCAATAATGTCTGCATATCTAAGTTTACCTAACTATGTCTTTTACTATTACAAACTTATAGCAATTTCATGAATTGCACTTAACGTGGAAGGATAATAATCTCTTCAGTTTGGAAGGTTGTGATCTTTTAAAAAAATATAAATTTCTTCATTAGAAATCCAATTGCAATTTTCTCATTCAATAGAGTTGCAACAATGTCTTGTTATAATTAAAGCAAAAGTATTCAAAGTTCCAATGTAGACATAGTAATCATTGAGCCATAATCTGCTTTTCAATGGCCAGTTGAAGTGAATATATTCATGTGGCAGGATTAACACATTTGAGGGACACATCTATTTTCTATAAATTTCAATTTCACATCGAGAGCCATTCAAGTTGTTCAAAAGTCACTGTGTGAAACTCTCAGCAGACAACGAAACTTCTTGAAATAGTATTGGGAGTTGAATTTTTCTCTCTCTTGGTTCTATTTTTCACTGTGAATGAAACACCTACTTTCATTTATTTGTTGACTTTGAATGTAGTACTCTTCTATGTAATTCTCTATTTATTTGAGAAATATATGTAATGTCCACTGTGAAGAAGAATTTCATAGACAATAAAGTAAATATCATTACATTCAAATGTAGTTAATGTTGATGATGTCATGACATGACTACATCACCCAATCTAATGAATAAGTGTATCTTGTAATTAAAGTAATTTGAAATTATCAAATATAATGATATATACATTGTCATTATTTGTTTATAATGTGTTTTTAATATTAAAGCATAATTATATTCATTCATGTTTTATATATGCTATTCTTAAAGAATTCCCTTTTTAGTAACAAAGTAATCTTCTAGTTGTTATAATATAGGATGCTGACAATGTTTGAAAATGATGACTTCTCCCTGTTTCATCTGTTAAAATAATCATGTTTATGTAAATTGTTTATTCTCTTCACAGAAGCAATCAAAACCATGACTACTTTGATGCAAATACCAATTGTTGATTTAGATAATGAAGAAACATCAACTTTTGAAAAAAACAAGCAGACCTGTTGCAAAAGAAGGAAATATTCCAAGCATAAAAAGTACAAGGGTGTGAGAAGATGACCTTGGGGTAGCTATGGTGCAGAAATAACAAATCCAAAGACTAAAGATCGAAAATGGCTTGGAACATTTCAAACTCCTGAGGAAGTTGCAAATGCATATAGAGAAGCAGCTCTCTCCATGAAAGGTGTAACAGATTGTATAGATTGTCATATAAATTTGTTGGGAGCAAATAGTGAAGCAATTCATAGTGGTGATATAATGACAATGACAAAATCTCTTTGTCAAAGTAAGCATATTTCAAAAAACATGGAAAGTCATGTCTGTGGAGAGTTGACTAATATCTCTCAAGGAAAAAAGTTCCACTCACCATGCCTTGATGATATTGCATTTGACAATATAGTGGCTTCTAATGCAGAATATTTACTGACATCTACAGATATGAATCACTGTCAATCTTGGAATTGTCAACATTTACAATGTCCAACAAAATTATCTAACTCATATGAACCCAACTGTTGCACACAATATAGTTATCCTCAACAACAACCATTATACACCATAGATACCCAGAATCCACAACAAATAGAACAACAAGAAACCATATGCCAGCTATATAGTACTTCAACCATTCACAAAGTTGTTACCACAAAGCCAACATTAACATACAGTTCCAATGTTGGAGATTCAAATTTTGACCAAGCAGGTATCGGAATTCTCAAATCTGAAGACTTAGAATGGATGAAAGTACATGGTAGCATTGGTATGTCCTCAAACCTATTGCTACATTTTATATTAATAGATTAATTGATTAGCATTTGTAAATGTAAACAAATAGTTACTACAATCAAAATATTGGCTCTGTACATATCCTCATTTCTATTAGCTACTTTATCTAACTATATCGTTCCACAATCTAATGTAGGAAATGATACTATGGCAAGGCTTGAAAGACAAGAAAGACTACCATGGAACCCAACTAGCCCAGTCATCCAGACAAATACATATAACAATTATGACTTGAGTTCAATGAACATTGAACATAGTATGCACCATAGAAGCAGTTCTACCTATGCAGCAAACAGACAAAGAATAAGCTCAACATCTGGTGATTTGCATGCCTCAGACAATCTTGACAATAAACACCTTGCATTGTATGAGAAAATTAATTTGGAAATGAATGTCATAAAGTGCAAGGTATCGAAAATTGAGAGCATTGTAACTAATATTGAAAACTTTCTATTTAATGCTCTCAATGGAAGTAGCCAACCACTATGAAATGTCTTGAGACATTTATATCAAAGGTCTTGTTATTTAACAATTTAAATATATATGATGTAGGAGGACAATGCTTTACAAATGTAAAAGTGAATTTGCAAATTGAAGTTGACAACAAAATAGAATTCTCACTCTTACATGTGGCTTTCTTATTCAATGACAATATAATGGATTTACTCCAATGAAGCTTTTCAAAGAGAATTGAATAATATTTAAAGCTTCAACAGTGATTATTTGGAGAGTTTACAAAACAATATTCATAAAAAGTATAAATGTTTGTGTAAAAGTGTGCAAAAAAATACTGTTCCAATGTCTTTGACATAAAATTTATTTAGAAATGTTATTACTTTGTTACTTAGATTATCAAATTTATTCAATTATTAGCCAATCTTATAACTAGTCACTATTTTCCAACATTTAAAAAAAATTTCTTGAAAAATAATTCAAAAATAGTGCCTTGTATTCTTAGATTATCAAAATTTGTAGAATATTACAATTACTAATAGTGTAATAGATCATGTGTAAATGAGTGAATTTGTAAAATACTATTGTTCATAATTCAAAACATTCTATATATCTAGTACTATTGGTTGAAATAGTATAATAGCAATGTTCAAATGATAGCATTTTTTGAGTAAACTAACAAAATTTTCTACAAAAAATATTCTATTTATAAAGTGACCCAATATAAATGAAACATTAATGTAAACATTGATTCCTAATAAATGCAGGATGCCAACCTATAGCATATGGTGTACAATCAGAATGTAGCACATAAGTATCAACATACTACATTTGAAACAAACAAAAAACTACAACTTGCAATTTAACAATTAAAAAAAATAAAAATCAAACTCATTAGTAGAAGACTTCATTATATAAACAAATTGAACAATCTAACATCTACAAATAATGCAACGAGACCAAAACAAATGTAACTGTAATGTAAATTCAACTCACATTGACAAAACTCTTCTAAAGCATGGCTTATATAGGCCTCACGACTTCAAATACAATATCGGTGATTGTTTATTAGATACATTTGAATATCTACTAAAATTTCAACATACATCAAATGAAATTCGTAATGGAACAATAGATTTCTTCATTGCTTGCCTCCAAAATGGAGATGAGGAAGCTATCAATTCCTATAACCATGAACTCCACCCTCAAAGCTTGAGAGAGCTTCACAATGTAGAAGACATTACAACTTATTTGCAAAGAATGCGTTTATCCGCAAAACCATCAAATAAGACAAAGCAAAATGGTTTGTGGGGGGATATATTTTGCATACATTGGATATCAAAGTGGCTCAATATTCGTATATGTGTTTGGTCTGCATCTTATGGAAAACGATATTTATATTTTAACAACCAACTTGATTCTGCTCCATTCAATATCCTGTTTCATGATGCAAATCCTTTGTTAGGGCACTTTGAATCATTGCTAACCAATGCAATCTTAGAAAAAAAAAAACATAATATTAAATTGCACAAATTAAAAAAAATCATAAGAAACAATGGCAAGACACCACTCAGAGAAAGAAAAAGAAAGAAAGAAACATTAAAGAACTACAATATGTCTACCAATGATAAGCATAATATTCCAAAAAATAAAGACAATATAACATTGCGTGCAGTGAAAAGATTAATTAGAAATAAAGCTTGCAACATTAATCAACAAACAATTACAAACGAAAACAATAATATTTTCTCAACCAATAACCAAAATAATATAAAAGCACAAACAAAATCCAGAAGAACAATAAATAGTAAAAGGAAATCAACTAAGACAACTTTGACACCAATTGATAAATTTTTTTTCACAATAGAAGACACACCAAAATATCCTTGCACAATTTGTCAAATGCTCCATTTCAAAAAAGATATAAAACAATACAAAGAGGAACATAGAGTTGTATACCTCAATTTGACAAAATCTTACATACCACTGCTTACCGAGTACATATGTAAAATATGCAATGATTCTCTCAATAAGAAAAAAATACCTAAATATGCAGTTCCTCACAACATACGCAAAAATAAGCCATTACCAACTGTACAAAAAATGACACAACTAGAGGAACGTTTAGTTTCACTAAGAATTGCATTTGCAAAAATTTGAGAATTAGGATATAAAAAGTCTCAACTTGGACTAAGTGGTTCCATCATAAATGTCCCTATAAACATATACACTATTCAAAATGCTCTACCACTATCACTATCAAACACAACAACAATTGCAGTGGCTCTTAAAAGACAATTGCAATATAAAAATGCATTTCAAAAAGACATAGTACGACCATATATAATAATGCAAGCTCTATTTGATTTAAGCAAAACAACCCTTTACCAAATGCAAAATGTACAAATAAATAAAAAGTGGATAGAAACATTAGATATCAACAATGAAGACAATGGTTGTGAAAACAAAAGTTGTTTTGAAAGTGAAAGTGAAAGTGATCTTCAATATGACAATCCAACTGATTCTTTAATACATGGATACACAAACTCTACATGCATCCACAATATGGATGACAAAATCATTCAAATTGCTCCTGCTGAGAATTGTTATCCTATTGGTATTTTCAAAGACAAGTATGCAGAAGAAATGAATTTTCCAACCCTTTTCTTTGGTGAGCCACGCAATAATGACATAATGGACAAATTTAGTTATCAAAAATTATCACAGTGGGAATTACTTCATTATGAGCAAGATTTTTCACTTCATACAATAAATCTTTTCTTCAAAGCCATAAAAATAATTATACATCAGGTCTTATCGACACTATGGATACGAATTAGAAAAGGACAATTAAAAAGACGCAAGTTACTCGCAAAAGATGTAAAGCAAAAACCAAATTTGGAAAAAAATTTAAGATCAGACATTGGATATGTAGATTTCAAAAGAATTCGAATATCCCCAGACTATATGCATCAATTAAAAAAAAACATATTTGCTATGATTCGACAACTTGGGCCACCTACATTTTTCGTCACTTTTACAAGTGCGAAAGAGAATTGGGAGCCCCTAATGTCGACTCTCCAATATTTACAAAAATTACGTGAAGAAAAAATAAAAATAAATGACACATTTCAATGCAATGACACCGAGAAAATAATACTTGTGAAAAAAGACCCAATAACATGTGCAAGGTACTATCGACATAGGATTAATGCTTTAAGAAAACTACTATTTCAAGAAAATTCACTATTTAGAAAAGTTGTAGATTATTTTTTGGTGACTGAATTTCAAAATAGGGGAAATGAACATGAGCACATGTTAATTTGGGTCGAAAATGCACCTATCTATGGAAAGCAAACAAACAATGAAATAGTAGGCTTTGTGAACATGCACATCACATGCAATACTGATAACTTAGAAGCACAATATGCTAATTTGCATAAACATCACCATACTAGACAATGCAAAAGAACTTTGTACAAAAAATGTAGATATAATTTCCCAATCCCGCCTATGCCAAATACAATGATTTTGGACCCATTGTCTGATAAAGATTTTACTATTAACAAAACTGCCAATCAAATTTTTCAATCTTTGGAAAAAAGAGACTTCAATAGCTCCTTCACATTTCAAATGTTAATTGATGAATTGCAAATAACAGAGAGTGAGTACATCATTCTACTACGATCAACAATAGACAAGCCAACTATATTCCTTCAAAGAAATCCTTCCCAAATATGGAACAACAGTTTCTGCAAACAAATGCCAAAACTATGGAGAGCTAACACAGATGCCCAATTTGTGTTAAACGCATATGCTGTTGCCATGTATTGTAGTTCATATATGGTAAAGGTTGACAAGTCTATGACACGTGCATTCAAAAGAATAAGAGATGATCACCAAAGTGAAAATATAGATGCGGTTAAAATGATAACAAAATTAGGAAATGCTTTACTAAATTTGCAACAAATGTCAGCACAACAAGCTGCACATTTAGTTCTATCACTTCCCCTTAATAAGAGTTCACGAAAATGTGTTTTCATTGATACAAGATCAGACAATGAGCGAGTATTTATACTCAAATCTGCCTCAGAATTAAACCAAGAAGTAGATAACTTAGAAAATGTAATAGCAAAATCATTAATAGACCATTATAAAAATCGCCATGATAGTGTACAAAACATATGCCTAGCTGAGTACATCTCAAACTATAATGTTAAAGGAAAAAATAAAAAACTAAAACAAAAAGAAAATATTATACGCTTTATTAGTTACAATAAACACAATGACTTAGAAAACTATTGCAGAGAACAACTACTTCTTTTCGTACCATTTACAAATAACGAATCTCAACTAAAAGAAAATTTCAAAACTTGAGAAAGTGCATATACTTTTCATGAAAATATAATAAGACAAAATAGTTCAAAATTCTACTACAAATTAAATCAAGCATGGGGTGACATTGATAAAGAAGCTACATAAATCAATAGTCGATTATTAGAAAACAATCACAATAATAAAACAAATAAAACAACTGTCATAGATTAAATATATGACATTCATGACGATATTCAAATTGAAAAATATAACAAAATTACAAATACAAAATATGTAGGTTTCGAAATAGGAAAACACCCGAAAATAATTGATAATGATGAATACTTTAAAATTCGATAAATGCTAAATACAAAACAACAGGCAATAGTGAAAGACATTATCTGCAAAAAGGTCACAAATAAAACACCACTTCACTTATTCCTTACTGGCGGAGCAGGCATTGGTAAGACCTTTACGACAAAGATGATCTATCAAGTACTCTTGCGTATATATAACAACACAATTAACAACAACCGAGATAAACCAAAGGGAATAGTTGTAGCTTATACAGGAAAAGCAACATACAACATTGGTGGGATGACTATACACTCTGCATTTCATATTCCTTTCAATAAATCAGAATTTCTTCCACTAAATAGTGACACACTAGACAAAATGCCTAAACATTATGAACAACTCGGAGTTATATTGATTGACGAAATATCTTTAGTGGGTTCAACATTCCTACGCTATATAGAGAAATGACTAAGAGAAATAATGTGCACACCAACCTCTTATTTTGGCAATTTGGACACAATTTTTTGTGGTGACCTATATCAAGCCCAACTAGTTCTTGACTCTTCAGTATTTGAAAATAGAACTATAGACAAAGACTCAATGCTTTACAACTTTTGGAATGATAACATCAAATGTTACACATTTCATAGCACAATGCGTCAAAAGGATCAAAATTTTATACATATACTTAATAGAATTCGATTGGCAAAACAGACAATAGATGATATAACATATCTTAACCAACAATGCCTACGGCCAATACCAAATGACCCGACACTTCCTTTCCTTTTCTATAGAAAAAATGACGTATATGTACACAACCAAAAAATGTTAGCAAATATGTCTGGAGAAGTTATTGTTCTAAGGGCCATAGATGAATACGAGGACAACATAAATGGCACAAGACTCTACAACCATACGGCAACTCTCCCAATTGAAATACAACTAAAACGGAACATGTTGATAGAGTTATACTCAGGAAACTACAATACAACTGATGGATTAGTCAATGGTTCAGATGGAATATTCAAAGATTACACAAACCACAACAATTTAGAAATTGTTTGGATCAAATTTAACGATTCTAATATTGAAAATCTCCAAAAAATAAAATATGTACAATACTACAACCAAAGTATTGAGAAAGCATGGATCCCTATTGTACGAATTGCAGGACCAATCCAAAAAATCTCAACAAGCAAAAAAATTACTATCAGAAAACAATTTTCAATACAATTAGCATCTGCACGCACAATTCATAGATCTCAAGGATTGACAATGAAAAGATTAGCTTTTGATCCAACAAGTATAAGACAACATGGAATAACATATATTGCATTATCACGTACAAAAACAATAGAAAACCTATATCTTGTGAAACCACTCACTCAAAAATATTTTCATGTAAAACCAAAAATAAACATGGAAATGGAACGCCTACAAACAAGTGCCTGTTGGAAACTTGAAAATGAGGCTTGATGCACAAATAATACTGAACATTTACTATTGTGCACATTAAACACACGAAGTCTACATGCTCATGAGAATGATTTATTTAATGATATTGAAATTATGTCTTCAGACATTATATGTTTACAAGAAATTCACATAAATTCAATAAAGCAAAATTTAGTTCTAAAAGACTTCACTATTCATATCAACCATGGAATACATGGCATTATGACATTAGTAAGAAACAATATCAATGTAACAACATCATCAACTCATACATCAAAACATGTAGAAGCAATCACATTAACCATAACAAAATCTACCAATATATTGAATATTTGCAATATCTATTCAAGGCCAAATACTCCCTTCACAGATATTAAAAATGTGTTAGACACCCTAACTTCCAAAATGCATCCAACTGCACTCATTTATATTCTAGGAGATTTTAACATTGACATGTTAGCTAATACAAAAAATACAAAAGAGATAAATAATCACATGCAACAAATGAAATACAAATTTCTGCTTCAACATAGACATAGCATGAATAAGCCACTCATAGATCACATTTGGTCAAATGCAACATCAAATGTATGCTTTATCCATAAAACAGAGGCATATTGGTCAGATCATTTCTCTACATTTCTTAAAATACATTTACCTGACACAATGACTATAAAAAAAAGACGTTTTCGTCATTCTATCATAAAACTTTAAATACAAATTTACTCACAAGATTCATTTTCTACATTCAAAACAATTCCACATAACAAATTTTATTAACTACTATATGAACATTAAACTTTAAATTTCAATAATTGCATTCTACAAATTATGAAAAATGTCTATGGTAACAAGAAATTTGATGCACTAAACCAATTTCTCGTATCCACAATTTATGCACAGAAATCAATGGATGCAAACAAAAGAGTAGGAAAGGCTACACAAATGAGGCAAGAACAATCTACAAAAAGGTAACATCTACTTGCTTTCATGAATTTTATAATTCTATATGCACATGGAAAATGCACTAACATACATGTCAATGCAGGACAAAAGTGAAAACTATTGGCTCCATTACAATAGAAGAGTTGAATGCAAGAAAAGGAGGCAACATATTTGAAGGAGATGTTTTGGTTGTCTACAAAGTCAACCTGGACAAAGTCAACAAAACACGAGAAGTGCTACGAGCAAATCTGACAGATCATAAAGCAGAAATGACAATAATAGTCAGTGTCAATCCAAACTTAGTACAACAATATGAAGACAAAATAATCCCAGGCATGGGTGTTTGTATTAGCGAATTTGACATTCAACCAAAATCAGACTTTGATAGAGGTGACTGCGACTGCATTATTGTACTAAAGGAAACAAGCACAGTGGAAACAATCAATCGCATATGTAATGACTACAATTTCATCCCCAACACTACAATAAGGAGCCTATTGAATAGCAGAAGCAACTACCCAATTGGAACAATAGGTGCATTGGTGTTTGCAACAAAAAAGCAAGGCAATCTCAACATTCTAGAAATAAAGGATGGTCAATCTGAGGAAGACAAAGCACAGGTAAGAATTAATGGCAATTATTTCTCAAATTGTACTTATTCTAATCAATAAAGCATTGAATATGCAAATAATCCACGTAATCATTTCAACTCTGTATATGTATATTTTATGCAGCTAGAAATCCATCCAAAATTTTTTTAGCACTACACCTCAGCAGAAGAACATCTTGCTCAAAATGAAACACCAACATTGCTTTTTAGAAATATTGTAACAAATACAGACAAAAAGCATACACTTCGTACATGCCTCTCCACATTTATTTGCAAGCTAAATGACAAAATGACATTGCAAATGTTACATGACATAATGTAGAAAAATAGAGAGGTAATGTATAAGCAATATGAAAATCTAACAATTGTCTCTATTAAATGTGACCAACACTTACACCCTGCACTTTGCAATAGGAACATGGAAAATTGAAAATTGCAAATCCATTCTCTAATCCATTTGCTGCATTTTGTCCACACTGCCACCACAAATTTGAAAGATACGGAATCCTTGATGAAGAAACTGCACACTGCATTGGATGCAAGAAAGATATCAACTATGTGCATAAGTTACACTTGCAGACATTGCTTCTTACTGAAAATAAACAACCAATCCAATGCTTCATTGACAACACATTAATTGAACAGTTAATCCCACGACTCCACAACATCAAGTATGAGGAATAAATGCAACAGAAATCCAATGTCATCTTCATGCTTAGAGAGCTTTGCATTGAAGGCACTTTCACTTTGACCCAGGCCAATGCAATTATGCATGTCAACCTGAAGTAGAACACTCAGGCAAGTCATAAAGTAAGTTAACAAATACATTTTAAGAAAATCACAAATAGGAATTAGTAGAGATATGTTTTATATGTCAACAACAACTATGTAACATTATTTTGTGGGTGATATTGCAGGCTAAAGAAGAATGAATAAAGTACAACCTACCATATGAAAAGAATCTCTGCTACAAAATGCTTGCAAGCCTCATAAACTACAATGTCAATGGTTGCTTGAGTTTAACTCCTTTGTAATTCTGTACAACATAAAACTTATAAAATAAGTAATTTTATTCTCGGGCTAGACTGGAGGTTTTCTTCTCCGTTCTTTCCTACCAGTGCCCGTTTGAACGGAGATAAGCTATTGTAACTTTTTAGTTAATTTAAATAAAATTAATGAAGGCCTTGGCCATTTATTGATAATTTTTTTTTTTTAAAATTAGTAATTTGATACAGTATAAAGTAGATTAAAAAATTACACAACTATCTTCTCAATCTAATGCTTGTTATGCAAATGCATCAATATAATACAAATAGTTACAAATCAAATAGCCCATTCAAGAACTTGCAAAAAAATTTGTATTGAATGCTTTTGACAATAACTACACTACCTAACACATCTTCAGCAAAAGGTCAAAGATGAAAATAACAAACGATAAAACAAAACATACAATTTACTTCACAAATACAACCAAAAACTCAAACAAAACATAGAGCTAAA
Source organism: Cupressus sempervirens (assembly GCA_028749045.1). Taxonomy (NCBI): domain Eukaryota; kingdom Viridiplantae; phylum Streptophyta; class Pinopsida; order Cupressales; family Cupressaceae; genus Cupressus; species Cupressus sempervirens. The sequence goes on from CM053788.1 coordinate 103,856,953, forward strand.
ATAGATAGCATTTTTGTCAATAATGAAAATAATAATAAAAAAATAACAGAAATGTCATTCCACCTCTCTCCAATGATTTCCAATATGTTGACATCAATCTGCAAGTAACAATAATTCTAAAATGTAGCACAATGGAAATGTTAGTAAGAAAAGTTTTTTTATTCATGATAACGACATTTTGTTCATTAAAAAATATAAATACGCATTTATTAACAAAGATTAGCTGTTCTATGAGAAAGAGAAAATTAGAAATATGAAAATAAATACTAGTACATACAAATACAAAAAATAATAATAAGCTACTAGTACATGTCATTGGGTATTACTACATTTCATTAGCTATCAAAACAACTATTACCATTATTTACAACTTCTTACGATGCAATAATTTAAACAATTATGAAGCATTATAAGCCTAAATTTCCAATTTAAAGTTAATTTTCTCTCAATATAATCTAACTAAAAAATTGAAAAAAAATCATGCTTATTTATTAATTCAACTACACAAATACAAACAAATCAAATATGTAGCCAATTGAAAAAGATATTTTATTTCAACACTATAAACTTCAAATCACAAGACAAAGAAGGCAAGAACTAGACGCTTTGCATCCTTCTTAGACGCTACAAAAGTTCAATGAACACCTAGCTACCTATTCAAAAAATGTCGATCCGTGAGTCGCTGAAACTTAATTAAGGCTATCTTTTTTCTTTGTTTTTAAACCATTGCCGACAAAACAATCCAGGCACGAAGGGGCAGAGAAAACTAGCATTCATGGCGAGAGTAGTGGTAGGAGATGAAACCCATCTGAATTTATTGGAGACTCACCTCTCCCAATCAGCGATTTCCGTGCAAGTAAAGAACAATTCCTCCTCTCTTCTTACTATCATTCATTCTGTCTTGCATTCTAGTTTGAATTAGAATTAGTTGAACAGCACACAATTTTGTATCGATAAGTTCACGATAACTCTTTCCTAAACATTATCGGTGAAATTTGAAGGTGGGTCTTGCGATTGGAAAGCTAGGAGGCGCAAAATCCAACCGTAATTCCGTATTTGCACTCATTCCGACGCCCCCAAATGACGGAGTTGATCCCGCTTCTTTAATATCTGAAAATGCAGAGTCTTCCAGGAGTGGGAGAGTAGATAGGAAGAAGGTTTCCAAGGGTAAATCATTGGCAGATTCATCATCATTGATAATTGATGTTGAATGGGTTGGAGAACATGCCCGCCAGGTAGAGCCTCAATCTCGTATTCTAAATTGCACTTTGGGTTTCAAAAACATATTTATGAAGCGGAAAATGTTAACATTGTAAATTTGCTTTCTATTAAATTGACATTTCGTTAACTGTCTATAGCTTTTTGAAATAGATCAAGTTTTAAACTCGGCAGCACATCTTGTCATTTATGATTAGGATGTGTTATGTATCAGCAATCCACTTTAGAGCTTCTTATATAGAAAATTCTATGTAGCGGTCTCATATCAAAGAATTATGCCAATAAGTTTATTTCGTTTCTGTTTTGTAACAGTGCATTCCAATGATAAAAAGGGCAAGAAGGTCAAGATAAAGTTGGAGTTGCCCCTGAGACCACCTACAAGTTTCCTTTAGTCTATATTTAAATTGACTCAAATCTCTCCCTCTCCCTCTCTCTTTCTTTTAATGTAAATGGAATCAAATTCAATATTCATCCAATCTCCGGAAAATTGTTTCTGCCTTAGTAAAATTTCTCTCCTTAAATTAAACAGAATTTGTCGACGGGTTGCAGCAGAAGACACCAATTCTTAGATCTTATGTTTTTGAAATGCACACTTATGCATGTACCTGTGTGCACTGTGCACACACTGTTAACTACAGCTATCAGTTAATATTTTAACAAAATAAGGTCTTTATGAGCTGTATGATCATAGTTGCGTGGATATGAAAGAAACCAAGAACCTTTATGGCTCCAAAGGAGAGATTAAGAGAATATGACCATTGTGTGCCTAGTGAGTCAGATTAGCACTTTGCCATGGAATCATCTGCTTACCGGGACATTTGGGATAGTTGTAGAGACGTCTTGAATGTTGTTCTATGTTCTTGCATCCCAATTGAAGACTAATTGACCCAATCTAGGGGTAAAGCTAGTAGACGGGCTACTTTGAAGAAATGGATGGAAGAGATAATATGCTTGTTTTGTAGCTCTGGGTATGGAGATAGACTAACAGCTCATTATGGAAATCTCTGTTTACAGCAACACTCAGGCTAGTTGATTTTAAGGAAGAAGAGCAGAGGTTATGATTATTTTGTACCTTAAGGGTAGTGAGACTGTTTATTTTGTAAAATGACATTTGGGCTAGAAAGCAACCGAAGCTCTGAAAATAGAAGACTTGTGCCTCTGAAGGAAGCAACAGCAGTGCACCTGGCTTAACCTATATTGAGCCATTTTCACTTCTCGTACGCTTGCAGAAATTGCTTACACACCAGTCAATTCAGCTGTATCCATGCGTCTGCTAGTCTGTTTTGGTCTTGTGGATTTTACTAAATCCTAGCCATCTATTTATATCAGCTGTGCACATATGGTCTGTTGATAACTTTGTAAGACAAGTTTCTTAGTATGGCTGTTCATTAGACATATATTGATTTGAAAGGGCACTCATGACCTTGTTTGAGTCTGATTTACTTTGCTCATTTCTGCTGGTTTGTTGCATCCAATCTTCTGCCCATATGTACCTATACAAACACACACACAAAACAAATGCTCAGCTTATTGAGTTTTCATCTTTTATAGTAATGCACAATTTGCTTTGAGTGTTGGTTCTCATCTTTTGTTTCATCCATAGTTGCCAGAAAATTTGGTTTGGTTCTAGAGGCCATGAAAGTTCAGAATGGGATAAATTGACTTCAATGAGAACCATGGGATTAGCTGGCTTCTTTTTCTTCTTCTTCTTTGAGTCAAGTATGACCGAGAGGAGCAAGGAGTGTGATACCACCAACGCCTATCAGGTCCTCCCTACTATAGATAGGTCCCCAAGTGCAAGCAGTTCACTCAATCTGTAATCGCTGTCATATGTCTATCCTTCACCCAAGAAGAATATTGGAGTAATTTCATCTCCTTATCTCTTATCTGTTTAATACTTCATTTCTGATCTGGCCTTTTCTTGATTGAATCGACTATAATCCCCACCCAACGACTCATCCCATACAGCCTTATCGCAGACAGCAGAAGGCTGGATTTGATGCTGCTCCTTTGGGAGAGTAAAGGAAGGTAATTGAGGGCATTTCTTTTAGTTGCTTCATATCACCGCCATACAAAATAGAAAATTAATTTCTCTCCACTTAATAGCTATCTTGTTAGTAATTATAATAGGGCAGCTCAGTATGATTGCATTATTAGAATATTATAATGTTTCTTTAATGGTCATCTTAGTTAGTCTTTTAGTTTATTCAGGTAGTTAATATTTTTGTCTTTAGTTCACGATTGTTTCTTATAGAAACATTGTCTTTGTAAATCTATATAAGGAGCTTTCATCTCCTTTGTTTAATACAACGACATCGATTTATCATAAGATGGTGGTGAGGAGGGCAATGGGATTTTAGAAAATTTGGCAAATTTCTTAAGAAAAATTCAAGCCTCTTTTGATTTGGAGGTTTATCCATAAATTTATTTTTTGATTTTTTAATGTAAAAATCGTTGGAGGTATTTTATGAGAATTTTGTGTTTCATCTTTAGCTAAGTAGCCGAATCGCTCCCCCCAGCCCATCGTTTCTGGGTACGAGTCGATTCGGAATCAGAAACCGAGGGGAATCGACTGTGGGCACGAACAGGAATCAGATTTTCGTTTCATTTCGTTTCACAGCGATTCTGTGCTGACGTGGTGATTCCACGTCGACTCCAAGTCGACTCCTTGCCTTTGACCGCAGGTAAAACCCTAAAATATCTACGTAAACATAATGCGGCGTGGCTTTTTTTTGGGTTATTTTCACTTTTCGCGGCCGCGTTTTACCTTCTCCTGCGTGCGTTTGTCGAGCTCTGGGGTTTGCAGCTCTCCTGCATTTGCACAGACGACCTCCATTAACGCGACCTCAACCTCGACTTGTGTCTGCAAACTGCGACCTTCAACCATGCGACGCAACCATTATCCAGGCAAGTCGGCGACCTTCATCTGGTTTTTCCCTCCATTGTTGACCATGGATTTTTTTAAATTTTTATTACCATGGTTTCAAAAATTATGAAAAATATTATTGCGTTTTCAAGGATAGTTTTTATTTTTACTACCATAGTTTCAAAAATATTATTTCATTTTGGGGTTCAAAAATATATGTTTATTAAATTATATATTTATCATTAGAAATATGATAAGGTTTATAAACTTGAGTTTATAGTATATCATATAGAGTTTATAGTATATCGTATAGTTTATTTTAAAAGGATATACTATATAGAGTTTATAGTATATCATTTAGTGAGTTTATAAATATGATAGAGTTTATAGTATATCATATACAAGTTTATAAACACTAAAATAATCATATTTTTATAAACATATATATATATTATAAATATATTATTAGACTATTATTATTAGTAAATACTAAATGCTAAATAAGTTTATTAAATATTTTTTATTTCAAGTTTTATTATTTTACTATTGAAATTAAATTATCTGTTTTAAAAGTTATTCTTGTATGAATTGCAGGGTGCTAGCAGTTATTCAAATTTAACATGGCAGACACTACTGCATTTACTGTCGACCCAGCTTCACCATTATGGAGGCATGGGAACATATTAGAGCATGTCCTTGGTGGAGGGACATGTATTTGGATATGTCCCGGATGTGATGTGCAGTATACAAGTTCATACAGCCGAGTGAAAGGGCATTTGTGTGGGATTCCTGGAAAGGGAATCAAAGCTTGTCCAGGAAAAAATAAGGTACCCATACCGGTTTCTAAAATAGCAGCATATATTAAGGAACAAGAGGAAGCGGATGCAAGAATTGAAAGTAGGTATGGGCATCCATTGTTGAAGACCAAAGGAAGGGGCTCACAGAAGTCACGTGCTTCATCATATCAAAGCTATACACCTAGTGCTGCTCCTGATATTGTTGTAGAAAGCCATCCATTTATGACGAGAAATGAAGATGAGACTAGTAATCCGAAGAGAGCAAGAGGACCATTGGAGATGGCATTTAATAATGATTATAGAGATATTGCTGATGAAGCGATTGCTAGGTGCCTCTATGCAAATGGTTTATCATTCAATGTTGTCAGATCACCCTATTGGCAAGACATGATAAGAAAAATAAATGAAGCTCCAAAGGGGTACACAGGCCCAGGTTATGAGAAGGTTCGTACCACTTTATTGACAAAGGAGGTCAAGCATATAAAAACTTCATTGGCTCCTATTAAAGCCTCATGGAAAGAAACAGGGGTGTCCATTATTTCTGATGGGTGGAAGGATGCAAAAAACAGACCCTTAATTAATGTGATTGCAATGTCCCCTAAAGGGGCAATGTTTCTAAAAGCTGTTGATTGTGAGGGTGAAGTAAAGGATGCACAATTCATTGCTAACATTCTCATAGAATGCATTAATGAAGTAGGCCCTCAAAATGTTGTCCAAGTTGTAACAGACAATGCAAAGAACTGTAGAGCAGCTGGTATGTTAGTTGAGAAACAATTCCCACATATATTTTGGACACCTTGTGCCGTGCATTCACTCAACCTCATGCTATAGAAGTTGGGTACTAAAATAGCTTGGATCAAACAAGTTTATGATGAAGCTCAAGATATCCAAATGTTCATAACGAACCACCACTTCTCCCAAGCCATTTTTAGATCATTCTCGCGCTTGGAGCTATTGAAGGTAATCCAAAATTCAAACACTACAATTTTATGTTTTACGTTAGTTATAACTTGTTATCTTATTTATTTCAGCAAAACTATATATGTACATATTCTTTATTTTTAATTACTTGTTTTTTTAATTTTCAAATAGGTTGCTGAGACTAGATTTGCATCAAATACAATTGTCTTGAGACGGCTTGTGAAGGTTCGAGAGGCACTTTCTAGTATGGTGATCAGCAACCAATGGAACACATGGAGGCAATCCAATAATGAGAGGGCAATTGATATCAGGAGAAGGATTTTGGATGAAACTTGGTGGAGTCGTGCAAAATACCTTCTTAGTTTCACAGAGCCCATCCTAGGTATGATATGCTTTACTGACATGGATAAGCCATGCTTGGGGGAGGTTTATGATGGAATAGACTCAATGATTGAGAATATGAGATCTGTCATAAATGCAAAAGAGCAAGACCCTGAAGAAACCTTCTTCAAGGAGGTGCAATTAATATGTGTTGAGCGATGGAACAAAATGATCACCCCACTCCATCTTCTTGCCTTCTCATTGAGTCCCAAATATTATAGTGAAGAGATTCTTGCTTTGCCAACAAGGGTGCCACCATATCGTGATGCAGAAGTAGGTGAAGGGGCTAGGAAAGCTATTGCTAAACTCTTCCCTGATATTGAAATGGAGGATGCAGTTACAAGTGAATTTGCTGATTTTGTATCATCCACTGGTCATACTCTTGCTGCTATTCGTGACAAGTATAGGAAGGATGCTCACTCTTGGTGGTACCTCAATGGCCACAAATCGCCAAACCTCTCCAAATTTTGGCAATCAAAGTTCTATCACAGGTAAGTTTGTATATACTATAAACTCTAAATCTGGTTGTCATTTTGAAATTAACAAACTCATTTGATTTACTTAAATTTTAGAGACTCCAATGAGATCTTCCTTTGCTTCATTAGGTTGCTAGTTCATCTTCAGCTGAACGAAATTGGAGTACATACTCCATCCATTCAGTGAAGCGCAATCGGTTGGCATCAAGCAAAGCTGAGGATTTAGTCTATGTGCATTCAAACTTGCGCCTTCTTACTCACAAATCTGATGAGTACAAGGAAGGGGCAACAAAATTATGGGATGTAGAACCGGAGTCTACTGACTTTGATCTTCCTATTGGTGCACCAGCTTTACCAATGGAGGATTTAAGTAGCCAGCATATTTTTAGTGCAAATACCAGTGGGATTCAATCATCTAATGTCAATGTTGATGACAATCTTTCTATTGATGATGACCCATATGGTTCTGATTAGTGAGCTGATCAGTGATATTGATTTCTAGTATTATTTCTATTGCAAACAATAACTATATTTCATGACGCTAGCTCGATCTTTTTTGATATCGAAAACTGAATTTCAGATTAATTACTTATGCTAATTAGTACTTATGTTTCAAAGTCTGAAATTTATAATGGTTTTGTTTAGCTGCTAGCATATGTGTTGGTATTTAAATTCTAAATTTAATTTGTTTTTGATATTGGTATGTTTTCTAGCAGCACACATACATACATATATATATATATAGATTTTTTGTATATATATGTGGACGTATCCGTACCCGTACCCAACACCTAAAAAAAATTCTGCCATACCAACGTTTCGTACCCACGTACCCGTACCCGTTCCTGTACCCGATTCGGCTACTTAGATCTTTAGAGATTTTTGTTGAAAATTGCAAGTTTGGTCTAGGGTTTTGATTGCGCAATTTCTTGGTTTGACCAAAAGTCTTCAATTTTTGAGGGATGCATGTTACCATGCCAAGTCTCGTGTTTTGCTGAATGAAGATTTCTCTGTTGGGTTCATAATTTTGCTCAAAATTTATCTGGTGGATTTATAATTTTTTCCTCCAAAATTATCCAATTTGAAAAATTTCAGATGGTTTTAATAATTTTTAGCTTAAAAAATAATCCATTGGGTTTTATCGTTTCTCCTAAAAAAATCAAGTTTTGTATTTTGTTATCCGTGTCTGAAATTGTGTTTGGTTTTGATTGATTTTTGACCTAAAACATCATGTTGGGTTTTGATCAATTTTCCACCTCAAAATTTGTGTTGCATTTTTGTCAAACTTTCTCCTAAACAAATTGTGGCTTTTTTCAATATGTTTTAGGGCATCATGCTCATCAACAAAGTATGGAGGGGTTGCAGCACCGTTATCCAATGCTAGGTTGGATGTTTTGTGATGATTTCTGGTTAGATGTTTTGCTGATTCCGTGAGGGTTAGTGGCAGACTCATCTCAGTGGCAGATTTTTGCCACTTGTTGCAAAACATTCTGAAGGAGACACCCTTTTTTGTTCTTTTCTGTATGGATTTTGGCTGCTCTTGGTCATTGACATTCTGCAGATCCAGGGAGGGTCTCAGCAGCAGTCGAGTGTTCTGAAGAATTTGTGACAAAAAGACAGCAATTAGTTGATGATCATTTAGTGAGGGTATCAAAATATTATAATGTTTCTTAAATTGTCATCTTAGTTAGTCTTTAATTTATTAAGGTAGTTTCTTTTATTGTCTTTAGTTCATGATTGTTTCTTTTAGAAACATTGTCATTTTAAACCTATATAAGGAGCTTTCATCTCCTCTGTTTAATACAGTAACAACATCGATTTACCATAACATGCATCCCACACTATCTCTAGTTGTGCTTGGCATGTCCTTGATAACATGAAAATGATGATTCTATAGATTTAAAAAAATGTGGTAAAATTTCTATGGGAATTGATCTGATTGAATCAGACAAATCTGGCCAGTCAAAATAATTCAGATCCGCTTCTATTTGGAGCAGATCCAGGTGGATCTGGGAGCTGTGGCTGTGCTGTGAAGTCCACATGCAATAAAGTCTAAAGCTACCATAATGGCATTCCATATATATGGCATTCACAGAATTCATTACCCAGGTTTGAAATGGGGAAAGATAGGCAAGTCAACTGTAAAATTGAGGAAATAATCAAAAGTTCTCAGGTCAAAGCCTAAGATTGACAGTGAACCAGCATAGGAAACATTGTGAGCTCTGATTTTTAAAAGAAATTGCAAGGTATTTGAGATTATTGGTGCCATTTAATTAACATTGTGGAATTTTTATCTGCTAATGACAAGACCCCCATTATGTTTACGTGAATTATAATAAAATATCCAACTTGTAGGGTGGAACTAGTTGTCTTAATTTCTTTCATTTTCATATTTAGCACTCAATATTTGTCATCCTATGATGCCTCCAACTGCAAAATTTAAGTTCGTCAAAAGGAGAGGCAGAAAATCCAGATGGAAAACATTTTTTGAAAACTAATCAAATGCAATCAAGGACATTTATGTGTATTGTAGTTACAATGTCACAAATTTTTGAGTTTATGGAAATTTTAATTTTCATATTTCAATATTTGTACAATCTTTTTGGTTTAAGGTAGAGGAATAAACATTCCACGTGGCTTCTTTTCATTCAGGTCTCCAAAATGCTAGTTGGAGGATTGCATATTGTTGGAATTTATGTCTGGGCTGCTGAAAATGTCTTCAAAAGCTCTACTTTGATGCTTTGGCAGGTAATTTTGCTCAACACAAGTTTAAAAGGAGTTCAGTACATATCTAATTTTTATCCTTGTACATTGCTAATCTAAGATTCTTTTTAATTTTAAACAAATGGTTAGTTGTATACAATAAGCATCTTTCAATACTGAACAGCTTTTAGTGACATTTTATACTCAATGAAATAATAGCTTCATAAGAAACTGCAACTGTAAAACTTTTTATTTATCATTGAAGTGAAAAGTAATTTCTTCATATATCAAACAAGGCATCTTTCTCGTGCAGCCAGGTGTTTGAAGATTCTCAGTTTTATAAATTCTTAAAATAACATATAACCTGAATGTTTACTTTTTATTGTTTTGTATTTTGAGACGGTTGGAAATCTTTCCGAATGGAAGAAATATGAAGATAAATAACTTAGTACTTTCTTTTTTTATCACAGCCTTCGCAATGTAATCAAGTAAGTTCTGGTAAGAATAGGATTGAGTAAGTGTGAGAAATTCTGAGGGATTTTTGATTTTGAAGTATCCAACAAGGTACTCAAGGAACTTGCTAGGATGGATTTAATTTTATTTATAACAAAATTATTGATTTCATTTAATCAAATATTAGTACTGTTTTCAGAAATACATTAGTCAGGTTGTAAACATTGCCAGGTCACTCAATATAGGGCATACACATTTTCCCGCAATGGAATCTAAAATAAGTATTGACACTTGCTTTCAAATGGTAGAAATATGAAGATAAATTAACTTTACTTGCTTGTGTTATTTGTGCCTTTACAATGTAATCTAGTTAATTATTCTGGTAAGAATAGCATCAAATAAGTGTGAGAAATTCCCCTTGTTTTGGTTTCCGAAACATCCAACAAGGTACTCTTAAGGAACCTTGTTGAAGTTGAAACAGATTTTAATTAATTTGTAAGGAACTTGGTAGGACAGATTTAATTTTATTAAAACAGAATTCTTTGTTTCATTTAATCAATTATCAAATATTACTACTGTTTTCAGAAATACGTTAATCAGGGTATAAACATTGCTAGGTCACTTAATATAGGGCATACACAATGGAATCTGAATTAGGTATTGACACTGTTTTCAAATGGTAGAAATATGAAGATAAATTAACCTTGCTTGCGATGTTTTTGCCTTTGCAATGTAATCTAGTTAATTATTCTGGTAAGAATAGCATCAAATAACTGTGAAAAATTCCCTTGTTTTGGTTTCTAAAACATCCAATAAGGTACTCTTACGGAACCTGATTGAAGTTGAAACCGATTTTATATAATTGTATTTGCAGGAAATTCTTTGCATGATTCATTACCACATTTAGAAATACATAAGGCATGCAAGTGTGTTTATAAATGTGGGCCAGATCAATTGAGGCATACACATCTTTTGTGAAATAGAATCTGAGATGGGGATTGACAATATTCCAAGATGTTGATATTATTCTATATTCCCTTACCTGTTGTTTTCATTCTTTGGTACACAATAGAATATGCCAAGCCAAATAGTTAGGTTTGAGCAATTTGATTCTGGATACCTTTTATGTGATTTGTTATTTTTGCAGGTACATTAATATTTCAGTTTTGTTTGCATTTTTTGTTTTACTACTAAGTAATTCATTAGAAGGAGGTACCCTAAACTAGTGTCTCACCTGAAATATTAAGGAAACATGACTTACTTATACCAAATGAACCATGGTCTTAGTGATTACATGAGAAGCATGTCTATTATACTTTTATGGAGATTTATGTATAAATATCGATGGTTAACATTCTGTGTGAAATAGTAGGGCTTTAATTATCTTCAAATAACCGATATATGTTATTAATTCACACATTGCTTGTATATCAAAATATTGAGCAGAATAAATGACAGGTTGCTTTGTCTCAAAATATTCTTCACTCTATAATATGTTGATCACGTTTGGTGATATCACTCATCCTTTTATATTTAAATATTAATTAACTACCATAAAAATGATGATAATAATAATTTTGGGGTATCCCTCTGCCTTTTAAATTTAAACTATGAATGTACTATCACCGTACTATCACCAATTTGTGTACATTCATCGGGGGCATGGGGGAATGTTAACATCCACTTAGAGACGTTTCCACTATGAAATGCTTGCAAGAGAAGACAAATCAAGGGAAATAATCACGTAACATATAGAGAGCACAAAAGGGATCTACTAACTTTGGGGTCAGCATGATAATGAGATTATATATTTAAATATTATTGCAGAGGAAATTTCATCATTCCCCAAAGGAAGTAGAACTACAACACAATGGAAGAAAGACACATAAAGAGTTACGAAACAAAGTCTCTCTAGACTAACATCATGGAGACCAAAAAGAATTGGTGCTACCATGTTGCAAATCCAAGTGGACAAACACAATAACACATGTATAAACACCAACACATGTACAACACAACATCTAACAAGTTATAGAAGAATTGGGATACAAATAGAAGAATTATACAACATGTCGATTCCTTTATCACCTTGCGCCAATAGAGCAATAAGGGTCGTCTAAAGAAAACTAAACAAACATATATCAAGCATAGTACAGGGGAAGCACAAAACAACAGGCAAACACACAAAAGCTACTATGCTAGAGCTATCACCCAAGTGCATTACTCGCCACTCCAATCTCGGTCTCTATCATCTGGAGAAGGTGGATAACTTGCAAGAGGAGCAACTTCCAACATAGTAGGAACAATTGGTAAGTTTGAACAATGACCCCTTTGAGAGTTGCTATGCTTAGGACTAGATGTAAGTGAAAGCTGTTTAGAAAGCATATTACACAAATTATTATCAAGATCAATAATATCATATTCACTATCATTAGAATCGACAACATCATCTACTGTATCTTCTTCATCAAGATTAATAGCAATAGAATCCAAAATATGAATATCATGTCTATCTACTCATCATTATTAATAACTTCCTCGATAGACATAGGTTGGTCAAAGGAAGGAGAAGTGGAATGAGAAGAATGCGATCGGGCTTTAGGTTGAGCTTGACACTTCTTTTAATGATTATGGGCATGTCGATTACATTTAGTCTTGCTAGAAATTGGTTGAGGAGAAGATGGATTAATAAACATAGGTACCTCTCCATCTTCAAACGGAATAAAGGCCTCTTGCCTGCAGTTCATGTGGGAGGTAATATGGCTTGTGGGGAGGGAGAGAGTAGAAGGAACAAACATCAGGTTGAGAAATAGGAGAGCCACATTAGAGGGAGCATTGGATGTAGGAGGTGGTGGCTCATTAGAAATTGAAGAATTTGAAGAAATAGGTGTAGAAGGCCTAGGCAAATGACCACGAATAAGATCCTTAGGCATATTCAACTCAACAATTTTTGTACACTTATGAGCTTTATATGATTGAAAAACATAATCAAGACGAGTAGGAGTTGAATAGAAGTTCAAACGAAGTCAAGGACAACATAACGCGTAGGCTTAGAAGGACGATAAAGGCTATGATTGATCATCTTAATCTCACCATCATGAGGGAACTTGATGCATTGATCTTTAGGAGACAGTTTTCATGGAAGTCAGTGAAGGTAAACCAAGCTTCACTTGGAATTGATCGGAAGTAGGAATGACAACAAAGGTAGCATTCACCACTTTACCACAAAGTTCAACAAACAAGGTAATGGAACTATGAGGTGGATACAAGAAACCATTACAAGTTTGAATCCAAGTATCAGTTGAATTATAAAAGTCATAGTGCAAGCATTTAGCAAACAAACGTAGCAGACAACCATAAGAAGGATATTTAACAACCCTTGCAACAATGTAAAGAGGACCATGAGGAGCATTAAAAATGTCATAATTATCGAAGGTAATAGTAAGGCCTCTAGCATGCTTAAGAGTAGATTTAGGTTTAGATTGAACTTGAGGTTAAGGTTGAGGTGGAGGTTGAGGGACATGCTCCATAGTGTCAATGGTATGGTCATTCTCTTCTCGCTGTTGATTATTATTAGCGTTTGTATCAGAGGAAGAAGAAGGTTGAGCAATCATATTAGTAGTGTGTTGAGGTAAAGGATTAGTGTAGATTTGAAGATTTTGATTAGGAGGCATCACAGATTTGTTCCCACTAACAATAGGGTTCCTCACCGATTCTCCCTTAATCACAACGCTGTAGTGTGCACTTATAGTGGTTCTCTCTTAACTGTTACTACAATAGAGTGCCCTTAGCAATTCTTCTTTAAATGCAACTCATTTCCCCATAATCAAATCATTTTTTAAATGTTTATTAAAATAATAATAAAAAACACATTATAAATATGTTAATCATTATTTCTACGTAACCAACTAAAAGAAACTTGTATATTGTTGTTACAACTATTGCTGAACCTCTCCAAAGCTCCATTATTTTCTATTCCATTCTTTGATTGGATGTTGTTAAGGTTCCTTTTTCATATTTTGTTTTCTTATGTGGTGTTCTTTCTATTTTGGTCTCGATTATTGCTTCCTTTCTATGGACTTGACACTTTTCTGCAGATATCCCCTAGTTCTCATTGTTCTTTGCATTTGAAACATAAATTCTTCTTTCTTAGATCTGCTTGTTGTTTTTGGACATTCTCCTCTTGGAATACGTGACCCTATTGAAAGTTCTTATCGCAGTGGAGGCATTTTCTTTTTAAGAATTCCCTCTTATGCTATTCATCCTTGTTGTGGAATTGTTTGGCATGCTTGATTGAAGGTATGTTACTTGTTGATGAAACCAATTTGTGGAAACCAACCTGTCTCGCACCTAAATGTGCCTCTGATCCAACTCTTGTGAAAGAATAACATGCAAAACTGTGGCGTAAAGTTTGGAGAAAGTGTGCCTAATCATGATAGTCGTGTAATTGTTGGGATCCAAGGTAGGCCTAGCCTTGTGAATCAGGTGGATGATGTGTCGAGACCAAGAGAAGGGGAATCCTGTACAAATTACTCTGTCAAACAACTTTGTGAGGAAGGAACCCAACACCCTGATGCCATATTTGAAGGGTTTTGCTTGGAACCCTTCCTCGTTTGTAACCCTGTTGTTGTTCAGATACCTAATTGCCTTGCTAATGTTGTTGACCTTGGAAAGGTAGAAATGGCAGTGAGGGATGACAAAAATGGAGGACTGCCTTGGAATGTCGCAAGAGGTGGAGGTGTGAGAAACCAACAAGCTGAGGTCTAAGGTGACGGAGAAGGGGTGTTGCGAGGGAAAAGGGTGTGCCGGAAGGCCTTAGGAGACTAAAGGAGCAAGGCTTGAAGGGAACGACTATGAAATGAGATGAAGGCACACTTTTTAAAGAAGAGGAAGAGGCAGTAGAAGTGCTTTTGTAGCATGAAGGAAGCTAGATGAAGGGTAGAGGTAATGTACACAGTGTGTGAATGAATTTGTAGTCATCATCAAACCACAGGTTATGGGAACAAGTGTTCTTGCAGACATGCGAGGACCTGGAGGTGGTGCGGTAGGGGATTGAGCGGCGGGTTGCCTCCCAAATGGATTTGGAAAGGTGTCGAACATGGTGGAGGTGCTATCATTAGCTAGGTCGGGTCAAGGGGGAGGAGTTGCCTCAGGTGCATGTTCAAGAGGTTACAGTCTCCATTGTCGAAACAAAAGGAGATGTAGTGGGGGGGGGGGAGAAGGTGGTGGGGCTGGAGGAGGGGGGTGCGTAAGGTGAGGCTAAGGATAGCATGGTCCATCAAGGGAAGACAGGTGATGGTAAAGCAACTAATGGAGGGAATGAGAGAAGAACAAGAGATGACGTAATCCACTAGGTCACCCTCCCACAATGAGGCCAACAAGTGAACAAACTAGGGAGACAACGAAGGCCATTTAGAATTACAAAGTCTGGGGACTCACAAAGTTGGAGTAAAGGATGGCCGTATCTCATGAGAGGGCTCGCTGAATCGTCAAAATATCTTTGAAGACCAAATGGGGTCAAGTTTGGTTCAATAGTGCACATTGAATCCAAAACCCAGTTTTGAAGGGGACTCTACCTATCTTTGGACCGTGCTTTGAAGTCACCTATAATAATGATGTCCTCTGCTGAAGAGAATTTAGTGATACTATCATGCATGTATGTGAAGGGATCTCCTTGGTCCCACTGTGAATAGCATAAGAAGAAGACACTGGTGGGAAATAACAAATGACAATGAAGACATATCTGAGACGAACTGGCCCCTGGCTCACTTGGACCCACATAAATCTAGCAAGGTTGTAAGAATGAGATATAGATGTTGCACACTGGAGTCAAGTACTGACCAAACAAGCCACACCACCCAATCCCCTGACACCACCAAAATTTTGAATCTCCTCCCTAAAAGCCGAAAGCTAGTGGAAACCTGTAATCGCCAAAGCGGCTGTACGGGGCTCTCATGTGTCGTTGTGACAAGGAGAAGATCAGCCAAATCGACAACATCAAGGAGCAAACCGGACATGGACCATGGAGCATAACCGTTCCAATAGTTGACATGCAAGGAACCAACTCTATGTTCCTTCATGCCCAATCGTGTCAGACACTATGGAAGTGTCCAACCCTTTTAAAGGATGCATTTTAGATCACAACTATTGATCTCTCGAATTGGAAAATAAAATCCAAAGATGTTAAAGCAAATGTTACCTTTCATATCTAGATTAGAGAGAATGTTGAGTTGTTGCCTATGTGAAATAAAATTAGACAATTGCAATTGCTTGATCATCATTGAGAAATGAGAAACATTTATAGGCAATTACATTGAGCAAGTTTCTAAAAGAAGCTGAAGGTTATAAGAAGCAAAAATTAGAAACATTCTAATATCTAATTAAGCATAATTGACATAATCTGAACTAATATATTGCAACATTGACTATTAATTATTGGATATTTACCCATAAATTAAGAGAAATTGCTATAAAAATAGCCAAGCAAGATACAAGAGACACACAAAATTACCTTGGGAAACTGCTTCCAAAATGAAGGGGAAAACCTAGCCACACAACAAAAGATCACTTTATTGATAATAAAAATTCAAGTGTATGGTGCCTTTCGCTTGATGCGATACATATAACATAGACACAATATTGTCAAAATATTTGCCCAGAAATTAAGACAAACAGAAATAAAAACAGCCAAACAAGATACAAGAGACTCAAAATTACCCTGGGAAAGCCCTTCCAAGATGAAGGGAAAAACCCAGCCACACAACAAAAGATCACATTATTGATAATAAAAATTCAAGTGTACAAAGCTTTTCACTTGATGCGATATTTATCACATATAGAGAGACTCTTCACATTATAACCGAAGGTCTCTTCAATTTCCCAAAACATATCTCTTTATTTGCAAATACAACTCTTTGCATGTTGTATGACACATGTCATAATATTTAATATTACAATTTATCATAAATGTCCTTTTCAGCTAAAGGTGACGATAACGATAATAACATCCAAATTTTTAGAGATAAAGATCTCTATTGCAGCTACAATCTCTAACATTAATTAAGTAGATATATATTCTAACACACTCCTCAATGGTCAGTTTGTCAACTACTCCAAGTTGCCTCCTAAATTTGACAAACTTATTCAGGCTCAAATACTTGGTGAGGATACCTACAGTCTGATCTTCTGTCGGTACCTATTGCAGTTGTACTGATCTACCTTTTACCAAGTTGTGGATGTAATGAGAATGAAGCTGACCACCCTTGGTATGTTCATGGAAAACTGGATTTTGCCTAGTCTGAGCACACCTTGATTATTAGCGTACAAGGGAGAAGCTCGTACTTGTGACATTTGAATGTCAAAGAGCATCCTTCACAGCCAAACTACCTCACACACTATTTTAATTGTTCCCTAATTTTCAGCCTCTATCGAGGAAAGAGCTACTGCATGTTGCTTGTTGCTAGTCCGTGTTACAACACGTGTAACTAAACTGAATACATACCTAGAAGTGGGCTTTCTGCCATCCATCAAACCTGCCCAATCTAATTTTGTTTAACCAATCAAGCTTGGATCCTTGCACTTGCTATACAAAATGCCATAATCTGAAGTGCCCTTCACATATAGCACTCGCTTTGCTGCAACCAACGATCAACTTTTGAGGCTGTCATGAAAGAGAAATGTAGGTCACTACAAAACTGAGATTAGGTCCTGTGGTAGTGAGGTAGATGAGGCTGCCCACTAGCTGCTTGAATGCCATTTCATTTACCACTGGTGACTCAGAATTTACTGACAACTTCAACCCTTTCGGCATATTGTGGAAGCAAGTTGACAATCCTGCATCTAAAACTTGTCAAGCAGGGTTCTAGCATACATAGATTGAGATATAAAAATACTGTCACATGTCTACCAAAACTCAACACTTTAGCAGTAATGGAGAAGCTTCAAATCTGTCATAACAAAAACCTGGCCCAAATCCTGTTTGATTGCTGCAATAAAACGTGTTGAACTGCCTGTAATGATTAAGTAATCAACATAGAGAAGAAGAAAAAAACTATCATCACCAAAGTGTTTGACATATAGATTAGTGTCAGAAGGGTTGTGCTGAAAACCACAATCAACCAATTATAGATCAATCTTGACATACTATGCCCAATGAGCTTTTATCAAACCATAAAGTGCTTTCACTACTTTGCATACCATATGTTCTTTACTAACAACCTTGAAACCAGGAGGCCGCATCATATAGATTTCTTCCTGCAACTCATCCTTGAGGAAGGCACTATTGACATCTCTCATGCAGTTTCCAACCAAACTTGGTTGCAATAGTGAGAAGAAGATGAATTGTGCACATCTTGGTAGCAGGAGAAAAAGTCTCCTCAGAGCCAATGCCCTTGCATTGTATAAATCCTCGAGCTACCAACCTTTCTTGCGTTGTATTTATCTAGAATATGATTTGCATCATACTTGACCTCATAAATCCATTTGCAGCTAATAAGCTTCCTCTCAGGAGGAAGATCAGAAAGGATCCAAGCGTTATTCCTATGAAGACTATGGAATTCTGCTTCAATAGCCTTTTCCCACTAGGAATTCCTTTAGCCTCAGAATATGTCTGAGGCTCATAGATGCTGTAGATGCTTGGCCATATTATCAAAATTGACTGTGTTTTCCTGCTTGCTCTTTTGGCGAACTGATCTGCCCTAAATGAGCTCATCATTTTTAAGAACACCTATAGTCCTGGCCCGCCACTTAAGTCGGACAGTAGAAATACCAACAACTGACATAGGAGGAACAACATCTCAGGGGGTTGCTGAAACAAAATCATCTAAATATAGGTCCTGGGGAAAGTCAGGTGGTGTAGCAAGGTTCTTGATAGACTCCTTATCTTTAGAGTCAGAGTGATCTAAAACCCTCCCATCAGGTGATCCTAAAGGAAGACAAACACCCAAATCAGAATTCTTCATAGGCTGATCCTTAGGACTATTAGCAGTAAAAGAAAGAAAAGAACTAGTAGTCTCATGAACCACAACATTACGACTGAATATGAGATGATATGTCTCTACATCAATCTATGGATATGCTTTATGATTGTCATTGTACCTAGTAAACATAAGTATCTGGCTTTTGGAATCCGGCTTGGCATGCTTTGCTTTTAAATCCATACACGATCAATAGAATCACAGACTTTTAGATGGGCCACCTTAGGATTTCATCCTTACCAGGCTTCTTTAGGAGTACTCTTCTTAACGACCTGTGTAGGGGACTGATTCAAAAGATAGACTACAGTAGAAACTGATTTAGCCTAGTATATCCTAGGAACATGTCTATGCTCCAACTTAGAACGAGCCATTTCAGTAATGGTGCAATTTTGACGCTCATCTACACCATTCTTTTTGAGGGGTGTATGGATTGGTAAGCTGGCTATTAATGCCATGTGTAGCACCAAAAGTGGACAAGTCAGATGAACAAAACTCCTCTACATTATTTGACCTTAGAGTGACAGTCTGAGAACCTGACTCTTTCTCAAAGGCCTTAAACTACTGAAGTGTAGAAAACACTTGATTTATTTTAAAAAAATACACCCACATTTTTGTACTGAAATCATCTAGAAAATATAAAGTACCTAGACCTAGTAACAAGAGTGTTCATTGGTCCACATACATTAGCATGAACTAATTCAAGTGCCTCGGAGGCTCACCAAGAATCACAATCCAAAAATGGTGTTTGATGCTTCTTCCCAACTTGACAAGCTCCATAGACTCTATGATATTGAGTTTGGATCTCAGTTAGACCAACAACCAAACCCTCCCTAGATAATTGAGAGAGATAGTGTACATTCAAGTGCCAATAACGCTGATGCGAAAGATTGCTGATGGAATATATTCTGGCTTCCATGTGTGCTCCTGAGAATCACCTGAATCAACAAGTCCATAAAGAGCATGATCCTCAAGTTCCATAGAGAATATAGTGTGAGTCTCCCTATCAACAATGCTGCAGGTGTGTGAACTGAAAACAATATTGAATTGGGGATAGTACCTCATAATCTGGCTAACTGAGAGAAGATTAAGTTTCATGCCCGGAACAATGTATCATAGTTACGAGACTCAGACTTGCCTCTGACTTGGAAAATCAAAATTCGACTCGGACTCGAACTTGGCGACCGGACTCGGCCAGGACTCGAAAAATCGAAAAACCCATGAAATTCAAAGATTTTTAAGGATTTAACGATTTTTTCATTCATCATTTAGTCAATTAACATCAAATACACAATAATTGAGATAAATAGAAGCTACTTAATACTCATACACAATTTTGCATAGATCACATAATTATAACAGCGAATTTCTGAAGGAAAAAAACTGAATAACATAATATAAAGTTGAAGATTTAACTTTCAATCCTTAATAAATTCCCGACATACCACAACATCATTTTCAAAATTAATATACACTGAAAAAAAATAACCCTCTAGAAATCTCTATTTTTTTTAAATTAAAAAAATAAAATAAAATTCGGGAGAATCCCTGGACTTGGCAAGTCCACGTGGACTCTGCCAGGACTTGGCCGAGTCAGAGTCCAGAGGCCATTTGCCTCGGAAAGGCCACCTCTGCCTCGGACTCGCAGAGTCCCGGAACACTGCATAGTTCTCCCTCTAGAGTGAATCTGCATGTTGCTTTTACCAACAATAGTATGGTGCTCTCCTCCAAAGATCATTGAATCAGAGAATAGTTTGAATTTTGTGTATCAATCTTGATGATGAGTAAAATGCCTGGAAGCCCCTGAATCGATATACCAAGCAAAATGTTTCACTGGATCTGCAGTTCATTTGGCCATAAAGGTGTAGAAGGCTGACTCTTTTTGATAAGAGTGCTTTGCAACATTTCCTTTGGGTTGAGACCCTCCCTGCTTTTTTTGCTTAGAAGCCAATCGATGCCAACAACCGACCTTCATTTGAGCATACTTGTGGCAATAGTTACACTTAACGATCTTTTTCTTCTTGCTGTTATTAGAAGGACCTGAACCCTTCCACTAAGAAGATTGACCTTTCCCTTTGTCCTTAGCAGAAGACTTGGCAGAGAATGCTTGTTCTATGGAGGATGAATACTACTTGTGAATTGCTATTTCCAACAATCCTGTTCTAGAAGCTTATTGCAGAGATTTGGAAATCTTAAATCAACATTAGTTGAAGTAATGTTTAGTGTTCCAATGAAATGCTAATCAGATTTTGGGTGACTTGTCAAAGTAATGACTACAAGGTCTTCTTCCTCCATTTTTTGACTAGCTGCCTCTAGCTGATCACGATTGCCCTTGATTTTTATCAAGTTTTCTAGTAGAGATGTCCACTTGTCCATCATGATAAAAAAGAGCATGTTCTTTAGAAAGAATGCACAGTTCTTATTTGACATGTCTTGGATATCCTTCGAGTATTTCTATATGTCAGCAGCTGATTTTCTTGAGGGTACTTGGAGCAGTTGATAACTAGTCAGTAAAAGTTTAGTAAACATCACCGCTTCACTGTTATGCTCATCAAACTTATGCTAATGCTTTTCGGCAGCAGTAGGACAGGAGGTGGTGCCTAAAACAACTTCTGCCAAGCAGTGATATGCAAAGATAGTCACCATGCACTGCTACCAAGTGTTATAATTTTTCTGATTGAATTTTTATGTGCTTTCAAGCAAAATATTTGTCAAAGAGGCCTACATACCTTGGGGTCAAACTGGGGAAGGCATAGAAATCAAGGAAGAAACTTCAGATTTAAAACTGAAGAGGCATAAAACGAGACATGAATCGTAATTCATAGGTTGCAGTCACAAATTTTGGCAAATGTCTGATGACACAATTCACAATTCAAAGAAGTCCTGGCTGTAGATGTAAAGACCTAGAAGTAGAAACCCTAAATTGTGCCAGAAAAATCAGAAATTTGAACCTTCAAATCTAAACAAATGGGCTAAAAACCCTTGTTGTACAATGTAGATTACCCAAAATTTGTGTCCTAGCTGATCAGAAAACTGGAAATTGAGCAGAATAAAACTTGATAGTTTGATTTGCTGAAAACGAAGCCCATAAAGTACAAGCGATTTTGAAAAAAATGCATTTGCAAGAAAAACACCAAGCACAAATTGTTTAAGTCCAGGCATTTGCAGAGATGTGGTTGTGTTGTGACAAAGGTACAATAAGTCATGTCGTGTGCCACACAGTAGAGAAAATGCGGGGCAAAAAACAAAGATGTGGGCATCCAAAGAACTCATGAATGCAGATGTGTGAATAAGACATTAGATATATGTAGACATTGCTAATTTTTTTTGTATTTGCAAGCAAAAAGAGCCATGCAGTAGGTGAGAAGGTCACAGAAAGGAGCTAGGAAACCCACATGGGCAAAGTCACGAATTATTGTTTTGACCTAAAATATTCCTAAAATGATTCACAGCCACACACAAAACCCTTGACTAGAATTTTTTTTTCTCCAAAAGCCTTTAAAAATTTTCATTCCAAATTTTAACAAAAAAATGAATTTGGTTTTCCTGCCTTTATACCATGTGAAACAAAGTGAACAATGGTAATTGCTTGATTATCAATGAAAAATGATAAACTTTTATCGGCAATTGCCTTGGCCAAGTTGCTAAAAGAAACTGAAGATTGCTGAAAGCAGAAAATAGAAATTAGGTAACTAAACTAAACTGACAGAATCAAAACTAATAAGTTACAATGTTGACTGTTAATGAAGTAGATATTTCTCCGACTCTAGAGAGTAACTCTACAATATAGCATTAATTAATGAAGAATGCGCATAAAGTAAAATTTTGGAACAAATGATAATTACGACTTATATTGCTGATTTTTGTATGATGGAAAAGGCTCTTAACATCTTCCTAGTACAAACTGCAATGGAAGGATTGCTTGTCACTAGTTAGTGCCAAGCTTTTAAAAGGAAACACACACCGTTCTCTTTTTAAAAACTTTGATGCAACAATATTTAGTTCTTTATTGTAATATTGGCTCCTCTTTCGTTTTGTTATCAACATGAAGAGAACCTTTTGAATAACCATTTGCTACTCCCACTATAGATTGGTATTATGGTTTATGGGCTTCTATACAAAATTTCTTTATCTCACGCAAAGTTATTGGCATACATTGAACACTCAACGTGATTAAAATGCCTCCTCTTTTGTATTAATAAAAATTATATCCAGTTTGTCCACTAAAATTTCTGTTCCTCACAGCTTCTCACTGTGGTCTACACGCTGATCTTTATTCCCAACATATGCTCTAGAAGTTGGTCTTCCCTTTGATTTTTCAATGCAAACTGCACCTGCTCTACATCACTACCCTTGGTTATCACCATGCCTCATCATACTCCCAAGCATAGGAATGATGTACAAAAAAAGAATGCAGGAGGTTAAGATTACATTCTTATTATTAACTATATCTTCATGCCTTTTAATCCTTCAGGTTTTGAAAAACAGGCACAAGAATATTTCAACTGCTCTGATACTATATGAAAGCAGTGAATACTTCGTTTGATATTAACCAATACAGAAGGGAACATTTTCCACCATCAGGACAGTTGATAGTGAGGCAGTTACCAACCAACCTCAACTGCAATGTAATATTAACTCTATGCTAACATTCCATGATTATGCTAACAAAATCATCCTCCCATACATATAGGCAATAGCACAAACTAAGAACATGTTGACCTTAGCAAAATATTTAATATTGTTTCCATTTGAATTCAAGTCAGCCAAACATAACCTCCCAAACAAAACTTAAATTGGCCTAAAAGGAAACAATGAAATTATTTAATTTTTTTTATGTAATATTTATTTAGTATTCTATTTATATGTATATTTATTGATTTACTATTATTAGAAAGCACACTAGCAAAGGAGGGGGCGGACCCATTCTGACCGGAGTCATTACAAGTTCTAGTTTCAGAATGTCCATGTTTTTTCAGCTAAAATTTTAAGTAAAGAGACTTTTTCAGAATAATCAGCATTATTTTTGTTTGTATTTTTTAAATGTTCATAAGAGTTTGCCAAGTCCAATATTTTTGATATTAACTTGCAGGGCTTATTTGAGACATGTTCTACCCATATGAAATTTTTGTGTTGTCTCAAGTTAAAAGCTATGATCTATTGTTTGATCAGCACATGTCAATTTTGTTTTGCCTAAACTTTTTCAAGATCATGCAATGCTGCTCTTGAAGTTATTCTTGATAGAAAAGGGATGAGGGTCTTTATGTTGTATGCACTTGATAGAATTAAGTTCAAGGTCAAAATTTGACCAAGACACAATATAGAAGGAAGTATCGGAGTCAAAAAATGGAAGTATGGGTTTCAAGTGCACACTTGGATCACCACCAAAAAAGGGGAAAAATCCCGAAGTTAAAATATCTGCTGCTAGGTGTGTTCTTTGAGTTCTGTAGCACACCAAAGGAAAGGACTGAAATTCTTTCAAGGTATGGAAAGAAAGACTCAAGTGAATGGCATTTAGAGGTGCATATTTATAAGGTCACACTTTGTCAAAGACAATTTACTTTCAAAATTAGTAGTTCATTATTTGCATAAAGATGCATGCCTGGTGGTTTGTGGCACACCTATAAAAGGAGAAGTTGAATTGCAAAGAAAATAGTCTACTAGTCAACATATGAATCCATTTTAACTGTTTGGACTAATGTCAATCAACCAATGAGTATTTGATGCCAAAATGATGACAAATGCATATCAGGTAGTCCCAACTTTGAGTTTTTGATTGACTATACCTAGATGAACTTATGTTAGTGAACAAAGAGGAATGCAATCTCATTGATTTCTCCCAATTTGAGTGTGGAGTAGATCTATTTGGTAGGTGATTAACAATTCTTGTGCTTGAGGTTGGATGAAAGGAGTTAATCAGTGTTACAGCGCCAAGGATCCCTTGTAACCTTCTCAGTTTAAGAATATGTAATGTCCCCACTTTAGCAGTTGACCAAGTGTGTGTGAGTTAGCCTAGTTCTACATGGTCCCGAGGGCTAATGAAGGGTTTGAAGGGAAACTAGAGTGTTTTGGCCTAGTCATCTCCAGTTTGGGCCAAAACGGAGTTGATTTACTGAGTTTCAGGCATACTTACTACTTTTTGTAAGTCAGCAGGACATAGGGGAGGCTAATTTTGGTGATTGGATTTGATACTCCTCGGTGAGAGCTTTCAGACGACCTAACACTCGTGTTGTTTGGAGTCCGATAACTAATATGTTTTTATGCTTGAAGTATTGTTAAAGTAACATTTAATTTAGTTGTAAAATTTTGAAGTGTTACTTTAATATTAAATTTTATGTGAATGTGTGCAAATCAAAAGGGGCGCCTTAAGGGAGACATAAGTGAATATTATAATATGTTTTATATTGCACATCTTTTAGCCCACATTGTTCATGAGAATTGAATCGACCCTTGGAGAAAGAATAAAAGGGAGCGTTAGTGGCTTCATTGGGTAGGTTGAATATGCGAAGAAAATTGATGTGTGAGTTGCAGATCCATTCTTGGCATTAGAGGACATCTATCCTCTCTTGTGACATTTTATATGTCACTCACTTGGGGTTTGGCCTTTGGAATTCATTGCTATCAGCTTCATTAACAGGCAGATTGGGCACATTTCCAGCTACAAGCGGATTGGGTGTTTGCTCATATCATCCCCGCTTCTTGTCCGATGCTTATGCCATTCTGAAGGGATGATTTTATGAGGATCTTGGACTGATTGAAGACAGATTATACTGCAGCAACATTGTAGTGCGACACTATTTACTTTATTGTAGTGCAACACTATTCACGTTACTGTAGTATGACACTATTCATGTCACTATAGCACGACACTATTCATGCTATTGTAGCAGGAAGATGGGAAATCAATAGTGGAACATTATGTTAGAATGCTGGAGTAATTAGTGAGTTGAAAAGTCTGCTATGTATTTGATTTTATTAGTTTGAAAAATAATATTATTTCAGCAATAGTTCAATGTTCAGTTTGCATATTATTATAAATTCCTTCTTGTTCATGTTATGTGATTTCAAATCTATGCAAAGACATAAAAACAAACAAACATTTTACTTCCGGAGCCATAAAGGGGTTTAAACATTTAATGGAGAAATAAAGAGTTGGATGCAAATTATTTGACTAAATTTCAATCAGTAGTTGGTTTAGTTTTTGGCCATTTCTAGGGTGCCCATTATAGAATAACAATCTTTTGAAGGAAAGGACCTAGCATCTCTTATCATGATATCTTATTAAGTGGGTATAGAGTTGATTGACTCTTCATACAGATAATGGTATTCCTGTGTTCCCATTGAATTTCATAATAGGTAGGGCACTAAAGTAAAATGCTTCCTAGGTTCTATGATTTTAAGGGGGTAGGGATGTCACTTCTTATCACTTGCAGAATTTGTCAGTACCCACAATCTGTAAGGAATATGCAGAACATGGAAAAAAACTAGTAGAGAGAGTAGTAGTTATCACACATGCCTTAGTGCCTTTCCCTATGAACAAGGGAAATGCCCTATTCAGTTAACTAAATTAGAGGATGTAGAAATGCTTTACCCTCTATATGGATAATGGTATTCCCATCTGTTACATTAGATAGGGCAGCAAGATAAAGTACTCCTCGGAATCTATGTTTTTGAGGTTGTAGGAACTTTATCTCGTCACTTGCAGAATATGATGACATGCACATTTCTTAAGAAGCATGTAGCATGGATAGCCAGCTTGGTAGTAAACAGTGGGTTTGAGAGTGGAGTTTTCTTGTTTTGAGTACCATAATAGATTTTGCCAATTCTTTCAAATAAACTGTTACATCATTGTTCTTCACACATTACATAAGCATCACAATACTTGAACACAATGTCACAAATTATAGTTTGAAGTATGTGCCCAAATAATCTTCACTCTTGATAGCTGATCACTTGCTATTATAACTTTGCATAGCTCTTTTTGTTAACTTTTTTATGGTGAAAAAAATGTTATTAGATAGAGGCATGCAAAATATCTGTCCATCTCTTAAGATGAAAAAATCTAGAACTCAAGTTTTAATAACTGTGATAACAGGTAGTCCAGGCAATTGCAGGAGCAGCACCTGTCTCTGCTGATGGAGAAGTAGATGAGAGAATCCTTGTTCACATATCTTACAGTCCACGAAGGTTGTGTTTTTTTTGCTTATTCTGATATCTGTTGAATCATTGGAGCTGCCTTTTTGCTTTTTTGCACTTTTATTCTTATTAGTGTTTGGTTTTATAACTAGATTTGAATGGTTGACGTTTTAATTAGATGACCAGTGTTAAGGGCTTAAATGAAGTTTTTTAGCTGAATATTTTAGTGGAGGCAACTCCTGTTGGCTTTTTTTATTCTCATCTTTTGATGCGGACCAAAGGTGCGGCAGAAGCTCTTTTTGAACCAGAAAGGGAAACTCTATTTAAACAAAATCTATTTTAATTTGAACACTAGTTCTTGTTATTTACAATCTTTGTTGTGATTATGTTCACGTTGAATAAAATAAAAGGTTTATATGTATTTTTCATTTGCAATCTTTGGGGTGGTTCCTGTTCACACTGAATAAAATCAAACGTACACCTTTTTTGTTTCAACTAGGGCAAAAGTTTACATGCTCGAGGCTAAATATTTTAGTGCTTTTTGATTGATTTTTTTTTTATTGATTAGTACACATATTGTTTATCTAAAAGAAGAAATTCGTGCATTGCAAGTACACAAAGATTGAACAACCTTAAACACAAGGGCATGTGTGCTTTGATAGATTGAATCAAGGAATCATTACAAAGTCCCGATCTTCAACTTTGAATAAACGTGCTGTTGAAGTTTTGTAGCTTAAGTCGGATAACTTTTAGTGTATATGTGTGTGTGTGTGTCTATATATATATATATATATATATAAATATAATGATTGTCATTATGAATGGACATGTCCCATGAAAGGACATGTCTATGCATATCTCATTCTCCATATAAATATAAGTGATTGCTGCATTTGAAAAACACACACCACAAAGTGGCAGTGCCATTACATCTGCAAGCAATCCTCCAAAATCAACATGTTATCAGAGCCTAATCACAGATATGTAAATCGAACGGGAAAAGGATCATATTCTAAAGGCAACTTCTGATTGGATAAATCGTAATATATAAAGAAGATACCCTTTGACTGCAAAGAAATTATAATGTTGACAATCAATTAAATATGATCGATGGAGTTTTATATGAAACCTGATACTATTGTTGCTCACAATTTTCATTTCACAAGCCTTCTTGCATTTTTCCGTCTGGGATTGTCTTTTGGTTGGTTTTATTTTTTCTCACTTTCTCTTGTGTGTACACCAATTCCCTCTTGTACATAACAAGGGTGGGATGCACCATGCCCCTCGATTGTTATTAATG
Source organism: Cupressus sempervirens (assembly GCA_028749045.1). NCBI lineage: Eukaryota > Viridiplantae > Streptophyta > Pinopsida > Cupressales > Cupressaceae > Cupressus > Cupressus sempervirens. The sequence continues at coordinate 103,885,176 of CM053788.1, forward strand.
GCAATGTCCAACTGCACAATCATTCAAGACATTTTGCAGCCCAAAAATAGAAATGGCTTTATGGAAAAAACCTAGTGTTTTAAACTTGACGTTTAAGAGAAGTAAGATAGGTTTATTGCTGTGGATATCATATCTGTTGTTGAATTTGAAGATGAACACTGGATACATCATGGTTAGGATCATATCAGCGCTAGCTTAAAAGGTCACTCTATAATCTCGAGTAATTGCAAGCTAGCAGATTTGCTGCATAATTACTGGAAGAATGGATCTATGTTTTGTTGGAAATCTATTTGGGAAAGTAAGACGGGGAGGGGGTGAATCAGGATATTCAAAACTTTTACTACTTCTAACATAAATCATTTATGACATCATCACCATAAACCTTTATCAAACTTAACTTTATATCCAATCAATCATTCACTGCAATGTAAATCAGATCTAAAGTCTACTTGCATGAATAAATCAAACAAACACTTAATCAACACATAACACAAAGATTTGGTAACGCATAAACCCTCTAAGGTGAAGGTAAAATTGCGGTGTGGATGACACCGACAAAATCTTCACTACTGCAGCAATAAAGTGTGCCCATTATGATGATCTACCTTGTGAGGGGTCTGCTCTGTTGAGAGCTTACAAGACCATTAATTCTACTTTGATTAAAGGATTTTAACTACACTATTAAGTGAGCACTTTGTTAGGATATTTACATGGGCTTGTTAGGACCACTCTGTTAAGAGATTTACCTTGAAACACCTATAAGAATGTATCACAACCTGATCCTTCAGTTTGCACTTGAATGCTGATAACAAATCTCCTCTATACAATTTGATATCACCTCTTTGTGATAGATCTTCAATAACTCTTTACTGTACTGCTCGGTCGCCTTACCTCACAACTTGCTGATTCACCTTCAGCTTCGCATACATGCAATCCTTAAACTCTCAACAATGAAATTAGGTCTAAAACGCTCCTTAAATAGCCATCAAATGAAGCTTCTAGATCTCAACGATCGACCTAGATTCATCCTTTTTGCCGGTTAGTCCTTCTAATTTTCTGATTTTTTGATCTCATTAGGGATTAATGATCCATAATTACAGGTGTAATTACCTCTTTGACTCTCTCCTAGATCATAAAAACATGTTTTTTTACTTGGAAAAACGGTTTACATCAGTGTTTTTGTCATTGTAAACATTTATACAAAACTATGTTACTCAACACATGTACCTTTCTGATGCTCGACGCATACTAGTTCTTTATGTTGTCACTCGACTTCAACTGTGCTCGGCTTCCATAACGCTTGGCACATGTGTTGACTTGGCAACCACTGTATACTCGGCGACTCTTGATCTGCTCGGTAGTAACTACTACTTGGAAACAACTGATTATATACATCACTCGGCCTAGATAGATTAGCTTGGTCGCAATGTTGACCTACTAACTCTGCCTTATAAATGACTGAGTGTTTTGCACTAACTGACAATACTGGATTGCCTTTAGGGTCAATAATCTCCCCCTTTGGCATTAGTGGTAGAAACACTTTGTCATGATCAAAACTTGACATTCCAAAACTTCAAGATATGTACTCCCCCTTAGGATGTAATCATGTTGTAGCTTGGTCTTTACATGTATACTGTTTTACTTGCATTTTCAAAATTATTTACAAAAGACTTTTGATTTTACATCTCCTCTTTCTTGTTATGGTCACCACCACCTCCAACTCTGCAAGTGCTTTGGTTTATTAATTCTGAACGATCTATCCTCCTTCCCTGACTCAGACTTCTTTACTTGCTAGCCTCATTGTGGTGGTTCTAGTGTTATGGACTATGTCATCACCTCTTCCTCCTTCATTTCCTCCATTCACAACTTCACCATTTCTTGTCTCCCCTTCGCTGATCATGCTCTTCATAGCATTGCTCTCCACATCTCACCCTGTTTGTCGCCTTTCCCCCAGCCCCCTTGCATTCCATCTGGCACTACCCACACCCCTCCCGCTTATACTACCCTGAGGGGGATGATGAGCTCTTTTCCTACTTCACCATTTCTCATCTCCCCTTTGCCAATCATGCTCTTCTTAGCATTGCTCTCCACATCTCACCCTGTTTGTCGCCTTTCCCCCAACCTCCTTGCATTCCGTCTGGCACTACCCACACCCCTCTCACTTTTGCTACCCTGAGGGGGATGATGAGCTCTTTTCCTACCATCTTAGGAGACTACTGACCCTTGCTAGTGTCAGTGACTCATATGTGGTCTCTGCCATTTTTGATTTACTTGCTCATGCCATTTGGATGTTCGCTCTCCTTTTTATCCCTCATTGCTCTCCACGCTTTCTCAGGTCTAAGCGTCGGAATACATGTCCTATGAACCAATGGATTGATGCTGATCGAAAAGCTTTCCATCGCTTCGTTCGCTTCACTTTTAAGACTCATTCTCTCGCTTTCACCCACCTGCGTTTCTCTTACCTCTGTTTTCTTCGCCACAAGAAACGTTCTTTTGCCCCTTCTCAGTGCAGATTCCTTTGCTCCACGCTTATTCAAAATCTCCAGATCTTCTGGCGCACCCTTTTCCCTCGGTGTCTCCCCCTGCTCTCCACCCTCGACTTTCAGTCTTTGACCTCCCTCACCATTACGCTTTATGACATTCCAGGGCAGCCATTTCTGCATTCCACTCCACCTCCATACTGCCATTTGTTCACCCCCTCTAGTATTTATGAGGCCATTAGATCCATGAGATGTAGTAGAGCGGCTGACAAGGATGGTTTTTAGTCCGAACTTTTCAAACTTGGTGCCTCTGTCCTTGGATGCTACCTTCCTACACTCTTTAATAGAGTGGTCTGCATTGGGTTTCCTGAGTTTTGGTTGCGACATGTGATTTACCCTATTCATAAGTCTGGGCTTGCTTCTGACCCCGTCAACTATGGGACCACCATGATTGGACATACATTTGCCGAACTTTATGCCATTGCTCTGAACACTATGCTATCCAGAGAGCTTGACAGGAGAGGCCGTGGAGGTAGAGGTTAGGCCAGTTTTCGAGTGGACTACTAGAGTATGGATCATATCTTTACGTTGCGGGCCATTATTGAGGAGGCTAGACACCGCTCTAAAAAACTTTACTGCTGTTTTGTGGGACTTCCGTAAGGCTTTTGATTTTGTTCCCAGGAAGGCCCTATTTTAGAGACTTAGTGAGATTGGGATCTCACTTATACTTTTGACTGCTATTATGAGACTATACGAGAAGGTGATTGTAGATTCAGGACTCCTGAGGGCTTTTCTATTATGATTTAGAGGACCATTGGGGTGAAGCAGGGCTTCCCCCTTTCTCCCACCTTGTTTGGGTTGTATATTGATGAGCTCAAGGATTTTCTTATGAACTCCTCACAACTCGGCGATGGGTGCTATTTGTATCAGGTTTTGATCTTCATTTGCCTTTTTGTAGATGATGTGGTTCATTTGGCCTCTTCTCCCGACAATTTATAGAAACTCCTTGATGGTTTGGCTTCTTTTTATGATCAACGTTAGCTCGTGGTCAATCTGAGTAAGACTTGGGTTATGATCTTTAACTGAGTAAAGATCTCTCATCTTCATTTTTTCTTCCAGGGGTAGGAGGTTGAGATTACTTCTTCATACATGTATCTCGGGGTGAAGTTCTCGGGACCCCACTTCAGCTTGAGATCGACTATTTAGTCTAGAGTCAGTAAGGGCATGGGTTCCTTGGCCATGCTTGAAAGACAATGCTTCAGACATCATTTTCAACACATTTCGTCCAAGCTATCCCTCTTGGACTGCTTGGTTCGGCCGACCGTTCTTTATGGCACGGTGTTTTGGGGACCTTATCTTCTTCTATTAGATTGTTTCTCTAGAAAGCGTGTTTAGACGTTGCTTTTACGACACATCATTAGATGTCATAGGCTCACCCACCACAGCATTATCCTGGTCGAGTTTGGAGCTCATCCTTTCAAACTTGCAGTCATTTTTTAGTTGATCTAGTTTCTTCATCGGTTTCAGGGTTTTGCAGATTCGGCTGTCGACCGACATAGATACTCTTACCTAGCATTCAAAATAGTATTATTGTTTGTTTTGTTTACCTTTATCAGTGCTGGAGTCACACCCTGCGTTTCTCTTTGGGCTCCTTCAGAGTTGGCTCCCATCGTCTTTGGGTTTAGACTGATCACCGTATGGATAGAAATGAACGGATCTGTCAGCTATGTACTTTGGCAGAGGTTGAGAAGGAGACTCACTTTATATTTCGTTATCCTATCTATTATGAGATCAGAGGGAGATTTTACTGCCTATTTAGAGATTGCTTTTCTTTTTCAGTGTTCTTCAGCTATATTGACTAGCGATGCCTTGCACTTTACCTCTGGGAGGCCACCCAGCTCCTTGAGCATTCGCTTCACTCACTCATACCTCAGTGCCATATCTCCGATCAGCTCATCACCAACTTTTTCTCCCCTCTGTCTCTGCCACGGGGTGCGAAAAGGCCATCCAACATCACTCGCTCCAGATCGGTGAGACATTTCACCAGTCTGTCGAGGCAGCGACACTCCTCCAACAGTTCTTGGCGATGATCTAAGACTCTGGATCGTCCATGGTTATACCCTTCTGTGACCGATTTCTTTGCACCAAGGAAGGATCCCTAGTCCTTACCTTGGCTTTTGTTGTTTTGTGTCTTGTTTTCTTTCTTCTTGGACACCATTTGGTGCTCTTGCTTTGATCAACTCTTTTGTTTGTATGCACAGTCCCATAAACCCTTGTGGTTTCCTGTTGGACATTAATATGATTATCTTATCTTATCTTACATCTGAGCATCAAATTGACTCCATATTACTCCAAAAAAAAAAATATATAACAAAGTTTCAAAAATTGATAACATACATACATGATCAGATAGTTCCCCTTTGTCATACATATACACTTGCTTGCTTACATGATCATGCATCATTGGGCATTAGATTAACTGACTCCTTATTACTCCAAAAAAAAAAAAATGTAACGAAGTTTCAAATTTGATAACATACATACATGATTAGATAGTTCCCCTTTGTCATACACATACACTTGCTTACTTGATCATGCACCATTCCCCCTTGTTTTTGTCACTTATGACTCTTAAGTGATTTTCAATTGTGGTTTTGGGACGATCCTAAATTCCTTTATAAATGGATTGTGCAATTTGGTAATGATTGTCGTTGTGTTGTCCCAATTGGCCTTCAAAGTGTGAAGTACTCGTTTTTCTATTTCTATCTTGGCCGCTCGATTCACCATATTATTTGCAATGGATAGGTGCCGGTCCCTTATGAGATCCTTAGCAGTTTGTATGTGCCTTTGCATTACTTCCATATGAGGTAGCAAAATTGCTTGAATTGAATTCACCTCAGTTCTAATATGGCACACTTCCTGTAAAAGTTCTTATTGCCTCCCTCGTAAAAATCTGATCTTAGATAAATAAAGTGAGCTGGTGCTAGGATCCATGCTCAACTCTTTGCTTCCATTTTGTAGATCTTCATCTATCTTATCCATCTTCTCCCTTATAGTCTTGCAGTAAGAGGGAATATCATCACACAACTTTGCAAACAATGTATATGCATTTGTGGCTAACTGTTCTAGCTTAATGACAAGGGTGGAAAGTTCAACTTGCTCGATTGCTATCTCACTAGATACTTTCTCCATCAATCTTTTGTGATATTTCGTCGCTGCACTTTACATCAACTTCTCTTGAATATCTATATTAGGATCATTCACTTCCGCTCAAGAAATATATTCGTGATGTCATACAATACTTGTTTCTTTTGATGTTCTCTTATATTTGGGCTTGCTTGGCCATCCTTACTAATGACTCACTCAAGATTACCATATGCTCTTCATTAAGATTTGTGGGCTACAAATCAGGAATTATGATCTCCTCATTTAGAGCAAAAGGTTTACCTTTGACTGCTTGAGGTGATTGCTTCACCTTCTTTTTCATTCTCTTCCCTTTGCAGTTTGGTGTGCTGGAGCTGCACACACTATGCAGTTGTAAAGCTTGGGTTTGTATAGCCAGACTCGGTCTCTGTGGCTCAACCTATTCTCCTTGGTTCTCTGAGGTGCATCTTCTGTCTCCTTCTCCTCTCTGCTCATATTTGTAGCCATATGCTGTACAAACTTGTCTTATTTATCCTCTCCTTGATCAATTTGGAGTTCACTGGTGGAACTCAGCTGGCTTGCTTGCTTCATTCCCTCAATCTGAGGTCGTGAGGCAATTGGTCTTTGATTTGTAGTAAACTTGTCTGCTTTGTTATTTTGGCTCTCATCTTTCTTCCCACCTTCTTCACTCATACCAACATTGCCCTATGTGGCATCTTGTCACCGTTCTGGCTCAGGTGTATTACTTTCTTCATTAGCTGGCACACCCTGCCACTTGGCATCACATTCTTTGACATGTAAACTTATTGAAATAGCTAGTGTTGTATCGGTCAGTTGAGTGGACTCCTATGGGCTGATCTTAGGGTACTCTCTTATTTGCACAATCATAGGATTGGGTTCCAACAACTTATCACAAGCTGACATCTGTACTATCTTGATTTGTACAGGGTCTTCACCTTCCTTCCTCGGCTCAGTTGTGACTGTCCCTTCACTTAACACATTTATGTTAGGGCTCTTCTCTGGTTCATTATCAATAACTATTGTCTCTATTTGCCCTTCACTTAGTTGCACCAAATTATTGAATGTATCAACAAGGTTATCTTGGCCATCATCAATATCTTCAGTGTTGTTCAATTCCACATTCTTTACTTTTTGTTGAACGGCTACTGTTCGAGGTTATGCCCAAGGGCATCAGTGGGACGTTCGTAAATCACGTTCAGGGAAGTGGGGTCGCAACAAAGACAAGGCACTAGGCAGGTAACAGACACAGTGGGACCAGGGCATCACATTGGAGCATCACAGCGAGACCAGGGCAGCAGACACAATACCAGACAGGGTTGAGATCCTAGACAGGCTCGTTTCCAAGGGCAGAACGAAGACTGGGCCCAACACATAGCAAGATAGTGGCAGGCCTTTAAGCCAGGGGTTTCAAGGTGCACTTTCCGGTTTTTTGTTTTATATATTTGCTCTTGTTACCTTTTGTTTCGTCCTTCTTTCCTTTGATCAATGGAAAAACAAATTGTGGATGCACAAACAATGGGAAAACAAACGGTGGATATGCAAACTATGGGAAAACAAACCATCTCATTGGTCAAAAACGGTCAAGAAATTCTGGTGCACTTTGAAACTAACCATTTAGGGCAAGTCAAAATGGCATCACTTGGCAAGACAGGGAAATATATTTTGGTCAACGTTAAACAGTTCAAGGGCATTTTAAAATGTAGATTTGCTCGCTTGAAGGGTCACATGAAAAGCAAAAACACGGGAAGAGATTGCATAAACAAGAGAAGAAACAGAAAGATGCTGTCAAAATGTGCCCTCCTCCACACTTAGGTGGTGACAGTCATTTGTGTGGTAGCAGCAACTTTTTTGATTTTGTCACTTACATCCCTACCTCCACACCTCTCGCTTGGTGCCTAGATCTTTATGTGCAAGAACTTTTAAGGGCCAAGAGGAGGTTGGAGCTCCTAGAGGCTAAGGAGCAAGAAAGTTACTGCAATATACAGGTGCTAATTGCAGCAAATAAAACTCTTGCAGATAAAAACAACATTTTAAAAGCTCAAATCTCAACGCTGCAAGAAACACTTTTAGTAGGGAAGCTTGAATGGCATAACATGAAGGATGAATGGAAAAACCTGAATGCTACATTGGAAACAAACAAGGTCACAACAAATACTGAGCCATCTCATAATAAGGAGAGAATGATTCTTCACACTAGTTCACTGGGAAAGGCAGAGGTTGAAGAGGAGAGAAGTTTTTCAGAAGTCACCAAAACTTGGGACAAAAACAGAAAATACCTTGATATGGCAAGAGAAGAGGCAAAGATTCGTGTGAACACACAAGACGGAGATGTCAAGGAAAGGCAGCTTAGGGCATTCAATATAATTATCAAAGGGATAAAAGATTATGGGGAAGGTGAACATACCCTCGACTTAACGAGGGATTTCCTATAAGATTTGTTGTTGTGGCAAGGTCAAATCTGCCAAGCTTGGAGGGTTGGCAAACCACACGTTGAGAGAAATAGGCCAATCAAGGTAGTCATGCCCAGCATTAGCGACAAACAAAATCTACTTAACAAAAAACAACTCTTGAGGGGTTTTTGCTTCATTTTAGAGGAGGATTTAACTATGAGACAGCAAGTAGAAAGAAGGATGGAAATGGAAAAAATTAGAACAGCTAGAAATGAAGGCAAAAGAGCTTGGATGTTCAAGGGAAAAGCAATTATTGCTCATTTTGGCCACCGCTCCAATGAAGTGCAGCAAGAAGGCAACAAAGGTGCGGCAACAAACACTTTAACATGCAGCGATACAACAAGATCAACAATCATGCTTAGCGATAATAACTCAACTTCGAGTCTTTCACATCAAAACAAATAGCAATCAAGCTTAAACCAGGCATCCTTAAGTTTAGTTTGTTGGAATTGCAGAGGTTATCCATGGAGATGTGGGCTTGTGTTAGGAGCTATTGCGGAAGGCAAAGACATTATTTGTCTCATAGAGACACATGAGCATGAGGGATGTAAGACCCCATTGTTTGAAGGCTACTGGAAGATGGCAGTGTGGAATGAGGCAGCGAGAAATGGTAAAGGTCATGGAGGTATAATGGTTCTAGTAAAAGAAAGAGAAGGTCGTGCCATTCAGTTGGAAAAGACTCATTCTAGTAAACAATTTATATGGCTCAAAATCGTGAAAAATAACACTCTTCTGAGGATCGCAACCTGTTACTTTGCTCCACAAGTATCGAAAACTGATAAGAAGTGTGGCTTAGATCACAATGACCCCGATGCTGCATTAAAGAAAGATGTTGCTGTTTTTTCGAAGCGTGGGGATGTTCTTCTTGTTGGAGATTTCAATGCTAGGACAGCAAATTGGCAAGCAAGTATTTTCAGCTCCAAAGTAAATGATAACCCTATTTGGCTCACAGAAGAGAGAAATCATCAATGGAAAGAATATCCGAAGACGCTAAAGGCTGCAATCATTTTGGGGAAAAATTGATCACTCTATGTGGCACATTTGATCTAATAATCTGTAATGGTTTGGCTAGATGGGCTAAGTTGGGCAATTTCACTTGCAACACATACAACGGGGCAAGTGTGGTAGATTATGTAATTTGTTCACAGAATTTGTATGAAAATATTGAAGAAGTTGAAATTGGAGAGCACATTTGGGATCTCAAAATTAGATCATAGACCGTTGTACATAAATTTGTATTGGGCAAAGGATAGGCGGATTGGGGCAAAAATCCAAGGCCCTCAATACCCTCCTTCTCAGGGCAGAATTTTGTTAACTTCAGAAAACAGTAACACTTTCAGAGCTCCTCTTGAGGAACTTTGTATGGGACACCTTATGTATAAGCATGGTGTTAACAGTTATGATTTATCAAATTTGATTCATGAGGCTCTTTCAAAATGCAAGAGAGCAAAAAATAGAAAATCTGAAACTAATTGTTTTCCAGCCAATGCTTGGTTTGATAAGGAATGCAAGAGGTCTAGGAGAAACCTAAGGGAGTCAAATAAAGCTAACCTTGACATTAAGGCCTACAAACATATCCTAAAGAAGAAAAAAATTGATTTTATGTTCACAAGGAGAGAGGAGCTAATTTTCTTGGGCAGAAATAATCCCAAACGTTTTTGGAAAGAATTCCAACCAAGGAGAAAGCAAACTGAAAATAATATTACTGCCACCCAATGGTTTGAATATGCTAAGAAACTTTATGAACAAGAGGGTGGAGTGGGATAGCTACCTTTGGTCAACGATACTACAAATCTTTTCACTATGCAAGAGATAGAGACAGGAATTAAGAAGTTAGGTGGAGGTAAAGCAAAAGACCTTGTTGCGCTTCAAGCAGAATATCTGAAGTGGGGTATGAAAACTCTTGCACTGCACATCATTGAAATCTTCAACAAAATCTGCCAAGAAGGGTTTCCGAGAGATTGGACAATCAGCCTTGCAATACCACTTTTTAAGAGTGGTGATGTTAAGAACCCCTCCAACTACAGGACTATAATGATCAATCCCCTCTTTGCTAAACTTTTTGGCAGCATGATAGAAACTAGGATCAACAAATGGGCAGAAGAAGACCATAAATGTGCTAAAGGGCAAGCTGGTTTTAGGCCAAAGCACTCGACAGTGGATCACTGTGTCACTCTGAGACACATTATTGAAAAAAAGTGGGAGAAAAAGGAAGAGGTTTTTTGTTGCTTTGTTGACTTTAAAAAGGCTTTTGACACCGTCCCGAGAGACAAGCTTTGGTTCAGGATGGAAGAATTGGGGATTCCTATGCATCTCAAAGCTGCTGTTCATAGGATGTATGAAGAGGTGAAAGTCAAAATCAGAACTTCAGATGGCATTTCAGAATGTTTTAGGAGCGATATCGCGGTCAAACAGGGCTGCCCTTTATCTTCTACTTTGTTTGGTTTAAATATTGACAAACTGGAAGAGTGGTTAAACATGCAAGAGTGTGAAGGCATTTAGGTAGGTAAATTTGTTATAAAGCTGCTCCTATATGCGGACGATCTCATTTTAATTGCCAAATTTGCCTATGGTTTGCAAGATCATCTATCTTCTCTTGAGCGCTTTTGCAGAATGGTGGGGATGCAGGTCAATATCAACAAGACTAAGGTTATGATTCTCTCTAATAATAAAAAACAGCATCAACATGAATTTTATTACAATGAAAGTGTTCTTGAAGAAGTTGCAGAGTATAAATACCTTGGCATCGATTTCAACAAAAAACTAAGTTGGTCTAGCTGCAGGTATAAAAGGACATTAGGTGGGTGGAAGGCTTTTAATGCTCTTCAGAATAGGTGCTATGAAGCGGAGTTGTGGGATTGGAAAACTATTCAAACCTTGTTTGGTCTTCTTGTGCTCCCAGTTGTTCTTTATGGGTGTGAATTATGGGCCAGCAACACTACTATAGCACAATGGAAGCAAATCGAAGGAATCCAAAAGCACTTGATCACAAGCGAGTTTAAAATCAAAAGCACTGTTCCATTTGATATCATGCTAAGTGAAATGGGGGCTGCTCCTATCGAGGCACTTGCTATGGTTTGCCTTCTAAGCTATTTAAAAAGAATTGAAAAAATGGGAGAGGATAGATGGCCTAAAGTTGTCTTTAGTGACACACTATGTAAGCGAAAAAGGACATGGATGCAACAAAACATCAAATGGATGAGTAAATAGAATATTCAATTCAATATGTGCCCCACAAATAATAAAGAAATAAAGGTCTTTGTTATGGAGAAAAGAAATTGGGGAAGAGAGATCGGGAGGAAGAAACTATATTATATAAATGAGTTCAACCCCACTTGTGATCAACTCCAAAAAGCGTACATAGGAGCCAACATTTCTTGGAGGGCTAAAATTCTTATTGCTCAACTGAGAACCAACTCTCACCAACTTCGTTGTGAGACTGGGCGTTGGAAGAGGCCAAAGGAGGCTTGGGAAGAGAGAATTTGCAGATTTTGCAATTTTGGGAAAGTGGAAACTGAATAGCACTTTATTTTAGAATGTGAGACCTACAAGGATAGCAGAGATAAATTTGCGGATACTATATGTGACAGTTCTTGGCATAACCTATTCAACGAAGAGTACATTGAGCAATTGGGTGGACTCGTCATCATCCTACACAAGAAGCGAATAGTGCTACTTAAGTCTACTTGAGTTATCTTGCTGTCACATAGGCTATTTTTAGCCTCGTGGACGTTCAATTTTTTATCTATCTATCTATCATCTGGTATCAAACCAAAAAATATTTTCCACAACACTTTACTCTCCTCTATGATAGTTTCAACTTTATTCTTCAAGACCAAAAATGCTCTCCTTTTAGGAATATATTTGTTATTGTAATCCTTTAGTGCCTTAGCAATCTGCTTTTTATTCAATTTAGGCATTATTTGGGCAAGTGCGACTCTCTTATTTGCCTCTCGGTCTTCAGTGCAAATTTCCATTGTTGATCAATTCTTTCATACAATTTATCTGGAGTCATGTTTCTCAACTCCAATGGTGTATATTCAAATTTTACCATCATATCTACAACTGCCTTCTCTACTTTTTCCTCATCTACCTTACTCAATTTATCATATATTTAATTTTGCCATCATATCTACAACTGCCTTCTCTACTTTTTCCTTATCTACCTTACTCAATTTATCATATTTTACCATAGTAACACGGGGATGCGTCTGCCCCTCCCTAACCCCCCTTTTTGCCCCACGATTTTACTAGCAACACGGGGGTGCTCCCCCCCTTTTTGCTCCACGTCCCGGAGACTTGGGGACTCCGTCCTCAGCAGTGCCACTAGATTTCGCCACCTCCACTGAGGATGGGGGACGTCCTAATGTTGACTATTTTCTGATTAGACTATTTATGTTCAATGTTCAATGTTCCAATTCACTCCAATGTTCAAGTATTTACTCTTTTACATCTTTATATCTTATATTGCAACACATCTTTTCAGAACTAGCATTTAAAGTACCATATATATATATATATTGTTCCCTGGCCAACGATGTTGGATATTTAAGGACAATGTTCTTAAAATTGATTTGCAAGCTTAATAGATTGGTACTAGATGATTGGTCTTCTAAGAATTGGACCAAATTCTTATAATTCCATCTCAAGACATCTCTTCTTGTTCAATTTCTTTGTTTGATACAAATATATTTGAATTGTGACAAGGATTCATTGATTGCTTGAGATTGTATAGAATGATTTGATAGTCCAAACAATAACTTCAGTAATTATTATATGTATAATTTGGATATGTTCCTAATGCATTGTCGCTTCAATAATGTTGAATGTGAATGTTCATGCTGAAGAATCTTAGAATCTCAGTTTAATCCTTTATTTGTTGCCAAGGTAATATTCTTCTTTGAGTGAGATTCTCTCGACTATATTTGATGATGCCCTTTATATATATTCAATGTCTGCCAGATACTAGAGAAAATTATATGAAATCTCCAACTCTTATGTTGGCAATTACTTGACCGCCTTGGCATAGCCTGCTATATATATTTATGTTTGATTTATGACATGTACCAATATTCTTGATGCATATGTTGACCCGTTTGAACTGACTGTGATTACGAAGTCTCCTCTGTGCCTGGATGTGTATTATTGGTGATTGGATTGTGACGTACTTCTGAAGGACTCTGTGTTTAGTCTAGATATCTTATATAAACTTCTCTACCTTTCCCAGACATTTCCAAACCACACTATATTGTTTAGATACCTTCATGTTTCTTTGCTTTGGTTGTCTTCCTCACATTATCATATCTACTATTCTAGAGCGAATTGGATTCAATGATGATTGGGCTTAACCTATTCCCCTGTTTTACTCGGTTTTGGAGCTCCTTTTGCTTGAACGTGGAATGTACACATGCTTGTAAGGTGGCTTGTTGACGGTTCCTGGGAGGAAGATCGATGTTGGTCAAGGTAATATGTTCGATGGCCATGACATTACTCCACTTTTGCTCCGCTCTTTCCATTCTCCTGTATCAAACATGCCCCTAAATCATTGGGCTTGTCCCTACTTAGAATACTCGAAAGGGTATGATTCCAATTTGCGGCGGTATGTTACAAACCACACTCCTTTGATATCCTTCCAATGGGTAGTGCCCCCAAATAACAAATGGCTATTGATGGGTCCTTGCTTTGTGCATGATTGTTCTTCCCTGTTTTTGTGTACAGTCCATATCACACAGTTGCCAGTTTAATCAATAGTTAACGGATAATATTTATATCGCTAAAGACTTGGAATGTATTCCTTGCGTATGTGAATCCTCCTTTTTTCCCCCATCTCTAATGGATGCCTGGGTCTTCATATATTTGGCGTCTAAACTCCATCTTTGTTGCCTCACGTATAATAGGTAATGGTCACGACTAACCATTGAGTCATTTAAGTTTGGTTTTTAGTATAAACTTATGTAGTTTATTTTATTTATTAATTTGTTTCACTTACTTTAATAACATATTTTTAACTATCTTCGTATTAATAAATATATTAATATAATATATTCTAAGATGATCTTATGAATATGATATTATAATAATAATTTATTTATAAGTATATTTATTAATTACAATTATTATCATGTTGATTATATTGATCAATATATTTATTATTAGTTTCTTATTATATTAATAATAAATCGTATTATTATTATTAATTATTATTTATTCTATTATTAATTAATATATTATAAAATTTTATAAATATGGGAACATGACATATATACACACCCCATCCTATCCCCCACCACCGTCCCCCCGCTATCCCCCAACCGTCCCCAAATAAAGACCCTTTTGTCCCCCCGTCCGTTCCGTCGTCCCCCGTTTCTCAGGGTGGTGTAACTATGTATTTTACAAAATGAAATCCAGACAACCCGATACTTCCCCTTATGTTTTCACATACCTCGTCGATAGATTGGGGCTTTTTATGCACTGCCACCTTGAATTGACTGAAATCATTTGAATCAATCTTCTCCTCTTCTTCTTCATCGTCCTTAGGCATGATGAGCTTTTTCCTTGATTTCTTGGTTTGTTTGCTAGGCTCTGCCTCATCAAAGGTGTTCTTTCTTTTTGTTAGGCTTTTTCCTTAAAAGTGGTTTTGTCTTTCTTATCACTCCTTTCTTTTGTGTCTCAGCAACTGGAGCTGTTGTTGCCCTTTTTCTTTGCCTAGTCACAATCTGTGTGGTAGGTGAAGGCTTAGCTTCCTTCTTCTTTCCTTTGCTGCCCTGAGGCTCGGCAACAACAATCTCTTTGCCCTTTTTCTCAGCTTCTTCTTCATCGATATGTTCCTCTTTAGTTGCATTGGATAAGTCTTCACCTTTACCTTCAAAAATCTGTAAAGGCATGTCTTGCTCAACTCCTCCCAAAACTTTCTTCAAGTTCTCAATCATAGCCTTTTTTTTCTTATTCAGCTTAGGAGCATTAATTTGAACAGTAATCTTCACCTTTGTTGACTCATACCTGCCGAATGGCTCGATATTTTTGTCAACTTCCTCAGCCATCAATACAATGATTGCTACTGTGACTTCATCAATGTTAACCTGGTATGGTAGAGGTCTTAACCATGCAACCCTAGGTAAAACTGCTTGTGCATAAGTGAAATCAGTGTTTACCAAGAAACATATATCATCATAATATTTGTCTACAAGGGATTGTGGTATCCTAGACCTATTCTTCATTTTCCTTTTAAATTCTTCAAAGTAACCATCCATAATGGTCTCAAAATTGTCGACCATTTGACTTATGAATTCATTAATTTGTTGCGTCACTGGTTTCTTCTTACCCCAGACTACATTGCCAATGGTAGGAAATGAGTTTTGCACATAAAAGAAAACACAACTAATCCAAGATCCAAACTTGCACAAACTGATTTTCGTTTTCATTATACTTCCCAAATTCTCTGTTAGCTGTGCAAGTTGGAGATCTACAAGGTCATAATTGTGATCTTTCTTAACAATCTTCCATCCCAAATCTACTGCAACACATGGCACGCTATTAGGCCTGCTTGACTGGTAAAGTGTGTGTGCAATGACTCTGACAATAAATGCAATCTCCGCATTCCTAATGGTAGATATTGACATTCCTCTTTTGTTCCATTTAGCGAGCGTGTTGGCCTCAATTGCATATTTTCCTTGATAGCAAATGGTTTTAACCCTTTTTGTGACGGCGTATCTTGTAACATGATGAATAGTCTGCTTTGTTACCTCCACTGATCCATTCTCCAACCATAATTTCATATCATGCACACGGCTCAAAACTTCTTTGATCCATTCAACTTAAAAATTCCTTGGAAAGTTTAGGGCATGAGTCAACCCTTTTTCGACACCCTTCTTGTGTTCTTCCTTTAGTTGTCCATTCTCTCACAACTTATCATAGGCTGCTCTCAACTCATACTCTCCAACTTCTCCTATGTTGCACATATAACATGATCTCACATTGTGAATCATGATTACCCTAGGTGGGATTGATGACAGGGCACTCGAGGAATCAACCTTCATCGCAATTTCAGGATACACTCTAAATTTAGGTGGGGGACAAGCAGTACTTTTGACCAATTGAGCGTTACTAACCTCTAACTTCGTTTTCTTCTAAGTTGTGGATGAGCTTGATCCAATTTCATTAATTTAGGGTTCATTCACGAATAGTGCACAACTCGGCTTTGATGCAACTGCCCTTGATTCTCTTCAGTTGTCGATGACACGGACCAAATTTGTCACAATCTTGCTCAAATGCTCACAAATTGATCGAACTCAATGCTCTGTTAGAAAACTTGAATGTTGTGTGATAGAAATGACTTATAAATTCACTATATAGCTTGGAAATTTAAATTTTAGGGCCTCATCAATTCTCCGTACGTATAGTGGGTGAGTTACAATTGTCTCAACCATTGCAGGGAAACTCGGTCATCATACTTATAAACTCATACTCGGTTAAAACCATAGTTCGGTCATAACTGATATTGTAACTCAGTTGCACAACACTTTCAAGACTCCAATGCTGATATTTGTTCATCCCTAACACTTCAACTCATCACCAAAGTACATTACTCAATTCAATTCTCTAATCTATCCTTGTACATGCATTTACATGCTGATCTAGACCTTGATTTATACTATCTTAGGAACTGATTTATGATTTAACAATTTGAAATACAGTTCCATACATACCTCTTTACTTAGTTTGAGGTGGGGGAATCACCAAATCCTTTGGATTGGGTGATCACAACTTCACCATTTGAACTACTCTCCTTCAGTTTTCTTTTTCCAGGTTCTATTCATCCGAGTTCTCATTTCTTTAGTATTGACTGTTTACCTTACATTGACCTTTGTCTTTCCATTGTTCTCTTTATTATTTGATATTGGTGCTCGGTTCATGCAGTCTCTACTTAGATGACCGATCTTCTAACAGTTAAAGCATATTGGTCCAAAATTCTTCCAGTTTCCTTATCTTCCTCTAAATGTATCCTTGCACTATTTGTTGCACTATGTCCATACTTTCCACATAACTGACAATTGACCCAAGTATTGTAATCCCAATATATAGTATTGCCTTGCCTAGTTGCTTTGCCTTTGCCTTTAGGTGCCCAATTGTTCTTTGCTTTAGATCTGCAGTCTTGTTTCTTATGACCATACTTTTGACCATGTGTAACAGTAGCCTTCAAATCTAGATGTATCTTGTGTCTCACTGGTCTTTGATCTACATTCATGTGCTTGATGTCCATTCTTGTTACAATTGAAACAATTACCATTGAATTTAGGTTTAGGATTTGACTTACCAGTTTTGCTCTTGCAAATGTTTTTTGTATGGCCTGGTTTTCCATAGTGATAGCATGTAGGCTTCTTGTTCTTAGCATTTCTTTGTTCTGCATGCTTTGATGACTCTCCTTGCTTGGTAAATGACATGAACTAGGTATAACCTAGTCCAGTAGTGTCATGAGGTCTTCTTTGTGCTCTTAGTTGTTTATCAAGTTGCCCCATAGCCTCTCGAGATTTGTTCATTTTTTCCATGATTTCTTTCTCATCTTTCAGTTGATTTTTCTCAGATCTCAAATTTTTAATCTCTTCCACCTTCCTAGCAATCTCATGATTGGCACTTAGTAACTATTTAACCATGTCAAATTGATTGTGAATCAACCTTTGTACTTCATTGATCCTTTCATCGAGACTTGTAGCCATTTGCCTTTTATCTTCATCCACCATTACCTTGTCTTCTTCAACCTTTTTCTTTTGTTTAGTCACTTGACAACCTCACCGACTAGATTTCATTATCTCTTTTCAGTGCTTTTATTTCTTCATTCAGAATGTTGTTCTTCTCCAATAGATCTGCTATTGCTGCATTAGTTTCACTAGATCTGCCTTCATCACATAGGTCTTCAATGCTTTCTTCTTTGTATTGTGTCATTTTGTTGAATTACCATCTCCTTCGTTCTCTTTAGGGATTTCTTTAATTCCTCCTTTGCAACCTTGACTTGCTCAAATGTAAGTTGCAAACCAATCGTTTGATTCTCAATAACCTTTCCCAACTTGTAGGCTTCCATCTCCAAGATCTTTGACTCTCAAGTGGTTAGAATTCTTCATTAGAGACCTCAACTTTGATACCAATTGTTGGAAATCTATTTGGGAAAATAAGATGCTGAGAGGGAGGGGGGGGGGGGGGAGAGGGGGTGAATCAGGAATTTCAAAACTTGTACTCCTTCAAACATTAACCATTTATGACATTATCACCATAAACCTTTATCAAACTTTGACTTTGTATATAATCAATCATTCACTGCAATGTAAAATCAGACCTAAAGTCTACTTGCACGAATAAATCTCACAAACACATAATCAACACATAACACAAAGATTTGGTAATGTAGAAACCCTCCAAGGTGAAGGTAAAATTGTGGTGGGGATGACACCCACAAAATCTTCACTACTGTAGAAATAAAGTGTGCCTGTTAGGGCTACAAAGTTTGATCACTTCTAATGATCTACACTGTGATACCCTATTAAGAGCTTACAAGACTGTTAAGTCTACCTTGATTAAGGATTTTAACTACACAATTAAGTGAGCACTCTGTTAGGAGATTTACATAGGCCTGTTAGGACCAGTCTGTTAAGAGATTTACCCTAAAACACCTGTTAGAACGTATCACAACTTGATCCTTCGGTTTGCACTTGAATTCTTATAACATATCTCCTCTATACAATCTGATATCACCTCTCTGTGATAGATCGTCAATAACTCCTTAATGTACTACTCGGTCGCCTTACTTCACAACTTGCTGATTCACCTCCAGCTTCGCATACATGCAATCCTTAAACTCTCAACAATGAAATTAGGTCTAAAACCCTCCTTAAATAGCCATCAAATGAAGTTTCTAGATCTCAACCAACGATTCTTATTCATCCTTTTTGCCGCTTAGTCCTTCTAATTTTCTGATTGGTTGATCTCATTACATAAGGATTAATGATCCGTAATTATAGGTGTAATTACCTCTTTTACTCTCTCCTAGATCATAATAACATTTTTCTTTACTTGGCAAAACGGTTTGCATCAATATTTGTGCCATTCCAAACATTTATACAAAACTATGTTACTCGGCACATATACCTTTTTGATGCTCGACGCATACTGGTTCTTCATGTTGTCAGTCGACTTCCATAACAGTTGGCCCATGTGTTGATACTTGACGACACTTGATCTGCTCGACAATAACTATTGCTCGGCAACAACTGATTATATACATCACTCGGCCTAGATAGATTAGCTCGGTCGCAGTGTTGACCAACTTTGCTTTATAAATGACTAAGTGTTTTGCACTAATTGACAATATTGGATATCCATTAGGGTCAACATGTATTACCCACTCACAGGTGCAGTGTACAAGTTTATAATCCCAAAAGACTAGTATGGAAAACCATTTATGCTGTTGACAGCGCCGTATTGTGCCCTGATCATATATTTCTTAGTGCTATGGATTCCAATGACAACCACAGCCTATACTAAACTTTTAACATAGTCAAGAGAGTAGAAGAAAATATATAGAGTGAAATCAAAATGGGTGCAGATTTTTGGAGTGTTATATTATCAATGGCTACTACTGTTCAAATTTGATATACCATGTGGTTGAATGGATAGTTTCAGAAAATTATGAGTCTTGTATGTTTCTATCTCCTATTTGAAATTACATTGAGCCAACTATTAGGAAATTTGTTGATTTCATGTTCCAAAATAGTTATTTAGATTATTATCATAAACAAGTTACAATTATCAAGACCGCCATTTACTCCATAATCATTGATTAAATGTGGATGAAGTCACACGATCGTTAAGAGAAAAGGTCTTGAGAGCCAACCCAAACAAGTTAAAATATACAGAATAGGTACCATTTCCTTGCAAGTTGGTCACGTGGATAAACATAACAAGTTGATGAAGCTTATGGTTATAAAGGTGGGTATAAGCTATTCTTTATTTCTTCTTTCTTTCTAAGTTCAAATAAATATTATATGGGATAATATATGTGGCAATGAATTATATACATGTATATATGTATAATTACATTCATTGTAAATGATATTTAATAATTTTATATAATGTTTGTTAAAAACAAAGAGATTCATTATGGGAGTACTAAGGTAAATTTTGAGTATTATGCCATCTTACTTCTGTAATTGAAAATATAAAATAAAAAGGTAATGTTACAATTATTTATGTTATTGGTAGTAATAGGCATGAGTTAAATTACTAACATCCTAATCAATGTTAATATTCTTCTTTTTATTTCTATATATATTATAAGAGCTATTTGCCTTGATCTTTTCCAAGAATGTTCTTGCAGGAAAAGAAAGATTGATATCAAATCCAAGGGGAGTCTGACACTTCGTCAAAGACAACTTTGGATGAGGAGCTTTGATGATTGATATTCAGAGGGAGTTAGAAAGTCCTTGTGTATGACTATGATTTTGATGGGCCTATCCCTTGTGTACATAATTAGGAAGTGACGACTTCCAAATGATTATCACTTGTATTTGTAGAAGTTATTGAAAGGTGATGATTTTTCAATAACTTGACCTTCTATTGTGATCGACAGTCTCTGTCTAAAGCAGATCATGATAGATTGTAAACTTTCATGGTGGATTAAGTTCCTTAAATAGATCCATCACCATCTATTATGATGAACGTCTTATGATGTTTAAGCAGATAATGATCGATGATATCTTACATGGTGGATTAAGTTTATCAAACAGACCATTGCCTTATATTGTGATGGACATCTTATTATGTTGAAGCATATCACAATAGAAGATTACTTGCATGGTGGATTAAGTTCCTTGAAGAGACCATGGCTATTCATATGGTAAGCATTATTGAGAATGTGTTTGCACATACCTTATGAATATTTTAAGTAATTAGTGAATGTCATGCGACTTAACATTCAAGAGGCCATTAGTATTGATATCACGAGGTAATATCTAACTGGTGGAAATCTTCTACATCCTTAATCTTGCTAACTTGATATTACATTGAGGTAACATGTGTTTATCCTCTCTAGCTAGGAGGGAGTGTTGAAGTTTTGTAGCTTAAGTCGGATGATTATCATTATTAATGGACATGTCCCGCGAAGGGACATGTCTATTCGTATCTCATTCTCCATATAAATAAAAGTGATTGCTGCATTCAAAAACACATACCATAAAATGGCAGTGCCATTACATCTGCAAGAAATCCTCCTAAAATCAACACCTGCAATTTAAGGTATATTAACTTGATAAACACAAATAGTGTACCTTAGCCCACGGTGAATAATACATAATATTCCAATGACACTTCAGAAGCAAGATAGACATTAATAATTTTCAGCGAATGAGTAATGAGCTGTAGATAAACAACAATTTCAGCAACAAGTAGGATTGAAAATTATTTTTTAGAAGCTAATTACAGAATGACAGTTATAAGCTTTAGAAAGCTATTTCATGGGAAAATAATAAAAAAGCTGATGGTGATTTCTACTCTAAGCAAATACTGCTTACATGCAATGCCACATTTATTTCAAATTCTGTCCAATATTAAATCTAAACTGGGTAATCTTTAGTTAGATTCTAGGTAATGATGACAATAAACTAACCCTAGAAGTCATATCTATTGCATGAGAGGAGATCCAAAACTAATCAACTTCTAAAAAAGCTGATTCAGCTAAAATGAAAAGGCAGCTAAAAATTGCACAAGCCATGGATATATCCAAAATAACAAAATCTTTATTATGCTATTCCCTTAAAAAATGCTGATTGCTTGTTGGTTAATAGATTGGCCTTATGGAAATAATGGTTAAAATGACTCACTTTAACCTAGATGCAAAGATCAATAAGTACCTAATAGTTGGAGAGATTGCTTATTGGGTTAGCAATCTTCTGAATTTTAGAGGTACATTTCCCTCGTAAGATCTATTATTGATTTTCTCAGGTATGCTTTAAGGAAAAAGTGAAAAAACCCGACTAGTATTTGCCAATCACCATAGTACAAATGCGGTTATGGATTTACAATAAGAGGGGAAACAAAATAAATGACACAAAGATCGAGCAAAATCCATGAACAACTACAATCAGGAAAAAGTAATGAGAGATTTCTATCAGAAGTATGCATATAGATAAAAACTCCATGCTCATAACCAGTTGTGATGGAGTGATCATAGAGAATTGCAAATTGTCACAGGAATAATACAACTGCAAAGAGAATGAATGAAACAGAGATTTACTTTGCCTCTTATTTGAAGAATAACTGAAATTCAAAGATCCCAGCACCTCTATACAACAACGAATAATCAGAAAGAAAAACCCCTGCTCATTTTCCCTTTTTTTCAAAACTGAAAACTGAAACCTCCTTCCTAGCCAATTCTCATTCTTGCATCCAAGTGCAGGGTTTCGGAAAAAGAAGTCATCTTTTTCTTTTTAAACTGATTACCAATTTAAAAGTTTTCTCCCTAGGTCCTTTGGTTACTGTAACTAATTCGTCAAAGTCTAATACAATATAAAAATATATGGACCACATCTTATCATGAATACAATGTTTAATTTAGTGGAAATAAATTAAAACATAACGAGGACAAAATATTAGCATTTATGAGTTGGTGGATATCTAGTGGTAGGTGACGCTTCCTATGCATGTTC
Source organism: Cupressus sempervirens (assembly GCA_028749045.1). Lineage (NCBI taxonomy): Eukaryota > Viridiplantae > Streptophyta > Pinopsida > Cupressales > Cupressaceae > Cupressus > Cupressus sempervirens. The sequence goes on from CM053788.1 coordinate 103,907,961, forward strand.
CATATTATTTTGTGTCTTTAAATAAAACTTGGCCATTAAAAATGGAATGGCAACTTCTTTCTATTAGAATATTGTAATGTTTCTTTAGTGGTCATCGTAGCTAGTCTTTAGTTTACTAGGTAACTTTTATTTTTTTCTTTACTTCACAATTGTTTCTTTTAGAAACATCATCATTGCAAATGTATTTAACGAGCTTTTATCTCCTCTATTTAATACAACATCAATTTACCTACAACATCGATTTCCTATAACATCGTATCAGAGCAGGTCGATAGGATTTCATAAGATTCGGGGAGTTTTTAAGAAAAATTCGAGTCTCATCTGATCTATTCTTTGATTTTTTACAGTAAAAATCGTTGGAGGTATTTTTATTTAAATTTTGTGGTTCTTCTTTTAACATTTTTGATAAAAATTGCAAGCCTAGTTGAGCACTTTGATCATGTGATTTCTTGGTTTGATTGAGTCTTTGATTTTCAAAGTTTACATGTACTTGCATGTGCAAATTCTTGTATTTTGTCGCATAAAGGTTTCTTTGATGGGTCTGCTTAATTGTCCCTTGAAAAGATTTTGACGGGTTTTTCTAATTTTTTCTTTAAATTTTTTTATGATTCTGTACTTTGCAAAGTTGTCAAGGGTTCCTTTGTGGCTTTTAAACCTTTTTTTGAATGATTTGTAATCTTGGGTTTTTGGGATATGTTCCTACAAAATTGTTACCTTTTGCATTCTATTTTGGAGCATCATGCTCGTTTGCAAAAAAATGGAGGGTTTGGCAAATTTTCCTGAAAATCGTGACAGTTGTACTCAGTATATCTCTTGCTATAGGGAGGGATAACTTTGCTATCCAACATCAGGTTGGTTGTTTTATGATGATTTCTGGTTATAAGTTTTGCAAATTCTGGGAGAGTTAGTGGTGGACTCCGCTCTGTGGCAGTCAGTGGTAGGCTTGTCTGTATTTGTGGAGCATCCTAAAGAAGGGTGAAGCCTTCTCTTTTTTTTTTCAGATGGGTTTTGACAACTCTTTGCCATTGACATTTTGCAGATCCAGGAGGGTCTCAATAACACGTTCTCAAAAATTTATGGCCACAAGACATGTATAGTCTTTTGCAGGGTAGTTAGACGATGACCATAAGAGAGGGTATGAGAATATTGTAATATTTCTTTAATGGTCATCTTAGTTATTCTATAGTTTATTAGGTAGTTTCTATTTTTGTCTCCAGTTCACATTTGTTTCTTTTAATAACATTGTCTTTGTAAATCTATCTAAGGAGCTTATCTCCTATGTTTAGTACAACATCAGTTTACCATAACTTGCCAGTCTGACAAACATCAAATGTAGATATAAATACATCTAGAATCTTTGATCAAAATTACCAAGTGTTGAATCCACACTTTTCAAATCCCAGTAGCATTCATTATCTCTGGAATGGGTTTGCTACTTCCCTGTCTGTATGATCAACATTTTCTATTTCATGCCACAGAATAAATTGCACTTGTTGCATCAGGAAACTCAAATGCCTCCATGGCTGTGACGGTTTTTGAGATGGCTTTATTTAGAGCCATGAGTATCGATTTGCACCCAAATGAAAGCGATCGAACATTCAATTCTTTAGAAGGAACATATCTATTCCAACATTAAGCATTGCAAAGTGTATAGCATTCCATAACTTCTTGCTGCAATGTTGATACCCAACCAATCTTTGGATATCCTAGTTTATCTTATCTAATTGAAGAGTATAGGCAACAAGAGCAAAACAAAGAGCATCTGTCTCACATTCTGTTAGACCATTTGAGTAATCTTTTATTTGCCCTGCTTTTACCCTTTCTCTTCCGTCGCTGTGACATATGTCATCGCTGTCACATAGAAGTAGTTCCTCCAAAGTCCCATGTCATTCCAATGATTCCAATCTATATGATCACTGTCTCATAACAGAAGTTCCTACGGAGTCTGCATTCTCCCTGGTGAGTGTTATTTCCGTATTGTTCTTTGCCAACTTCGGGGTGATCATTTGAGACTTTTTCCAATGTTCTTGGTTTTCTCTCTTGCACTGGCAAGACTCAAACCATTGTTAGGAGAAATGTAACGTTACTCTGATCAAAATGGTCTATCCGATATTACAAGTGTGTTTGTTGGAAGGATCTGGTAGAACTTTGATCTGCCAAATTTCATAAACCCTTGTGCAGAACTCTAGTTGAGCATTTGAGTCATTTCCTTTGTGGACAGAACCCCTCTTGTATCTTCTGCAATCAGACGGTGGAAACCCTCTGGTTTTGTGTGTTGGCTTCATTTGAAAGTCAAATTGTGCTTCAATGAAATTTACAGGTTTACATGAAATCAATTTACAATTTGCATTTGTAGAAAGTTGGGAATTTTTTTTGTATTTTGTGGTGGCCAACCGCTTATTCAATGTTGGTCAAACTTTAAAAAGGATCACAGGTGGCATAGTGAAAAGCCTATGGAAAATTAATAAACAGTCGGCAAATAAAAAAGGTCAGCAAGCGTCCAAAAGGGGTTTTTTTTGCCTTCGAAGGAGGATGTGGTAGGTTTCAAATGCTTGGTATTGTTTGATTTATGAGTCCCCCATACAGCTAGCCATCCTCCTTGAAAAAGGAATTTTTGAAATTAAAAAGGGCTATGCAGCATGCTACTACCTTTAGTTAAGGTTGGGAGTTTAAGAAAAAATAATGTTTGGTTTTCTTCAAGCCTCTACTATCCTTTCCAGCACAACATCACCACTTTACCAAGCCCATCACAGCTCATATTATTCAAGGATGGGGTATTAAGAAGCCAAACAGATTTCTGAAATGTAGATTTTGTATATTTATCAGCCACAGGCATTGTTGCACCCAACCAAACTCTAAGAAACCTTCACTTGGTTTTTGTTGCTAGCATACCAGTGTCAAGGCCATGACCCATTCCATGAATCAAAAGCAGTAGGAACAACAAAGGAATTTTATTCATAGCATTGGAAATTGGAGATAAAGGATTAGTGTGCATGAAAGGAAGACAGTACTAGGTCAGCTGCCCAGCTTACGGTTGCACATGGAATTATTTCTCTTTTTTAACAATGAGTTAAAATAATAATTATTTAATAGATTGCTGTAGTATCCTTGCAAGACTTTATTCATTTGTATAACAGACCAAATCAATATTCATTCTTTGATTGAATTATTTATAATAAGTATGTATTCAGTCGCTGCTGTATTTTGATCCCCTAAAATAAAGGAGACAAAAAAATCAGATCTTGGAAAAATAAAACATTTTGGGTATTGTCAGGAAACTTGTACAAGGAATGTTTCAGTAAGGGTGTAGAATATCATATTTCCTAGCTTACTTCAAAGATTGATAACTGTATTCTGCTGATTACTTCAGAAAGTACTTGAAAGACTGGTTATTTTCTCACACTTCTTACTGTGGCCTTTAGTATCAGGGGCAGGGAATGCTGCTTTTTCCCATTAGATGATCTATTCTTTCCAAGTATATTGAATTACAATGTGTGCATAAATGTCAAGTTGAAAATGTTTGATGATTCTAAATTTTCATTTATCAGATGGTCGTGTCGAAGTTGTAACATGGATTCCAATTTTACGTCAATGTCATTTCGACCCTGTGACCTGAAAATGACAAAGCTTTTATCAACTCTCCAGACCTTTAGATCCACTTACAGCTTTGAAGTAAGGTAATTGGAATCTGTAATATATGCAGTAAGGTATTCAAATCTGTAATATATGCAACTTTCCTCCGTATTCATTTTGATATTGTTTGGATTCTGTCACATGCATTCATTTATTTTATTATATTTATGTGTGTTCTCTTTTATGTTTGCTTATAATTTGTTTTCTTAGAGCTTGACATACCTCTTTTTAAATTTTCCAGAAAGTGTGGTGTAATACAACTATAATGTCAACAGCAAGATGCCATCTTAAAATTAAGCATGAGAATCACAAATATAATTTGGCGACAATAATTTTATCTTACTTGATAAGTTCCCCTCATAGTCAGTGCTTTGGCTTAGATGTGATGAGCAAGAGTATCTCTTCTGTCAAACTCATCTTGCTCTTGCATCTGGTCTTTGTCCATTAGGATATTCCCACGCAAACTTGTATGTGGTAGTTAATAGATCAACTTAATCAATAAATAATTTGACCACAATTTAAAAACATCTAACCTTTTTATAGCTTTTGGGAGAACTTGTGTCTGTCTGATATATTAAAAGGTGGGTCAATGATTTTGACTCTTTCCTGGGGAAACTCTTAAAAGTTCTGAATTTACGATGTCCCCAAATCCAAACAAGAAAACAGAGAATGCAGTACGGAAACCAACAAAAAAGCCAAAAAAACTCACATAGACAACACCTAACTATAATCATCAAGGAGCAGCGATGACTATAATGGTCTTAAGTAAGAGGTGGTGATCAAGTATGGGGTTTTCATTATGAAGACAATGATCAAAGACACCAAATATTAGAAAGGCAACATTCTGTATGATGTCAAAATTTTATATTCTAATGACTATATTCTGTATTGCACAAATACGTTTATGTACAGTCTGCTGGATAGAGGTTAACTATAGAAAGAGAATTAACCACACAGAATAGCAAATAAAAATGCAGCAATTTCATAAATTCAATACAATATGTAAACCGATGAAGCAAAGTTAGTGAATTGAGAAAGCAAATTAACAACCAATGCTGTGCAAGTAGATTATTTTCTCCATTTTCAGCACTATGGACGGTATCTTAACTCAATCTTAGAAACTCTAATAGCATTATCAGTATTACATGACACCCTCGCAAATGATTTTTATGGGAGAAATAAGGAACCCGTCCCTCCGAAAACCTAGTGGTTGAATTTGGTACCTTATGAATTCTGTAAAGAACATTAAGAAAAAGTTGTCATCCTTATTTTAGTTAGCAAAGAATATCTTGCATCAGTGACAATTTTGTTTTCACAAATACTCATCAAGTCAAAAATTTAGCACCAACAAGTTTCACACATGAGCACAAATACATGAAAATATGAAATTTTTGACAGCGACACACAATTTTCATACAATACAAAATAGTAGCATTAGGAGAGTAGAAACTCGGTGATCATAATGTTTTTAGCATAATATCAACTAAATGTTTGTTGGAGGTGCCCAGCACAGAAAACACTCTGCAACTTCACAGAGAATATCTTACTTAGTGACAACAAGAATTTGCAAACACTCATATAAGGATTTAAAAGGTGTGCCACCAAGATTATGTGTCCATCGTATTCCATTGGTGCCAGGAGCAGTGCCTATATGGAAGCGGTCGTAAAGAATGGACAAGAATTATGCTGCATGAGTTAATGGAGAAATAGAACGCATGTTGGATGCGGGCATCATCTTTCAATATTATAAATCGAGTACATATTAGAATGTTTCTAATTCTAATGATTGTTTTATAATAGAAAATTGGAACTTTGTAAACTATAAATGATTGTCTTATTCATTTATTAATTTATTCAAATATTTATGATTTTGCCTTTGTAATATGATATTAGAGCACAGGAGATCTTTTCATTTTTAATTTGATATTAGTGAATTTTTTTTGAAATCATTCTAGTTGAATCTCCAAAAGCCATCTAGGGTTCAGTCCCTTTTTTGGCCTGTGATTGTGTGATTTAGTTGCATCTTTTGAATTGTGTGATGTGACTCCTTGAAACACAACTAGCTAGTGGATTTCATAGCAGCTTTGGTTGTTTTTGTGCCGTTTTTTCAGCTCACACAAAGCTCATGTGATCTATAAGGGTTGTGCATTCTTCTTAGAAGACATGCTTTTCACAATCATGATGGATGAGTGAGTGTCCTTGTAGGATCATCTTGGTAAAATCAAGGACATTTGATATCAGGTCAGAGCAATTGGACGAAAAATGAAAGAAAACATGGTGGCGATCAGCCTAAAAAGTTTACCATCTTCCTATAAACACTTTGTCGAGACTTTCAACATTGCTTCAACTAATATTGATTTCATGTTTTTTGATCTTTGAGCAACACTTTTATTGCAAGATTACTAGAAACAACGTTTTGACAGTGGTACTAGTTTATCTTCCAAAGAAAAGGTCTTAAAGCCAAATCCTTTCATAAGGATAAAGGAAATATCAATCTTCTCAACAAATATCCTCTACTCTGTCATTAGAAGGCTCAAAAAGAACATTCAGTACAACTGCTGCCACAAGCCCATAAGTATAGTCACATGAAACTTGAGTGTCGTAAGTGCTTGGCTGCAAATGCGAACCAAAGTGGTGCAACACATAAAGCAAATGTAGTGGAGCACATTGAGCAGAGCGGGTCTTCCTTTTATTAATAGCTAAAAGACCCGTAGACCATTTAAATCTTCTGCCTCGTATGTTGATTCAGGTGCATCACACTACTTCACTTATCACCAGGATTGGTTCACTGATTTTCGCCCATTCTTATATTCAGTTATTTGTGGTGGGGAAGAGTATACTTTGGTCAGAAAGGGCAATGTACAAATTCAGTTTGGATGGTGGGAATTGATTTTCCTCAATGTGTATAATGTTTATGTTTCTAGAATGTATCTCAACCATCTCTCAATTAGTCAATTTCTGATACATTCTCCTCGGTTGGATGCGACTTTCGTTTTACAGTAGTGTAGTATCATTGATTGGGAAACTTAGTCTACTATTCTCGTAGGTCTTGAGGATCATGGTCTATTCAAACTTTTTGACATTGCTCATACTTAGGTGCTTTCCAAGGCCATTAAGCACTCCTTACTTAGTACACTTTGGTATTAGTGATATGGACACTTAAATTCACATTATGTTTGTCATTTTGTTCAAGAAGATCTTGTCATTGGACTGCCAAAGATCCATACCTAGAACCTTGAAGTTTGCAAAGCACATCAGTATAGGAAGCAACATCAAACTTTGTTTTCGGATGGTGACTCATGGAAAGCTTCTAAGTTACAACAATTGGTCCATATTGCACTATTGTTTATCTTCACAATTGTTCTCCTAGAGTGTCCATTAAGAAGAAGACTTTGGAAGATGCCTAGTTAGGTTGTAAGCTAAGAATCACTCATCTCAACTTTGTTTAGCTCCATTGCTTTTGTTTGGATCTCTGATGCTAAGCTCACCAAGTTCGATGACAAGAGCTAGACGCTTCTGCTAACCGGCCATAATGATATTCATAAGGCCTACCATCTTATTGACATTGAGATAGATATTGTCATCTTTAGATGACATGTTGGCTTGGATGAGGAATGAGGGCTATTTTAGCTCTTTTCTCCAATTATGATTTCAAAGGATTATTATTTTAGCTATTTTAGCTCTTGACTTGGGCGTTCATCTTCCATTGGGCCTAGTAGATGGGAGGTCTCTAGCTTGTCCTCGCATTTGCACCCATTCCTTCTCTTGTAGGATCACCTAGACACATAGTTGCATCACCTAATCTCTCTAGGATTCATCCAATCTTGTATTTGATGAACCTAATCTTTGTGTACCTTCTACATCTGATGTTGGCACTTATACTCTTAGGCCTAAATGGTGGGGCTAAGACGATTGAAAAACTTCATCACGTTGACCTCATTAAGAGTAGAACTGCTCATAAGAAGAGAAAAACTTTTGATTTTGTAAATTTTGCTGTTATGGCCAACATTCACATCAAGTTGAGCTTATTAGAATGGTCAGGTTGCCATTGCACCAAAAGATCGATGTGTCAATGCCAGATACAACCAATAGTCTAATAGAATCATAGGAGGCAGTTAATCCATATCGTGAAACTCGTAAGGGACACTGGCCCATAACCAACAATCCCGCTTCCAACGCTACTTGTCGTGGCCTCCGTGGATTCGAACTTGTGACCAAGCTCTGATACCAGTTGTTAGCAAATAGCTAGGCAAAGGCTACTAATAAAATATTGGTGTCCATACTTTAAAGTCATGTGGAGTGGAAGGGGAGGACTTGGAAGAGAGACTACGATTGGTGTTGTGGGCCTATCAGACAACATATAAAGTAATTACGAGTTAGACATATATTTTAGTTAATGGACAAGAAGCTATCTTATTGGTAGAATTCATGGTGTTGAGCTTACAGATAGCAATAGAGAACAAGTTGGGAGACATGGAGAGTTTGAGGGAGAGGTTGTATGCCCTTAACAAGTTGGACAAGTGTTGGATAATCACGTAGTGGGCGACGAATGTAGCTCAACAATGGTGAAAGCATGTCATGATAAAATTCTAAGGTGAACGTGGTTTATACAAGGACAACTAGTTCTAAACTACAATGGTCGAAATGAGATAAAGTCGAGAAACTGTAAAGTGAGGTGGCTGGGTCCATACAAAGTACGAGAAATTTTAGTGAAAGGGTCCATTAAACTATGGACATTGGACAGAAGAGAAGTTCCTAATGCCACAAATGGGTCAAAGCTAAAGTTGTACTTTAAATAACAAAGTCAAGGAGGAGGATTCGCCTAACTAAGTAGATTTGGAAAATATTTAAAAAAAGAAGAAAAAAGAAAAAAGTGAGAAATGCCACCACATGGTGGAGTAGGTGATTGTGGTTGAGTTTAACAGTCAGGACCAATTTATTGGACAACAAGTTTTAAGATTGCCGACAGTGAAATTCGCCACAGAATGCTATACAATGTTGACCAACATCAACAAGCATTTAAAAAAACAAAATGTATAGTGCTAACATTAAGTAAGAATATAAATGCACGAGAGGGGAGAAGTGAAAGAATAGTTAAAATTTTCGAGAGTTTGAAACAAAATTGTATGGTAGAAACGACTGTTAGGGGATAGAGAAAAGCCATACATGAGTACAGGCTGTCAACATTGCGGTGGCAAACAATACAAAATGACGTTCAGTCTTACCTTTGATGGTGTTTAGAGCGAAAATGCCTTTCAACACACTACAAAGCCCTTCAGAACTACTCCTAATTCGAGAGAGGGTAGCGTTGGGGAAGACATGTAGCCTAGAGGAAAAAACTAATTGATAAGCACATACATTGCCACTATAATCCTTACTACCAATGGATGGGATCTTGGTGAATAATTCAATAGAATTTTACATATGCCCATAGAGTATGATGAGTATCACAGTCTAAAGTGGGAAGTTGTGAATTTCTAGAGTTGGATTTAGATAGGACATTGCAGACTGCCCAATTGCAATAAACTAGGAGGAGCAAGGATGGGTGGCGACATACGAAGGACACATGAAAAGAAAAACTGTTGAGGAAAGTAGCATAGGTATTGGAGAAGCATTGTTGAACTATGCCTATAGGCTGACAAAGAAGGGCAACAAAAGTTGTGAAAGTCGCAGAATAGACAAGTGAGATAATCTAAGCCACATGGTGAAGGAGAACTGAATTAGTTTCAAAGGGTGGAGTTGGCGCACATACCAACCATTTTTGCTTGTACAAAATGACAATTGAGATAGATAGATATGAATTGAACGGGGAAGCAACATTGGAAGGCACAATTTTGGTTGTAATCAAGCAGGTCCAAGATGGACTAGAATGCATGGGTTTTGCCATCGGGTGTAATAAAATGTAGGCAAGGTGGATGGCAAATCTAGTAGTAAGAAGAAAATTAGACTTGAAGGTGCAAGGGGTTGCTGTGAAAGATGCTCCCACGTCATAAACAATTGCATTTGATTGAATGGAGTAGAGTGCAAAAAGTGGTGATAGGACACTTTTGATGACAATGTGATAAAGCAGAGCTAGAGGAGAGCAAATGTCCAGTGGGTCCCCATCGGGTGATGATTGAGATGTTTGATAGGTTTTCAGAGACTAGCACTTTTCCGTATATGGGGTGTAACTTGAAGGTTTCACTCATTGCCACAAAGTTCACCAGTCTTTGGCACAGTTAGGTGACATGGTAAAAGATAGATACGAAGGCGAAGAAGATGACAAGGGAGGCAAAGTAGTTCTCGATTGAAATGGTATCTAAAGTTCTCACACATGCGGAGGTAGACTCGGTGACAAAGGCATCAAAAATAGGATTGATGAAGAAGTCCTTCGTTGTAGAAGGGGTTTAGCGATGCATTATGGATGTGGTGAAGAGTATGTTGATAGGGTCGAGTTACACCTTGGACATAGCCCACCCCCAAATTGTTTTGATCAATGGACTCATGAATGACATTGTGTATGATTAGGTGACACTATGGATAGAGAGGATGTTGGAGTTTATGACATTGTAGCACAAAACATTCTACATACCACATTAAGCCATAGAGCTGTTTTTGGATGCCTCACGGGTACAAATCCCTCTCGATTGTCTTGAGGTGACACCTAGTGGCACTCTAGCACATGGAAGCTGCCTATCATGCATTAGAGGCACTTGGATAGTGAGATTGCACCAGTGGATCATAAGCGATGAAGGTAGGTTCTCTCAAAGTTTTAAACGAAGTACGTGGATAGTGACGAGAGGATACGTTAGCACGTTCCAATGCCTTTGGAGATGGGGGTAGTCACGTGGCAGAGGACGACCCTGTCAAGTCTGTAGTTGCCATAGCAACATCCATGCCCATGCCCACAACTGCAACCACACAGGTGTAGTTTGCTCCACCTCTCTTGCTTGAGACTACATTCTTCACCCCATTAGCATCAGTAGGGTTGTTGACCACAACACCTATCCTTACCTTTGGTCAGATTCACACGCTTGTATGTCACCTATGGCACCCACAGTGATTGCACACGCACTAATAGTAGCTGCACTAACATATTTGGTTGAGGGACTCTCTACGATAGGGGGTAGTAGAGCCTCGGGTCGAGTTGGAGTTGCTTAGTCAAGAGTTGCCTAATGACTTATAGTTTGAGCCACAAGAGAGAGAGGTAGGTGTGACAATGGTAGAGAGGGGAGAGCCACACAAAGAGTTAGAGATATTGGAGAGTAGTGGAGCTAGGGAAGAGGAGACTAAACAACCCATTGGAGAGGGTTCCTTGGGAGACGGGGTGGCGGAGATGATAGTTAGTCATGCAATGACATAAGCCACTATGGATGCTTGGCTTACCAAGTTCTAGCGCGCACCACGAGCACTTGTGAGGCCTACAATGTTTTCACCACAGAGGTAGTTGCTACCACCCGAGGACATTGTAGACTTGAAGGATAGCATACACCGATGAGGTATCTAGTACTATAGTAGGAGCCATAGGTGCAATAGGAGGACTTTATCATGGTTAGACAAGTTGAGATGCATGTGGGCCGAGGAGCCATCCCTAGAGCCACCCTTCTAGCAGCTAGCAAAGCCTTGGGAGGAGGGGGTGCATAGAGGGACTCCTGATCCTAATTTAGAGGAGTACTTGGTGTGTGTAGTTGTTGGTGCCAGAAAGTTTAGCAGTAGACTCGTGAGGAAGTGGAGGAGCAGATCAAGCAGCTCTTGACTTTTGTCGTTGGAGGGTGCGCTATAGAGTTCGATCGGTGTTTTCAAGCTAGGGAATGGCCAACTACAAAGACACTAGACATGTTGGAAGATTGGGGTCTTCTTGATACACTCAAGGATAGCCACAACTAGGCTATTTTAAAGTAGATTGGGCCAATCTTCAAAGAAAGATATTATGAGGCCAGGAGGAAAACATTTTATAGTAGGGGCTGAAATTCAGAGGTTGATAGCAATAGAGGCTAGAGATCGAATGGCTACCCAACTTCAAGAGGTGGAGGGGAGGTTGACACAAAGGGAGGATTAGTTATCCTAGCACCGAAATAATTTTGGTAGAGTTGGCCCAGGAGAAGAGTGAGAGGGCAGCAAAGAAGGCACAGACCATGGCTTAGTTGAAGGAGAAATAGATGCAGTAGGGCATGATGGAGACTTGCCTGGTGAGCTGTGTCACAAGGTTTGTCGAATTTTCGGCTCCAGGTTCGAAATCCAGAGAACCTAAAAAATAAATAAAAAATTTGCATAAATTTGGCTCAAATCCGTCTTACGTTGCAGGTCATTGTTTATACTATAGGTCGCAGGTTGTCGTGTTTGTGCAGGTCGCAGGTGAGTGCAGGTTGCAACTCGTGGTCGTGGTCGTGGTCGTGGGTTACAAATCTCGCAGGTGGCAGGTGAGTGCAGGTTGCAGGTCGTGGTCGTTCCTGCAATGAACGAGATCTGTGAGAACTTGGGGGTTTTTTCGTTCCTCTCCATTGACAATGGCGTCTGAAGAAAACTCGCATTCGCATCCATTCCTTTCCCTTGACAATTTGGGCATGATTATATTGTTTTTCAATGTTCGAAGATTATTTAGTTTTAGGTTTTGGTTCATAGTTTTAAATTTTTATTATAGTATGTTTAATGTTTTGAAAATATTTAACTTTAGATTTACTTAATAATTATAATTTTTTATTATCAAATGTTTTTTTATTGTTATTATTATTTCTGTTATTAATTTTATATTATTTATTAAATATTAAAACATGTTAATAATATTTTATATTATATAATCAAATATTTATAATTAAATATGTCAATGCTTATATTATTTTATCAATTATTAAAATATATAATAATAAAAACTAGTATATACTTATTTTTTTTGAAAATTACATTAGGCGAATTTAATGTCGATTTTTTTTGGATTTTTTTTGACTTGTCGAACTTCATCCGAATTTCATGGTTGTCGAACGCGAACTCGAACTCAAACCTTGTGACTTAGCTAGCGAGTACCATGGAATTGTCAAAAAAAAAAGATAAGGACATCCTCAAAGTAGCCTACGGTGGTAAAGTCGGCCTATGAGTGTCAGATGATTGCAAAGAGCAACCTTAAGTATCAGACAGAATAGGTGTACCGACTGAGGGGGCAGTTGGTAGCTTCTTCTTCAGGGACGCTTCCTTTGCTCCCTCCTTTTTTGTAACAACCACTTTTCTCGGGTCTTAACTAACAACTAACATATCAAAGAAATACAATTATTACTTTTTTTTCATAGGAAGATAGTTATATCTATTACGTTCATGTGAATGAAATTAACGGTTACAATTAGTTAAACAAAAATTTCATACCTAACAATTGAAAACACTATCAATGAATTTACTATGGAAATTAAAATCTACATACCATGGAATTCGAAACCGAAATCAATCTAGGGATGCTTTTGCAAGCACCTAGGTTAGTCCACAAATACCACTTAGGATCAAATGATGATTACCATTAAATATCACTATATCAAAAGCAAATGACGATTACCATCAAATACCACTATATTAAATAGGGCATTGGTTACCATTAGTTCATTTAGGGCATCACATACCACTGTATCAATTAGGGCATCAATTACCATTGGATCAATTAGGGCATCACATAACACTATATCAATTAGGTCATCTATTACCATTGGATCATTTAGGGCATCTCATACCACTGTATCAATTAAGGCATCAATTACCATTGGATCATTTAGGGCATCACATACCGCTGTATCAATTAGGGCAATAACATTCAGTTAGGAAAATACGCTCATATTCATTATTCAAATAAATTAAGACAGAGATAACAATCCATTAGATAAACCTATCTCTTGCATATAGTTATATTTCATGTTTAGTGTGAAGATCAACCGATCTAATTGGTTGCCAATTATATTGACGAGAAAAGTTGCTTTCAATAAAGGAAAATAATTGAAACGATGATATAACTCAATCCATCTTATTTTCTACTTGAATAAGCATCATAAAAGTAAAATACCTGCTACCAATAAATGTTTAAAAGCTTATCTTTATCTGATGCACGTCTTGACATCTTGTGGAGAGGGGAAACATTGTTAGGGGCTTAACCACCCAACCACGAACCTTAAACTTATCTCCAAAATTTCTCTAACTAGAAAGGCCCTTCCTACCCGGAATAGACATAGAATATGTTGTCAGCCACTGAGCATTCTGGTACTTAATCACACCACTCGACTTGACAACAAATAATGAATTGGACATGCATGAGCTATTATATGATTCCTTTAAAAAAATTACATATATTTGTTATGGCACATTTGATTCTATTTCATGTTATTGTAGATTTCTCTCTCATCTTTTCACCCTCTTCCTTGGCCATATAGCCGGGTGAGTCCCAAGTGTTTAAATCTTAGAGTAATCCAACTCTTTTTGCTGAGCCTCAGCTGGTGTAAGAATATTACAAATTTTAGTATGTCATATCACTCTTATGACTTGAGAAATGATCTTAATGGGCTTGCAAGGAAATATAATTTGATGCTGAAAATTGTTTATTAAAACAAAGATGTATGAACTTATCATGTACATTTGATCTTGACTCAACATAGAGAGATTAGACTTATCGAGTATCCATTCGATTTGCAATTCAAAAGTAATCTACGAAATTCTCATGGACACATTCCTTTCTGTTGTAAATTCTTAAAACAGTTTAAAAACATATAGCAATCTGAAAATGGAAGGCTGACCACATAACCTGGTTTTAAGAAAGAAGACGTGAGCCTTTGCTTAATTCTAAGTAGCCGGTTCCTTTGACGTGAGTAGTCTGAATGTAAAACTCAGAGTTGATATGGATTACGACTGGTCTGAATCACTTGCAACATAAGGGTAAAAGAAGGAAATAATGTAAGAGAGTAGAGGTAAAATTGTGGGAAAAGAATATATCTTTGGCCTCACCCAACTTTCATAAATAAGGAGGCACTCGAAAATACCAAAGGCTTCCAAGAAGCCGTAACTCTTGAATAGTTAAAAGATTTGTCTTTTTGAATTATCGATATCATGTGCCAAGTGTACATTTCGGCCTCTTATAATGAAATAAATAAATATGAAAATGAACTTGAAGGTTATAAATCTAAAGAAGAGTTTATAAGCATATTTATTTACCTGCACATAAATATATTTTATTAAGATGACACCATATTAAATGTTTATCCAAGGTCGTACCTTTTAAATATGTATATCTAAATACATGTTTCATTTGGAAGATTATTTTATCTTCTTGTATACGCCTTTAAATGTACGTACTAAATAGATAAAAATCTTGTATAAAAATAATACTATGGTGTCACCTTTATTTTTATATTTACGTGCACGTACATAAATATGTATTATAATGAAGTGATGGAAATGTCAACCATAATCCAGTAAAGGTATGGACTTTAATTAAGATCATTAATGTTTTTAATGTTTATCTAATAGCTCATACGCATTTAATGTTTGTATACTGTTATGCAATCGCTAGGTCCTCAACCATGGTGATTCAAGATTCATACCCATTTGCCCAGTGATGGTAATGCTGCTGTGTCCAACTCTTTTTTGACAATGCTTCCAGCCTTTAGACGTGCTCCCTACAAGGAAATTCTCCACAGTTAAATCATATTATCATAACGAGTTATTAATCATAAATAATCATTACGGCTAACCACCTATTCAATTCCATGAATTCATGATAAATAATCAACTAGTCTGTTATCTTGATAATTATAATGACTAACCATCTTACCATTTCGCAGGATTATAACAAATTTAATTGTCGACTGCCTTCATGTGAACCTCAATGGTTATATGAACATTTTAGATTGGGTCAAAAATTGTGATGTAACATTTTTCATGAATTGTTCTCGTGCACAGTTGTTGTACCATTTTTGTTGTGTTTTTAGGAGGCGACTTTCTTATTGGGGCAGGGGGGATGTAGTTAGGAATGATTATGTCGTCGTCGTCAAATATGTTGTTAGGCTGTTGCGCAAGTCTTTGGTTGTTAATATACCCGAGGGGTAGGCAGTTATCCATTGCGACGGTTCACCTTGCACTCCCTTGGGGTATATATGTACTCTCTCATATGAAATGTATGGGCATTATGACTATCACCGTGTATGGAGTCATAGTTGGATGCAAATTTGATCGACATTAATGAAGGAAGTGGGAGTTCTCTAATATCTCATTGTTCTTTATTGTCTTTGTTACATATTTCTATCTTTAGTATGCCTTAATTTACTTTACCTGAAGCAGTAAACAAACTGCATTCCAAAGACACTCAACTGTCTCATATCAGTACGCCAAATATGCTCAAAGACCAATAACATTACCAACTCTAATAATCTGTTTTTACCTTGCATTACTCAAACTGCTCTCAAGAACACACATCCTCATGTTTGCGAGATTGCTTAAGATTATAACACATCTACTATGGTCTCCACTAGTATGTTTGGCCTGCAATTGTGGAGGCACAAAATGCATCTAGACTTTATGACACACAAAATAACATCAGCCAAAGATCAAAGGTAAGAAATAAAAGAAAAACCTCACATTTCTGGTTGTTACACAGTCATCGATAACATTTGCAAAATTGAAGATTATTCCAATTACTCTGGTCAGGTTTTAGATAACCTAGTTGCAGAAGTTTTCCCAGATTTTAAACCTGATCTAATGGTACAAATGGAAATTATGACCTTTTGACCAAAACTGGGAATGGCTGTAATAAAAAAAAAGAATAAAAATGTATGTGAACCCACTTAGGGTTTCAAATATCTTCTCATGAACATCACCTATCAAACCAAGGCCATTACCATTTTGAAAACGTCTCTCAAGATCTTCCAATTTTGAGTGTTATACCCAATTTGACTGGTTCATTTCTGAGTTATCATGTTTTAGTTGTCCAAAACCTTGTAAGGATTTTAACACAGTTTTGAAAGAAATTACTCATTGTCCCATTATACTCAATGACAAGACCTTCAACCAAGTTTAAAAGAAAGTAGATTCATTGTATATTAATCTCTAATAGATTCGAGGACAAGTGCAATCCAATTCAGTAAGAAATAAACATGTAATCAGCAATTTATTCAGGAAACTAACACTGAAATCAGCATTCTTTATTGATTATCTTCCTTCAAACTCACATACCACTTTAATCCTTGACCCCAAGAGGGTATTTGAACACAATTTAATCAGTTGCAACCAACTTTGGATCAACCATCTGATTGCTTGATCTATTTGGAGTTAATTAGACAACTTTGTTGAAATTTTGCCAAAGTTGTCAAACAACTTATGCAACATTTTTACAATTTTTTGATATCTTGACATTGTAACTGTACAATGAATCTTAAAAACTTCACGATGGTGCCAAACGTGGCCTAGAAGACTTGAAACAGTATTCCTATGTAATGTTAAGTTTTCAGATTTCGGGGCAGAGAAGAGATATAGTGCAGCAGTGGTGAATAATTACTTGCACGTTATGTTTTGGTGTGTTCCTTGTTCACCACCCAACACATATAATATATATATGAGATGAAGAGTTGCGTCTTCTAAAAGACATGACAGTTCAAATGGAGCCAATTAAGCTTACCCACTTAATTGAATTATTACATAATAAAAAAATATATTTCATATTACTATT
This sequence comes from Cupressus sempervirens, assembly GCA_028749045.1. Classification (NCBI taxonomy): domain Eukaryota; kingdom Viridiplantae; phylum Streptophyta; class Pinopsida; order Cupressales; family Cupressaceae; genus Cupressus; species Cupressus sempervirens. The sequence goes on from CM053788.1 coordinate 103,925,257, forward strand.
ATTATATTGCCATTAAATATGTAGGCACTCTTGGCTTACTTTTGCATATTTAATTATTTATTGTTGATCTTTGCCCTAAAGGCCACAAACATTAACACGCCCTCTTGGACTTGAGAAGAAGATCAACCAATAAATCTCAAGTCTATCTCAAGTCTATAAAAGACCTCAACTTCTCTATCTTCACAATTGGTAGAGGTACCAAAAACATAACTTCAATAGATCTCAAATCTATTATATATCCCATACATCATCTCATGATGTAAAACTCATACAAATCTCACAAGATCTCAAAGTCATCATCATATGCTCATAAGTATTAGTTTTTTGAGTCTAACTGACTCAACCGATATCAAATCCAAGATATCAAAAGCATTGGCCGAATATCAAGTCCATGATATTCACTAAATACTTTTGAGTAATGGCTTCCTGACATCAAGTCCATGATGTCACTATGTACTCAAGCTGTGGATCCAAATCCACGAGTCCCGAGGACTCAATTGACATCAAATCCATGATGTCACCCATACTAGTATCCGGACATTAAGTCCACCAAGTACTAAATCCAACATCAAATCCATGATGTCACCCGTACTGGTATTTGGACATTAAGTCCACCAAGTACTAAATCCGACATCAAATTCATGATGTCACCCATACTGGTATTCACAGATTAAGTCCACCAAGTACTAAATCTGACATCAAATCCATGATGTCACCTGTACCGGCATCCGGACATTAAGTCCACCAAGTACTAAATCCGACATCAAATCCATGATGTCACCTGCACTGGTATCCAAATATCAAATACATGATATTCACCAAGTGCTCCGGGTACTAGTATCCGGACATTAAGTCCACCAAGTACTCAATCCTTGAGTCGAGAAGACTCAAACCGTGGATTGCCACTATCCACAAATCATAAAAAATATAATCACATAGATGAATTTAGCCACATATGCATACAAATAATATAGTTTATGCTATATTCACATATCGAAGAAATGATCATGCAAAATAGCCAAATATCTCAATTAGAGACTCAATTATATAAAAGAGGTTAGTCTTTGCTATAGCATAGCCAATGATCATAACAAACGCAACCAATAATGTAGCCTAGGCTAAATATAGTCTTGGCTAAATACATAGCCCATAAAAATATATGTAAAAGAAATGCTTATACATATGAATCCCCAAAGGAGTTTATAATGCAAAACTAGGTGAAAGTAGGCCCATATATAAACTCTCTCTTAAACTTGAGCATCTCTAAGGTGGATTCAATCCACATATGCAAGTTCTCAATTTATCCATGACTATTTTAAGTCAAACTAAATTGAAGTAACTGGGGTCCATGACACTTAATGTGATCTACTCCCTTAGTGAAGAGTTTACAAGTTTCCTATCCGCTCCCTTTGAAGTTTGGGTTTAACTACTTTTGGTAGGACTCCCTCTCAATGTGTACACTGTAAGGTCCCCTCCCGTTATCTAGCTAAAGTTTACGGATAACTTCTCAAGGGGTTATGAGTCATTATCAAACCATGAGAATTTTCTGTTTATGTCACTTAGTTCAGATTTATCTGTAATAACCCCAGCTGGCTATATCCTTAACAATCATCAATTTTCGTTTCCTAATCAATAGTCAAACATTTCGTCAAACATTTGACAATCTTTACTATTATTGTTGCAAATTTGGTAATCTGATTTTCAAAATTACATTAGAGAATGCAATTGGGCACTTACAATTTCAGATCAATTTAATACTAAGAAGTTTGTATGAATGCCAACATTAATTCATAATTCTGCCCTACGAACTGTGTGATTATATAATTATAAAGACAAACGATTTGCTCTAGCTTTAATTCATTACCAACAATGTTTCAAACAAATATTAGCAACATTAATATTTAAAATGCCAAGAACCTGGAAATATAGATTGGCTTTGATTATTAATTTGCAGTCCAATGTGAATCTATAGCAGCCCCAATAATATATCGTAGACCATATAAATTGAATGTTACTCTTGAAAATTGTAACATGGCCGCTTAGAAATGTCACACAAACCCTCCTTAGGTGCAATTGATAAACTGCTGCCTTATAGTGAAAGTGAAATGACAGCCTTGTAACAGTTAGATTGAACTCCTAGCCAGGACGTAGAAGCATAAAGCCTTCAATTTGCTCTCCAGAATCCAATCTTCAACACTTGTTCAATCTAGTTCTCAATAACAGTAGATACAGTAGAGAAGCAATCATAATTTGCTTTACCTCAACAGCAAATTGCAAGATAAACTCAGAATCTAACCCTTATACTTCAGCAAGGGCACAAAACCACAGACTTAGAATTGTCACAAAGACAACAAGCAAAGAGATAAATAAACAATCGGATGCCTTTCTCGTCAAATACCCTCATATTTATAATTTCCAAATGGCACCGGTTTCCCAAAAGAACTCCACTTAAGAAGCTTACTCTACACAACATTAGAATATAGTAAAGTGCCATTAATGTAATTTATTAATTGCTTTTGGCTCCAGAAAATGACCTTTTCCACCATAACTTAAAATTCTGACATGTAAGGCCACTGTTTCTTGTTCTCATGATTTAAAACTTTTTGTCCCGGTTCCAACGAGCTGTGATACTGAGGTGACCAACAAACAACACTAACAAAAATAACAACCTCAGCGTATTTAGATGAATAATAATAATTCACTCGTCTTGCGAAAATAATTGAAGAAGCATCAGATTCAAAATCTGACAACACCAAAGTGATCCTGATGATGAAAGACGATGAATGAACCTGACGGGGTGACTATAAATAGACGCTCCTTCCAAGATTCTTGGAGCCCAAATCGGAAGCCCGAAATAAAAACTGAGAGCATCACCCAACTGCTCTAACCCAATTGAGCTCATTGGAACGAACAATTTGACTTACTATAAATAGTAAGTCCATCAAATGGAGCCAAAACACACCATAGGCTGTTGGAAAGCCTATAACCACATAATTGAGACCCTCAAATCCTATTGCTAGCTCACAAGGGTCGCGATGGTGAACTGACCTAGCCAACTGCAGGAAGCCGCTAAAAAAGGGGAAATTACATTATCTCAGAATTAATAGTTTATACAACCAGTTTTAATTCTTTAACTCATACTCAGAAATGAATATAATGCCCTATTGAATATTTTGCTATGTTTAGAGTGCACTTGGAAATGTTCGAATGCTCTTGGAAATGATTCCCTTTGACATTTGGTGGCTTCCTCTGTGCAACTCTGCACACCTTTTGTTCATTCATTTGCGCATAATGCTGAAGGCGTGCAATGAACTTTCCAATGCTCTCTATTTTCTTTAAATAATAATAGGGCGCGGCCACAAAATTAGATCTTCTTGGTTATTTGCCTCAAACTTAATCACAAACTCATGGTTGAGTGCCTTATCTGATTTGCTGGGCTTTCAGCTTATCTCACGAACACTTCTCAAGAATATTTGTTGATCAAACGAAGGAGCCAACTAGGAAGCAATGGACTCACATGTTTTCACTTTCTCTGTTGATCAACACTCCCAACGACAAATGGAATAGTTTTTCGCTACACATACAGATCCCCATAATGCAAATTATCGATGCTTTTAAGGTTCCACCAGATAATAGCTTCCTGGTTAAGATAGATCAGATATATCAAACTTCTGATACTATTGTGTCTTTCATGTCATCGCAAATGTATTCAAGCACCAACTATAGAAGACATACACCTCCCATTTTTAACCTCAAGCTTGCTGCCATAAATTTGGTGCAACTGCAGTCCACTCAAAACCAACAATTAAATCCTGAAAATTTCCAATTTGGGAAGATGTATACATTATCACATAAATCTCAACTGTTAAATGACACTTGTATGAGAGACAAATGAATGAATTAGGGACAATAATAAATACTGTTGGAATATACTTGTCCATGTAATCACCACACTTGATGACCACATGATTATTTTTAATTCTGCCCGAAATGGATCCATTGATTAAACTCTCCCAGTTCATTAAGTCTCCAAAAAACAAAAAAAGGTGAAAGTGCCATCAGTCGGTGTTAATTTATTATTGTCTTCTGTAGAAGCAGGGAATCCTGTCAACTGTGAATGGTCTGATGCTAATGAATATTTTGAAAATATCTAATGTTTGTAAACTCATGAATCCCCAACTTCAGCACAGCTGAATCCTTATTGGCAGTCATTCCCCATGGCAATCATGATGCTGAAAAAGAACTGGAGGGACGACAAGCTGCGGCTGTAGAGATCACACACAAGAATATAAGCTAAGCTTGAGTCCTGCAGATGCACCCTGGCGCCCATTTAATCTGCGCTGATCGAATGGGTGCCCTGCCCTATTCTAAGGGATTCTTCGTATTACATTAATAGAATACCGCCAGGATAGCCAGTAGCAGATCCGACAGTTGTATAGCTTCCAGTTGGAGATCCACCAGCAGCAGTATCTATAGCAAGCTATTGAAGTAAGCACCCCCTCGAGTTCCAGGGTCGAGTTCTGGTGCAAAGAGCTGCCGAGGCCTCATATCGCTTGGGTGGGTAAACAGGTTCATCCGCTGGCTCTGGATCCCAATGGCCTTGAGGGCCCTCCAGCCCCGATTATGTGATGTTGTGTGCTTGATGGGATGTTGATTCTCCTTCGTGCATTTCTAATGCAAAAAACATTGATGTCAAACTGCGTGGGCTTGAATTGACCTTACAGGTGGGAAGTAATTTATCTCTTACTTGGTATATCCTCTAACAAACTATTGTACCACCATCTGTCCTCTTAATTCTGTTGCCTTGTGTTGATCTGCCTTCAAGCTGTTAGGCTTTATAGAAGGAACCTGCTCTAATACCATGTTATGTTTTCGAATTTTAGGGCAGAGAAGAGATATAGTGCAGCAGTGGTGAATAATTACTTGCACATTATGTTTTGGTGTGTTTGGTAATGACTCGTGCAGCAGTGGTAATAATTACTTGCACATTATGTTTTGGTAATCACTTTTGACCATTTTGACTAGATTTGACGTACTTTGGTAATCACTTTTGACCATTTTGACTAGATTTGACGTACTTGGTCCTTATTGCCCTTACCGTGACAATTTAGCTTATTGACCTTACAAAATGACTCAAGAAGATTACACTTGACAGCAAAATGTAGACCTTATTACATGTTTTCATACAAAATAAAATATCAAAATCTTTATGTATTCAAGTCCCCTTGAGTGTCCTCCTGTCTAGACTTCCAATTCCTTTGTACAATGCATTTGATTCCTGCAAACAAATTAGATGTTTCCGTCTTTGGGTTAATGCTATACCTCCTTCCATTCAATTGGTAATCACCCTCGTGGTTTCAAAAAACCAATCTTTCAACGTATGTTCACATGTTGTCATGTGTACATTCAGCATAGTTTCCATATAGAATCCCTGCAAACCTGCATAGAGCTTGTCAGAGAAAAAATTACATCTCCATCATTGCAATAAGCATCCATTTGGTTCTCTACGTGAACCGTGGCGCTATGATGTAGATTAAAATCCTTGCCATCTTCTTGATCAGCAACATCAATAATCACCATAATCAATAGGCTCATGTATGGCCTTTTCAATCAGCAAACAATCCTGTTCATCCTCTTGTTCAACAATAATCTCATCATTGTTCATTTCTGTTGTTATCTTGGGCAATAGGTTCATGCTTCACATCTGCTTGTCTCCTTCTATTCATGATTCTCCTTATAGGCTATTTGATATCTGGTTTGATTTGTAAATACCATGATTGACTAACCTATTCTCGGTATTCATCTATTCTTTGTTCCAACCCTTGCTAAACTCTTCTAACACCTCCATTACGTTGATGCAGAGGTAGGGATTCACATTCACAACTTTTGTCATCATTCAAAGAAATACAAACATTTTGCAACCTTTTAAACAACTCATTAAACTGGGGCAGATTCTGCCACTTGCAAACAGATGTTAATGTCTTTCATAAATTACATAATAAAACCAATTGTTTTGGTGAGATTTAAGAACAATGAAAGACAAACATTTTTTCCAAATTTATAGAAAGTTCCAACAATTCAAAGTAAAGTTATGTCTTTTTTCCTAAAACAGGGTAGGTTTAGACGTTCCTTCACCAAAATGGCCATAACTTCTGCAAAACTAAATGAAATTGGACCAAACCAAAACTAAACGAAAGGTAATTCATTATTTTTTTCAAAAATATAAGTTTCAAGTCTGTACCATTCCATATGAGGCTGTACCAATCAAAACATCAAGATGATTTGCAGGAAAAATAATTCAGAAAACTAGAAAATAATACGTTAAAAAATGTTTTCTTCCATTTCGATCCTTTGAAGTACTCATCTTTCTTTCTTCCTCTTTTTTTTACATTTCTTCTTCTTTGTGAATTCCAATAAGCTTTCTATGCAACCCATGCATCCAACAACACTTCCTTTTCATAGGTCAACTCCATCCTTTTGCCTCACCTAGGTTTCTCTACACTACCTAGTATCTTGGCAATGACTAACCAGGTTCTCTTCTCAACTTGTCACGACCACAAAAACTCATTACAACTTACTCCACCTAGAGCTTTTGGGCTTTGCTACCACTATGATGTAAAGGCTGGTAGGATTTATAGTCGTCATTAACAAACACTTGGTAGCTAAGAGAAGGCTAAACACCTTGGATTTTGAAGGTTTCAAAGTAGCCTTGGCCAATGGATTCATAGACTTGTGTACAAAAACCTTCTGTCAAGTGGAAATTACCTCTAGAGGACATTCAATCAAAAGGGATTTTTATGTTGCAAATATACAAAATGATGCTATCGTAGGATTGCCATGGATAAACTCCTTGGGGCGTTTCATTTTGGATAAATATGTTTCAAACATGCGGGAAAAGAGATAACATTAAGAAGAATGCTTGATGGGTTCCCCAAATTAGTGTCTTGTAATAAGATGGAATGGATCATTAGGCATGATAAAGGGGAATGGATAGCTCAATATATGGTTTTTAGATAACTTCCCTCCCCCATTAAAGGCATAATCCATTCAAATATTTGTCCCATCGTTAAAAGATACAAGAGTTTTTGAAGATATCCCACCAGGTCTCCCTCCATAAAGGGGCTTTGGACATGCTATAGAACAAGAAGAAGTTGCAAAATTGGTCCCTACAAATCTAGGGAAGAATTTGAAAAAATCATCAAAGAACTATTAGAGATGGGCCATAGTTAACCCAACGACAATCCATTTGCTTTATCAATTGTGCTAGTTAAAAAAAAAGATGGAACCATGAGGGTGTGCATAGATTATAGGGCTATAATTAAGAAAACCATAAAAAATGGGTATCCTAATCCTAGAATTGATGAATATATGGATGAACTACATGGAGCATATTACTTTTTAAAAATTGATTTAAGATCAGGATACCATGAAATTAGGATGAGGGGGGAAGATGTACAAAAGATAACCTTTTAGGTGCCATTTTGGACACTGAGTTTTTAGTGCTTCCTTTTGGATGTACAAATGCTTTGCCAACCTTTCAGTCTTGCATGAAACACATTTTCAGACAATAACTAAGGAAGTTTCTTCTCATATGTTTTGATGGCATTCTCATTTATAGCAAAGCATGAGAGGAACATCTAAAGCATATTGAGGAAGTTTTGGGTATAATAGAAATAGTCACCATGCCAAAAGCTCAAAATTTGAGTTTGGACTCTAAGAGATACTCTACCTCGAGCACAAACTCAATGCAAAAGGGGTGAGTTTAGATGAAGAGAAAACCAAAGCTATCAAAGTGTGGCCTAAGGCCAAGACACTTGCACAACTTAGGGGTTTTGTAGGGCTATGTAGTTACTCTCGGCATTTTGGAAAAGGATTCTTGAAGATAGCAACCCCCCAATCACAGATTTGACTAAGAAAGGAGCATTTACATGGAATGGCAGAGCCCAACAAGCTTTTGAGCTTCTAAAAGAATAAACGAGTTAGTTTCAGCATTTTGAATTTTTCTATGCCATTGGAGTTGTAATGCGATGCATCTAGGGAAGTTAATGGGGTAGTTCTTAGCAAAGTAAACACCCAATGGTATTCCATACTTGTAAATTCACAAAATCAGATTTATGATAGAGAGATGTTGGTCATGATGCAAGTCTTAGCGAAATTCTGACAAGTCTTAGTCGACACAAGGATCATAGTGAAAATAGATCACAACAACCTATATTTCTTCCTAAACCAAAAAGATCTAAATGAGAAACAACAAAAGTGGGTGAGCAAAATTCAAGCCTATGATTTTGGTATAGTATATGTAAAAGAAGCAAATAACATATGCAAAAGATCTCTTGGAAAATTAGATTTAAGAAGACATTTGAGTTTGGGAAAATATCATTCTCTACAAAGGGAGGTTATACTTAAATCCTCAATCCAAAATAACAGACATCATTATAAAAGACTTTCATGATAATCCATTAGAAGGCCATCAAAGATATTATGAAACATACAAACATATAAGAGAGAAATATTCATGGAAGGGATTGAAGAAATATGTTTAGAAATATGTATAGGAGTGCATGACATGCCCATGAAATAAATCAGAATAGTCACACACAATAGGGCTGTTACAACTATTACTAATCCCTAACAAAAATGGAAAGTATATCCATGGACTTCATAACAGGTCTTCGTAGAGTCTATGTACAAGTAAATTCACATTACATATATGTGTCTATGTACGTACATATTTTATACCCACACAAGTATGAGTATAGACACTATATTACTATTCTAGGACATGATAGAATTTGCAAGATATACTGAGATCATCCATATAATGAAGCTAATATTTCTTGTTTGAATTTTTTTTATAGTGTTTTAGTTTAATTGGAAAGCTCATGGTCATCCTTGTACTTTCTTGCTTGTCTAGCCGTCTTGTCCTTGGTCCAAGTGGTTAGATTCATACCTGATGGCCTAATAGTGGATTTGGGTGTCCACTTCCTAACTCCCATTTTGGCAACACTTCTTCCCTTCATTGTGCTCTTGCAAAATGGATATGATTTTGGGTAATAACATATTTCCATAATTTGAAATAATAGTAAAATATCACATAATCATTTTCAATTTCTAAGATATTTATTTTTCAATTCCCATCATGACAGCTACTTAACATGTCACATGAAACAATAACTGATAACCGAGTTTTCTATTTCATAAGAATCACAATATGTTAACAACTTTATCAATAGGTCAAGTTCTCATGAACAATTATTTTCAACAAATTTACTATACTAACTTCATATGAATTCTCCAACAGCTAGAAGATTATTTTGAAATGTAGCAAAATTTGGGATTTAACACTGACAAGAATTGTGTGGGAAGATTCTTTGTGGTAGGAGATCTAGTATTCTTGCGGCTACAACCATTTAAAAAAACTCCCATAATTTTTTTTGGCTCAAATCCCATTTCTATGGGTCGTACATGGTGATAAGGAAAGTTGATGAAGTGGCCTGCAGATTAGAACTTCCTAATGATAGTCGAATTCACAATGTATTCGATGTATCTAGACTCAAGAAGCTTTTAGGACAACAAGTGGTTCCATGTGTAGAGTTATGCTGACTTGATTATGAGGGACAAGTCATTTTGGATACTGAATTATCCTTGATACTAGAGAGGTAAAATTGAGGAATCAAACTATTTACAAACTTTCGATCAAATGGAAAGGATTACCAAGTGAGGATGCTGCTTAGGAAAGGGAAGAGGTCCATGAAATGCCTGAGAACAAGCAAATTCAGGACGGAAAGGACTGTAATAACCCTTAATTAGGATAAGAGAGAATCCATGGAATTTTAAATTCTTAATGATATATATAATGCTCCAATTGGATAAGAAGTACGTATTGTACATAATCTCAAATTAATCAATATAAATGTATATATTTTAATCATATTTGAATGCGTATAATCATTTAAATTTTATTTATAAATATATATATATATATATATATATATATATATATATAAACATTCTTTTTAAAAAACGACTAAACAATCTATTTTTAATAAAACTAATTTATAAAACATGGCACGCCCAAGGCAGTGACCACAGGTCGTGCCAAAGCCAGCAACCATGGGATGTGCCTTTGAGCCAGCAACCATGGGTTGTGCCTTTGGGCCGGCGACCATTGGGCCAGGACTGCTGTATAAAAGGTAGCAACATTTGTACAAATGAAAAACAAGACAATTTTTTAGTAAGACAGTGACAGGGAGTAAAACAAAATGGTGAGAATATTATAAACAAGAAAATAAAACAGGTTTTCAAGTGACAGGAATAATAAAATAATAACAGAGTTGCTGAAGGAGATAGTTTGAAAACAGCTATTCAGTTCTTTTGCAGTGCCATCTCAACACAGCCAATTATACTTCACAGGAAATCCATCCTTTTAGCATTTTAATTCTTATAGAGTATAGTGACAGAAGATAACAGATGTATGATCAATTTGTTATCATATATCAGAGTAATTATTCTCTATAACTTAAATGTAAGAGATAAGAGACTCAATTTGAGGTGGGATCTCTGCCAAGTATTAATGGTTAATGTGTTCTGAGTCCTGACATTAATAGAGATTCCAGAGGCCTTAGGAAGATACTCTCAATGAGATGGTTGCTAAGCTGAGAATTCCTGTCATTAGATAGTTAAGCAATCTGATTAGAGTTTACTCCTAAGGATTGGGTGGGTTCATCATGGGATTAGTAATTAATTGTTATTTAATATATATATCTATATATGTGTTAATTTTTATCATCTACTAACAATTGTTACAGGTATTAGCATCAAATACTCAATCCAGAAGCAGGGACATTACATGAGCGAGATCTATGATTGGGAACAGAGCAAGTGCTCAGGCAGAAACTCTTGATGACCACTCCAAGGATGCCTTCTCACCTTGCTTCCCAGTGGTAGATGCTGTAGTTTGTGAGCTCCATTTTTATTTTGTTGTTTGAAAGACGAGTTTTTTGTAGAAGGGGGTGTTAATGTAGACGGCAAATCTGCCGTTAATAAAAAAAAAACCTTTTTAGTCTTGTTAGTGTTTGACAATGTGTAGTAGATTGTTCTCAAGAGGGTGTGTTGGTTGCTGATGGTTGGTGGTTTTAACCTAAGTCATAGGGTTCGCTGAATTTTCGGCTTCAGGTTTGAAATTCGGCAAACCTCAAAAAATGAAAAAAAAAGTCGTTAAATTCGTCCAAAGATTCGTATTGCAATATTTCCCTTGTCGTTTTGCATTAGGGTCGAAGTATCTGATTCATGTCTGATGGTCTAAGCATTTCTGATGGTCAAAACAAACACTGGAAGTCATCTTTGGTGGTTGCGTTCTCTGAAGTCGCCATGTATCTCTGAAAGTTGCATTGTCTGAAGTCACCATTCATCTCTGGCGGTTGCATTGTTTGAATTTCCCATTAGTCATTGCCCAAGGATCTCGCACAGAAGCTCTGCCATTTTTAACTTGCCCAGTCATCGATAGTCAGATGTAATATAGTTATAAAGTTTTTATTTTATTTTTGAGGTTTTAAGTTTTATAGTTATTTATTAATTCTTATTCAAAGTTTCTTATAATATGTGTTATTTTTATTAATTTTTATGAAAGTGTTTATTAAATTTGATGCAAGTAAAACATTTATATTTTATGAATATTTATATTTATTAGTAATATATTAATGTTTTGTTTGTTTAGTTATGATTATTAATATTTTTTTATTACATCATTTTAAAATTATTTTTAGTTGTATAATTTTTATAGTTTTGTTTTATACAAACATTTAAAAAGAAATAACATATACATATTTTTTTTTGAAAATTATATAAGGCAAATTTAATGTCGAATTTTTTTACAATTCTTTTGCCTTGTCGAACCTCATCCGAACTTCATAGCTGTCGAACTCAAACTCAAACTCGAACCTTGTGACTTAGGTTTTAACCTACTGTACAGCACTATTTATGTATGGTTAGGGAACCAGTTGGTATTATGATTGTATGGACATTACACTTGCAAATAAATTTATATCTTTCTGCCATTCCATGTGTTACATTTGAATTACTGTGTCAATTACGTTATTTCAATATTCCTGTTGGCTGGGAGCATTAAAGCGTACATCCAATATGGAGTAAACATACAGCACCATAGTTGTAATTGCATATTGTCCAAACAAAAGCTACATCATCATTATTTTTGCAAGATAATATATAACCTGATCAGATACTACTGCTCATCACTATAAGTGATACCCTGTTAAGTTGCACATATGTATCACGATATCAGGCATAGCGGCATATTCATAAGTGCATTATCATATCAATATATCTGACACAGCACTGTATAGTTTCATTGCTATCAGTAGAAAGATGTTTGTTGCGTAATTTACACTGATATATCAGGAAGAACAGAGATCTCTATAAATCTGCAGATTGGAATATCTTAAATTTGCATAATCCCTAAAGTCATCAGATACAGAAGTGATGTATTCTCCAATCCATATATTATTGTTTGCAAATTATGCATATTATTAAGATAATCTATCTATCTATCTATATATATAGACTCAATCACCTTGCATATATCCAATTGTCATATTAGAGATAGCAGTGAATTTGTTAATAGTTTATTTATTATGTAGGATACACATTCATAAGTTGTATCATAGATCATCATTCTTAGTGTTAGCTGAGACTTTAAGCAAAGAAGTCTCTTGCAACTTAGCAAGTTAATTGTCCCAATTTCATAAATTATGCAAAAGGGGACTTTAAACTGGTAATTGTGGGGGATGTTTCCCTTAAATCCGCAAGTCCCAGGAATGTCCCCTTACCAGGGACACGCTTTTTTTTTTGGTGGGGGGTTGATGCACCTCTGTGGAACGATGCTTAAGTTAATTTAGCAAAAGCTCTTACTCGTTGGTGCTTTGGTTTGTCATGTTTAAGAAACTTATATTATAGTTTTTTGCTTCGATTGCAATATTACAATCTGTAGGTGATTATCCTTGCTTTCAAAGCACTTTTAATTGTCTAAGATGAAGTCTTCTTTGAACACAAGAAGTTAAACAAAGAGTAATTTAGTTCTGACTATGAATTTGGCTCTGTAGCAGGGATTTTCTTTATAAGTATCATATTTTTCGTATTGGCACTTATCTCATTTTGGATTTCGTTTCTGTGAAACATTGTGACAGGTTGCCATTGTTGCGGGAGGATATGCAAAAGACTAATCACATGAAGAAAGTTCTTCTAAAAGCAATTGCATTGCTGGCTGAACAGTTAAAAGCAGCTAAGGCTTTGCTTGATGGAAATTTGGTGAATATTCTTTTGAGCATGGTTCCTCTTTAACTTATTTACACTTTTTTAATATTTTGGTATGAAAAAATCTTAAGAAGCTTTGTATAATCACAATCTACAGCTACCTACCAGCATTTTTGAAAACTCAATTAAAATTTTGTGAATCAGTGACAAACAAGAGGGTTTTCCTAATGTTTCAAGATTAGAAAATGAGACATGGCCTTTGATTGGGCTTAACATTGATGTAGTTGGGATGCTATGCAATTGGACATGTCATGTATGTACTTTATTAAATATAAATAATTTGACTACAAAACATCACATTCATCGCATATGCCTAAACATACTATTCTAGTAAAGATAGGAAGAATTATATACAGAAATTGCCATAGCAGACTTATCACTCATGCAGTCAATAATATCTCCAGCACAATCAGGCCTGACTCACATACCTAGAAACTTAATTGAAAACTGTGTGGAAAACTGAAATTGCATTAATTCAAGTATGTGTATAAAGAGAATATGGTAGGTTGACATGGCAGGGTTGTTGGTTGCAACTATCTTCACCTAATCTTATAGCTATCATTTATAGGAAAGGTAAAACAGATGTTAGCTGTACATTACATTCTGTACGGTCATTCATTTATGCTGCAGATCTTTGTTCATGATTATGCATTTATACAGTTTGTGACATGCAACAACCAAAATGCTCTCTACATGAACTTAATTGATTTGAAAATGTGTTAAGTGCTATATGTCAATCATTTGTTCCTTTGTAATGCCACTTTTATCTGGCTACTTTTCATTGAGAGTTTGATGATTTGTGGTGGATTTCACCATCTTTAGATTGTCTTGGCCTTTTATAACTCATCAGTGCAGTGATGACATGCATCTCTCTGGAGGTGCCCTTTTGTCCTGCCAAGTAACTGTTGAAATATTCATAGTTCTCCATCCCCATTGCTGCTGCACCATTCAGTTTGGTGTAAATTTAGTTTTAAAATTATGGGGGAATCAATTATAGAAATTGAAATCAAATGAAGGTATGTCTGGTGTTTTTTTGAGGTTTGCGAATTGCTGCGACATTTGTACTTATGCTCTCTACCGTACCAATGATCTGAAATGTTGATGCAAAAGCAGACACATTCAATCAAATACAGAAGCAGAAACAGACACTTTTATACTTTCTATGTTAAGTTTTAGGTTTTCCTTTAGCCTGATTTAGATGCCAAGCCAAATTTAATAAACAAGTAGGCATAGACCTTGCTTTTAATGACCAAAAATACTTATTTGTGATGTGTGATGCTCAAGGTAGACTTATCATTTTGTTCTGTTATTTAAATGAAACCTGGCATTTCCCTGTTCATTTATTTGAAGAATTAGAAGTTGACAAATCATGGAGGAACTAATTTGAAAAACCGCAACCAATTGAAGGATTAGGAAGACAAGAACTCACACTTTCTTGCATCAAAATAAAAATAAATATAGTTTTTTAAAAATATTACAGTGTTGTATGCTATTAAAGCTTTATGTGCTATATTACTTGTTGGATATAAATTAACCTTGCAGATTATCTCTTCATAACAAGGTTGCATGTCTCACAGATTAAAGAGGATAAAGTGTCATTTCCAGGGGGTCCTCATGAAGTAGACTTTCTTTTGCCCTTTGCTGATGTGAAATCCATGCACGGTTGGATATTTTCATCTATCATTTCCCATTTATTTGTATTTCTATTTTCAAGTAATTTATAGTGTTCTGGCTCTTTTGCCTGCATGCGATATCAGGGAAGCCCTTTATTGCTGATAACACTGTTTGTTATTTTTCCGTCATGTAGAGGTGTCTTAATTATTGTTTTACCACAATTGTTAAAGTTGGCAGCAGTGAAGAGGTTGTTGGCTTGGTGGTTTTCAGTGGCACAATATTTGCACAAGCGTATGCATTCCCAAGAGAGTCACTTGTGCAGGCTGTTGAAGATTTGAAGGTAGTCTTAATTTGTTTTGTTGATAAATGTACACAAACTTTGATTGGTATAGATGGTTCATTCTAAGTTTATATTGCAAAGTTGTTTTACTACTTGATACTGGGAGCCATCTGTGATTAGGAATGTTCATATATCAATGTCTATGCTGTTAGGAATGTTAGCCAAAACAGTTTCATCAATTGGATATAAAATTGTCGTTATACAGCAAACCCTACTGTTTGTTATATTCTTGCCTTTTATCGTATGTTCTATTAATGCATTGCAAGTGGAGTGTCCTGCTGTACCTATTTGTTAGTATGGTAGCAGAATAGTTAAATTGTCATTTTCGTTATTCTTCGCTCCTGCCAGTCATTGGATTAAGTGATACTGAATTTTTCTCATTCCACGTGTTTTGGAGTTTTGGGTTGTTAGGGAATGGCTTTGGAATTGTGTCATATGTGACTTGGATGAGATTTGCATTTGGAATTTGAAGTGTGCCAATATAGAGTTTGCTGATGTTTATTGTATTCTAAAAATTTCAATTCACTGAACTTGATACAAAAGTAAAACACTGATTGAAATTGCTAGAAATATTTGCAAACCTTGATTTTACTTGAAAACTGAAACCTCAAAAGTCCTTAAAAAATTGCTAGAATTTTTTATATTTAATTAAAATAGAAAAGATTGGCATTTGTGTAATGTTATCTTTTGTTTGAACCTTGAAAATAGTAAATGATTAAAATTACATGTCAATAAATAAATAAATTATAAGATGATAAATTTTAATAATCTAAAGGGGTCATTCAAATAATTAGATGCTCAACTATTTTTATAAGTGACTTTGTGATATGGAGATTTATAAAAGGTCTCTTAATTATTAAAATGGATTAAAATGATATTATTTTTAGAAAGTTCTAGGAAAGATTATAAAAGATGGATGATGGAGTCTTTTGGCATGCTTGGTTTATTTAATATTATTTTCTTTGGAAGAGCTCTAAGAGGTTCCAGGTTTTCAACAAGCTCTACTGTGGAAACCCTTGGGTTTTGTGGAATCACATGAAAAATTCCATCCATTTTTGAGGTGGAATCATCTAGAATTCACAGTTGTACTGTATTATCCAGATCGGTTGTGGATAGCTGGAGATCACACAAAAGGTTTACAGATTACCTATCAAAATTTTAATGGCACATTTTGAGACAAATTTGTGTAAGCTTGAAGATTATTCCTTGTCTGCATTAAATTTCTTGCTGGGAGATATTTAATGGTCATTTGAAATTATTTAAATATAATATCTGACATGAAGATGAACATAGAAATAATGAATTAATGATTCTTATTTGTGCATGGAGATTTTTAATTTCTCAGCTGTTTCAATTACTGTTATTAGCGTGGGAGCTTAGTATTTGAAATGTTGTTTTTCCTTGTGTTAGTATTTAAGGTACAACTTTTATTATTTTGGAATGGGCCTCCTTTTTATATTTTGGTTCAAAACCATTATATATACCTAGGTGGAAGTCTTTGTTCGAAGAGATAATGTATTGGAACACTTATTTTGGGGAAGGAAAAGATGTGAGAAAGGAAATATATTTTTATGAATTTTTAGTGAAAGGTTAGACTAAATCGCTTGGATGTGGAAATTCAATAAACAAATCTCTCAATCCGCCCTAAGAAATTTGTAGGGTTTGAGAAAAAGGGACACAACTAAGTATTTCATAGAGACTTAGCATGGGTTGTGGTTCAATCTAAAGCTAGCAATTAATATGTTGGTTGGCTCCTGCTTATAGTGGGACTTTTTGATCATTGCCTGAGGAGATGACTTTGAGGAGGGCTCTATCTATTTGATATCCATGATGGATCAATTAGGACCATTAAATCTATTATTGAGACAAAGTCCCACTCATCACTGGCGATAGCCTTGTTTGAGGAGGTGATGGAGTTACCGGCATAGGAGATTCCTGAGAGCTCGGGGACACCACAGGTTAGACTAGAGGTAGTGAGATTGGATGAGGTGGTCAGGATAGATGATGCATTATTGGCCACCAGTGAGGGTATTGTGGCACAAAACTTAAGTGAGTAGGACTTGAGTAGGTACTTGGGTAGGAGATTCAGCATAAGACCCATTACATCGTCGTCTGCCACTATCTCACCTATGAGAGAAGTGCCTCAGGCGATGGATCCTCCAGCCCCACTAGAGGAGAGTCATCCTACCATTGTAGTTGAGTGACTCATCCTACCATTGTAGTTGA
The DNA here is from genome assembly GCA_028749045.1 of Cupressus sempervirens. NCBI lineage: Eukaryota > Viridiplantae > Streptophyta > Pinopsida > Cupressales > Cupressaceae > Cupressus > Cupressus sempervirens. The sequence goes on from CM053788.1 coordinate 103,942,766, forward strand.
GCGACCACCCCCACCTCCGACAGGGATCATTGCGGAGAGGATTTTAGAAGCAATAGAGGTAGCGATGACCATGGAGCAACCCACACCATTTGACCTCTCGACAGCTATGGGGGGAGGAGGATGTTGAGACGTACTTAGTAGACGTGGTGACTCGAGGTCGTCGAGTAGTAGTTTCAGCATAGAGACGTGCTTTGGAGGCAGTGGTGCGGGAGTCAGAGTAGTTTTTTTCATTCATGTGGGTTGGTTGTCTAGCGACCACCTCAATATGTGTCGAAGCATGGGGATGACCGAACATAGAGACCCTAGAGATGATGGAGGAGCGGACTACTCAGGAGGCTGTGGTGGAGAGCAGAGTTGAGCACCTCACGCGAGAGATAGTACAAGTGTATTGGGAGGCATACTATGCTCTACTCAAGAGTGTGAGATGGATCAGGTAGTAGTAGTGAGGGGTCAGGAGGAGACAACTACCAGATTAGCCACAGTAGAAGCCAGTTTGGCCACACAGTAGGCAGCTTGGGAGGAGCAGGCAACACTCATGGCTGAGAGGGAATCAGAGAAGGCAACATTGGTATCTCAGTTGGGGGACACAAAGAGAGAGTCAAAGGAAAAAGAGGTAGAGCTCTGAAACACAGTTGACATGATGAGGAGAGCATTAGAACTTCAGATGCAAGCTAAGGTGAATTTGGACGCCCGAACGCAATAGGTACATGAGTTGCGGGCACAGTTGAATGATTTACGGGCACAGAGAACATCTACTGCACCAGCCCTACCAGGGACGTACCCCTCTTCTTCTTAGTTTGTTTTAAGTCTTGATGTACTTGGTAGTTTAGTTGTCTTTATTTTTTCGTTCGGAGATGACTTTTCTTTTTGGGGGGGGATGATGTTGCGAAAAACTATATTGTAGCTGACGAGATTAGTTAGTATCTGAAAGGTTGTGTGATGGTTGAGTCACCCCTTCAGGAAGTATATGTACATCGTCTAGATGGAATTATGAATCATCATTGTAATTGTGATTGCATATTTGCTTATATGTATAAAGTATCTTGTTCTGTGTTACATTCTAATCTCTTAATGCGATAAACACCCATTTACCCTGTACAGTTTACAAAATCTTCTTCTGTGAGTCGTATAATGTTTTTTAAATGTTGGTCATGGGTATGAACCAAGGACATGCAATTTTAAAGATGGAATATTAATAGTTGGCACTTCCTCTAGCCGTTGACAAGATTATATGAGTTGTTATAATCATAGTTGAAAAACTCAGTTTGGCAATATTTCGGCTAGCTCAAAATTTTTGAAAAACTTGGAATCACCAAAAACTCGGCAAAAAAAAGGGCAATAAATCAGCACTTTTATCAAATATTTGAAAATCTATAATTTTTATAGATATATATTAATAAATAAGTATGAATACTATAAATAAATATATTTGTTCTCTATAATGAAATTATAATTTATAAATACTATAAACTTATAAATGTTATTAATAAACAATGCGTATGCATATTAGCATCAAGAATAAATATACAATATTATAATTTATTAGATATATAGTTTAATTTATACTAATTTATAACTCTAATGAATTTATTAATATACAATATTATACTACTTTAGTATTAATATATAGTATAATAGTATTATAAATCTAGATTATACAGTATTATAAATTTACAAAACTAGTTCAAATAAATTAAGATTTGTAAATTATAAACTTATCTATAAACTCATGATCATCAATTCATTACTTATATAAATTTACAACTTATAGCTCTATAAAAATATATATAGTGATGTTGATGTGTATATAGGAACATAATAGTGATGTGTATATAAGGAGATTTGACTACTATGCGTTGACTTTCCAACTCATTCATTGGGGATAAAATTTAGCATACTTAGACAAACTTACATTAAATTTCCAAACATGTTTTCTATAACCTTTTGAAGAGCAAAACCATTGTGTGTATCCTACAATCAACACTCCATGTGATGGCATCTTTGAGGCATATCATTGAAATAGTTCCTATGTCTGAATCTGTGCTTCTACTGATGCAGAGATAAATTCAATAGAAGCAATATCAAAAAGGAACCAACACCAGCAAGAAATATATATGAAAATTTCTTCTTAATTAATTCTTCAAATGAACAGTAAATACATTTGCTCTCCTACATATTTCTTCTCCCGTAATTTAATATTCTAAAGACTTTCCCTTCCACCTAAACCTAAACCTAAAACTCTATTTATACTTGCTAAGACGGTCTACGAAAAATTCTAGATTATTACAAAATAGGAAAAATAGTCTATAGAGTACTCTAGATTGATATAGAATGGGGAAAAATGACTCCACAATGATCTGAACAAATTCCAAGAAAAGATCTTACCCTAATGACAAAATCGAAATAAATTTCTTCAGTCGGCACATGCATAAAACTTGACCTAAATACTTTATGTGGGTGCTCTTGCACCATACTCCCTAGGAAATTTGATCTCAAGCCCACTTGAGATGAGCTCTTGTAGAGTGGTACCTTGCTTCTTGATATCTTGTTCAGTCATCCACACAGCATCTACATCTGAATAACCTTTGAGTTTTACCAAATACTGCTTGGACTCCTTTCCTCTTCGCTGCTTAATGATTTTGGTGTCAAGTATCCTTTCTAGTTGTGGTGTCTGCTTAAATGGTAGACGTTGAATGTCTTCTATATCAGCAATCTGTCCTGTATCAATTTCTTCAATGGGTGCTTTGAATGGTGTGAAGTCTGCTATGTTGAAGATGGGAGAAATGCCAATCTCAGGTGGTAATTGAATCTCATAAGCATTTGGTCCAAACTTCTTTAATATTTGAAAAGGACCTAGTTTTCTCAACATAAGTTTGGTAGATTTACTTTTTGGTAGCCTCTCCTTCTTGAGATTTGCCTATACTAAATCTCCCACTTCAAATTCTAAGTGTCTCCGTTTCTGATCTGCATGCTTCTTATACTTGTCAGAGGTTTGTTGGAGTTGTGCTTTGACTTCATCATGGATTTCTTTTATGGCAGTAGCAAATTCTTCTCCTTAGACATTAACTTGTTGCTGTGAACTCATATCTCTTAACTCAAAAATCCCTCTAGGATGAATTCCATATACCACTTGAAATGGTGACTTTCCTGTACTTCTATTGATGGAGTCATTATATGCAAATTCAGCTTGGGGAAGGATTACATCCCATTTTGCTGCATGTTGTCTTGTGAGTGTTCTTAACAAATTGCCCAAAGTTCTATTAACTACCTTTGTTTGGCCATCAGTTTGAGGGTGGTAGGCTGATCATAATGATAAATTGGTTCCAAGTTTCCTCCATAAAGTTCTCCAAAAGTGTCCTACAAATTTCACATCCTTGTCTGAAACTATGTTGAGAGGTAGCCCGTGAATCCTTATGACTTCTTTGAAAAAGGGATCTGCTATATGAGAGGCATCATTGGTCGACTTACATGGTAAGAAGTGAGCCATTTTGCTGAACCTATCTACTACAACAAATACACTATCATGCCCTTTTTGTGTTCGTGGCAGCCCCATTACAAAATCCGTCGTTATGTTTTCCCAAGGTCTAGATGGTATTGGCAAAGGTTGATAAAGCCTTGCATTTGTAGTCCTTCCTTTGGCCCTTTGACAAATCATACATGTTTCCACAAAATTTCTAATATCAGTCTGAAGTTTAGGCCAATAGTAGTACCTTCTAACCAATTCTAAGGTTTTATCCAAACCAAAATGTCTACTCATTGTTCCACTATGCTTCTCTTTTATAATGTTTGTTCTCATAGAGCACCTGGGTACACATAGTTGTCCTCCTTTGAAAAGAAGTCTATCTTGTATCAAAAAATCAGGAAAATCAGCATGGTTCCTTTTACCAAACTCCATACATACCTTGTAGATGTCGCCAAAAGCTGAATCTGCTACATACATGTCCTTGAGTGCTTCAATTCCCACACTTTCTAGCTGTATTTGGGAGACAGTCAGATTCCTTCTACTAAGAGCATCAACAATCTTCTTTGATATGCCCTTCTTATGCTTGATGGTGAAGGTATATGCCTGTAAATACTCCATCCATTTCATGTGCCTATGACTTAATTTGTTTTGGCTATTCAGAAAACTAAGTGCTTGGTTATCAGTATACACAAGAAACTCCTTTGGCAACCAGTAGTGTCTCCACCTTTTGAGTGCTTGAACCAATGCATACATTTCTAGGTCATACGAAGAATATTTCTGCTTGGCTTCATTGAGTTTTTCACTTGAGAAAGCCACTGGTTTTCCTTCTTGACTAAGAAGTGCTCCTATAGCAACCTTGCTAGCATCACATTCTACTTGGAAAACTTTGTTAAAATCAAGTAAAGAAAGAATTGGCTGCTCACTAACTTTTTTCTTAAGTAATTCAAAAGCTTCATTTGCTGATTGACTCCATGCAAACTTACACTTCCTTTCTCCTCTAATAGTTTCTAACATAGGAGCACATGTATGACTGAAATTTCTTATAAATTTCCTATAAAATGTAGCAAGACCATGATTGCTTCTAACATCTCCAATTGTTCTCTGGGCGTGGCCAAGATAGTATAGCACTTACCTTTTCTTTATCCATCTTCAAGCTACCTTGGGAGATCACAAAACGTAGATATGTCAACTCCTCTTGCATAAACAAACACTTTTTCCAAATTTATTACTAATTTCTCCTCATGAAGTCTTCTCAAAACCATGTCAATGTGCTCTAGGTGTTCTTACTTTGTCTTGCTGAAAATTAATATGTCATCCAAATATACTATGATGAACTTACCATTGAAGTCTTTGAGTATTTCATTCATAAGTCTCATGAAGGTACTAGGAGCATTAGACAGTCCAAATGGCATTACCTTCTATTCATATAATCTATCATTTGTTTTGAATGCTGTCTTCCACTCATCTCCAGCTCTTATCCTTATTTGATGGTACCCACTTTTTAAGTCAATCTTGGAAAAATACTTTGCACCTCCCAAACAATCAAGCAAATCTTCAATTCTTGGTATTGGAAACCTATATCTGATTGTAATCTTATTAATGGCTCTAGAATCAATGCACAACCTCCAGGTTGCTTCCTTCTTGGGTGCCAAAACAGCAGGTACAACACATGGGCTCAAGCTTTTTGTAATCAAGCCAGAATCGAGTAACTCCTTTACTTGTCTGGCAATCTCTTCATTTTGTTGTGGTGTCATCTTGTATGCAACCTTATTGGGTAAAGTAGCTCCAGGAATGAAATCAATACAATGACTAATGTCTCGTATAGGTTGTAAAGATTTTGGCATATCTTCTGAAATCCTTCATATTTATCCAAAAGTTCTTTCACTTCATTAGGAATTGGTTTCTTTGTTTCAGCCTCCTTTCTGTCATTTTCAATGGGTTCTTGTGGTTGTGGGTTAGGCATCAAAAGAAAACAAGGCTTAGGTTCATCCTTCATGTTCCGTAAGAATTCCTTTTTATCAACCATCATAATTTTTGCTTCACTCTCCTTATTTTCTTCCACTTCTTCATGATCAGCAAATGGAATCAATCTTTCCATCCTTCTTGATGGTGTATATATTGAGTTTTCCATCATGTTGTGCCTGCAAATCATACTGCCAGGGCCTACCAAATAATAGGTGGCATGCATCCATATCAACTATATCACACAAAATTCTGTCCTTATACTTTCCAATCTGAAAATCAACCCATGCTTGCTCATTTACGAGAGTTCATTGACCCTTTGTTAGCCATGAAACCTTATAAGGAAAAGGATGATGTATTCTCCTAAGTTTAAACTTCTCAACCATCTCAAGAGAAACTAAATTCTTAGTAGATCCTGAATCAATAATGACTTTACATACCTTACCTCTAGATTTGCAAGCAATCCTAAAGATAGTTTTCCTTTGTGGTGGTTCCATGGTAGTAGGCATTTTCAAAAGTGTTCTTCTCATCATTAAACTTTCTCCTCTTTCAGGTACACTATCTGAGTCAGCCATCTCCTTCTCTTGGTATTCATCATCTTGTACCAAATGTGTTCTTCTTTCACCTTGTGAACTTGAACTAGCTCTATCTGGACACCTAGATGCATAATGTCCCTCTTTATTGCAATTGAAACAAACAATTGGACTCGCCCTTCTGCCACCAAATCCACCTCTTGAATTGCCTCTTCTACCTTTGAAGTTACCTATAAAATTTCCTTCGCTTTGACTGGTTTCTTGCTTTATCTCCTTATGATCTTCTTGGTTTGGTCCTCTTCCTTGGAAATTTCCTCTTCCCCGTTGATTTCTTCCTCTTCCTTTGCTATTTTGTTCTTGCCTTCTTTTCAATTTGGCTTCCACCTTCAATGCTAGTTGATAACATTTCTGTACTATATCTGGACATAAAAAAAAATGTTCTTCTTGAATGTTCAACCTCAATTCATTGAGATATCTAGCAACTTTTACACTTTCACATTCACTCTGCTTTGCCCTTAGGCTTAGTTTTTGGAATTCTTCGGTATAGGCAGTGACTTCTAGCTTGTCTTAAACTTTGTCTCCTTCGATGAAGTTGGATTTCATAATCCTTAGGTAAGTATGTTTCTCTCACCTTGACACATATCCTTTCCCTGGAAGTTATCATGTTCTTACCTTCTTTGACCCTTTCTCCTTGAATGAAATTCCACCAAGTGAGGGCTGGTCCCTTCAACTTTGACTTGGTAATTTTTACCTTATCCTTCTCTGCTATATTTTCACATTCAAAGTGGTTGTTTAAGGCTTCTATCCAATCCACAACAGCATCATCATCCATCTTTCCTGTGAAGATGGGTAGGTCACCTTTGGCATCCTTCTTACCAACTCTTTCAAGGGCTTCTATAACGTTTGGTCTGTAGGTAAGTTAACCACCTCCTACTCAGGGTTATCCTCTTCTTCCCCTTCTTCCTCTTGCTCTGAGGAAACCTTTGCTTTTTTTTCCATCTGACCCTTCATCTTCTCAAATTCATCTAATAACCACTTATTGATTTTCTCTTGTTCTTGCATCTTCTTTGCCAATTCAGCATTGGTGACCATGTTTGATGTTTCAGCTTCTGACTCCGATCCAGACATAAAATCTAATTGCCTCAGGAGCTTTCCCCAAGCTCTGATACCAAAAATGATGCAGAGATAAATTCAACGGAAGCAATATCAAAAAGGAACCAGCACTAGCAAGAAATATATATTAAAATTTCTTCTTAATTAATTCTTCAAATGAATAGTAAATACATTTGCTCTCCTACAGATTTCTTCTCCCGTAATTTCATATTCCAAAGAGTTTCCCTTCCACTTAAACCTAAACCTAAAACTCTATTTATACTTGCTAAGACTGTCTACAGAAAATTCTAGATTATTACAAAATAGGAAAAACAGCCTATAGAGTACTCTAGATTGATATATGATGGGGAAGAATGACCCCACAATGATTTGAACAAATTCCAAGAAAAGATCTTATCCTGATGACAAAATCGAAATAAATTTCTCGAGTTGGCACATGCATAAAACTTGACCTAAATACTTTATGTGGGTGCTCCTGCACCATCTACGTTTTCTCAGCAGTCTGAATTAGTCTGAATTTGTGTGCCTTAATAGTCCTTAGTAATCGCACCTTTCCTCAACAGCCATCACAGCCCTTTGGTTAGCTGTGATAGCCTGCGGGAAAATGAAAAAACTCTAAACATTTTCTAGAAAACTTTATTTTTTTTCAAGTTGACTTAATTAGCGGTTTTTTGACCAAATAATCGTAAAAACCATGATTTTTTCATCCCAAATGCGGTGCAATTTTTTCAAAATATCATCGGCGATTTATCTAGCGATTATAGCGGCTGGCAGTTTTGCTCTCAATATCTCATGATATTGGCGATATATCGCAGTTTATTTAACTATTGTTATAATGATATGGCTGCTGTATGAGGAGTTAAGGGCTGCACAGTAGAAATAGTATGATTGAATGAGTTACCTTTCTTTGGCATGCAGCTTCTAATACCTTGCCGTGTGGTTTCCTATATACTTTTTTGATGTAGCCGCAAATCTTCATTATATTTAAATGATTACATGCTTGAATAGAAACTGCCATGTATTTGTGAAGTGCTGCAATTAGTTCAGACTTGGAAGCAATTCTTCATAGGCATTTGAAGATTCTGATTTGGGGATAGCACCATCCAAGGGAAACAACCTGTTTCTGTTGGCCAGTTTTGAGTACAATGGCTTTGATGTTTAGACTGCTAATGTTGCTCCGAGCACCCCGAATCTCTATATGAGGGCAAGATCAGATGTCTCCCTGTCATGAGTGGATTTTTAATGTTCTATAGATGTCTATGCACTTCAAAAACAGAGATAATCACTTTTCAAACTTTTATCTAAATTCTACTTTGTCATTGACTTATATGGCACAGCTTTCACTGTCTGACATTGCATCTTGTTATATAACTTCATTTGGGTGATAGTTTGGCAACTCATTCTAAGCAAGCTATTTTTGTGCCAAATTGCAGGCTGTTGAAACATTTATCATTTCAAATCTGAAATCTGCAACACTTCTTTCATGACAAGAGTTTGTGAAATCACCCAAAAGAGAAACCAGGAAAAAATTGGGCCAAGATAGTTGGGAGACAACAATTTGTCAGGGTTCTTCCTTTGTTATTTTAAAGATGTGTTACAGGATTGCTTGCAGAAATAGTAATTACTCTTTCTATTAGGTATTCTGTGAAGTTTTTTTGCAAATAAACCATAACCTTGGCCTCTTTTGAAGATTTGGCTCATTTTCCTTGTACAGATTGCTACTGTTTATGCAGTGTTCCCTTTGCTGCATTTTTCTGGTGTTTCCTGAGTATGGAAAGTTGCTATCAAAGGTTGAATGTGCCACCGTATAGTTGCCTTCATTCATGTTTGAAGACATTGAGCTAGCAAATGCTGTCTTGCCAAGCCACAATGCCATTGAAAATGCCGAGTTGTCTTGCTGATCTCTGAAATGTCCCCTCCCTAACTAGTTTAGTTGGTGGATCTTTAACTTATACTGTTGGTTCCAATAGGTTATGAGTTAGGGTTAGAGAACCTTGGAGGTATTGTAATGTCCCTTCTTTGGGGACATTAGAATTATTAAGAAGGAACAAATTTTCAATATTAAATTTGACTATGTTACCTGGAGATTTATTATTAAAGGTCAAATTAATATCTCATGTGGTCACAAGAGGACGAGGAGGAATAAGACGATTTATTAGGGAGAAGTTGAAGAGTCACCGTTGTGAAGATAAAAGGAGATGAGATTCATTCTTTTGGGCATGCTTGATTTATTATTCAGATCTCGAGTTCTTCTTTGTGAGAGTTTTTTAGAAAACTTCAGCTTTCAGCCAGTGTGAGGACGTAGCCCCTGGTGCAGGCAGGTAGTGGACGAAAACCCATTGCCAACAGAGATATCAATTCAGGTGTCTCGGTTGTGCTTACAGGTTCTTCTTTTGAGTTTTCCAATTTGACTGTAGAGCATTGTTTAAGATTGGATTTATAGTTGCTCGTTATTGTATTGCTGTTGTATAATACAATAACGTTTTAGGAGTTCTCTAGAAGTTCCTGGTTATGGTATTGCTGATATCTAATGCAGCAACATACCTCCGAATTGTGGGAAAGTTATTGGTTTAGTACTTTGATTTGTACTGCATTTTCATATGCTTGTACCTTTAATGCCATTTTGAAGAAGACAAAGTGATTGGAGTGAGTTCTGGCCTTTATTTGTGTTCGTGTTTCTTCTTCATGTGTATGTATTTCTGAATATTATATTTAAGAGTTGCAGAAATATCTTTCCGGGTTATCATTTGTTGTTTATCTTTGCTGGTTATTTGATTAGAGGGTTTATATTCCGGGGTTAGCATTAAGGGGAAAAAAGAAAAATCTGGTTCAAACATTATAGTATTGGTTGGGGCCATTACAGTAGTATCAGAGTTGCGCATCCTGTCATCCTGTGAGGTTATTGATTTTATTGAACCTAAGAGTTAGCATGAAATTATTTGAGATTTTTTTTTACAGATAGAAGAGCTTAGTCGGCTAAGAGGTGAATCTAGTAGATAGTTTCAAGACTCACGTAGGGACTGTAAATTCTAAGAGGACATATTGCATCCAAAGCCACTTGAATGGAGGGCAGTTGTGGGTGATGAGTTAGAGGCACAAATTAGTGATATGGATTTGGTCATTTCAATTGGAAGGATGGAATGATTTTGCAAGCCAGTCACTTTGTGGTTAATTCTGCTTCAATCTTTGGAGTAAACTAAGACCCCTCAAGAATTATAGGATAGTAGACACCTGGGTTTGAAACTCGTCCCCTTCACCATCCACATGCATGTGCATGGTACCGACTAGGGTGACTAGAGTAATCGAAACAATGGTCGAGTTCTTGGCTAAATAGGCACCCTGAAAGGCATTCACTTTTAGGATTCCGTTAAGGTCGTGCATTCCTATTAGAAGTGGCATCAACAAAAGTTGTACTTATAAACTGGGACAATCCATTCAAAACTGAGTTTTCAGCTTGTATGTATTGCCATTTTGAAAAGGATTCCCTTTGTTATCAGGTTGCTGGAGACATGTTACTTAAGTGGGAATTGACAGATAACATCATTTACACAGACATTAATTGTAAGGAATGAAACCTTATCACCGGAGATTTTAAGAATGTGCAGCAGACTTCATGGCAGCAAGTAGGTGGGACGGCATCCCACTTCATTTTGTATCAGTCACTCATCCATAAATTACTAGAGGCGGGTGTTAGTCTCAACAACCAGTAAACGGATCTTCATCGTGAGGCTTCTCCACACCCATGTTCAGCAGGGTGGTCACGTCACGGGCTAAGGAGGAGCTGTGACAGTTGTGTCTCTTCCCATAACGGGACGCAAGCTAGTCATACCAAGCTATTACGACACTACCACTTAGCGGAATTTGCCAGGAGATATTGAGCGTGGATCTCCATCAATGATGACAGTCAGGTAATATACCTGCCTAGCATGGAGGAGTTTGCAACTGTCGCGGATATCAAGATATATCTACATATATAACTGCAGTCTCAGAATCGTCTGAGGAGGGTCGACTTTCACGTCGACACAGCAGGGAGTTGAGACTTGATGAGAGGAAAGGAATTCCACAGCGAACTGCAACTCACCCGTCAAAGTAATCGATTCCGATGACTTGAGTTGCAATTCTACGAGAGAAAACACATTCAAGGTCGTATGTTGGAGAAAGCTTGAAGGGAAAGCGCGACGACAGAAGCAGTTGGTTTTCTGGACAAAGGACCACCTTATCAACTTCCGAGCGGCTTTTTTCCTTAATGTGTTTGTGAAGGTCGATTTAGTAAATGCTCAAGTTTTTTGAAGAAAAGGAAAGAACTCCAAGCAACAACGAAGGGAGGGCAAACGAGATTGTTCGGGTGTATCTCCAAATGATAGATTTGACGACTGAGACGGGAATTCCAAACGCCAATCTTGTAACGCTTCTTCTACTTCAAAAGTCGTAAAGGGTAGGTGTTAGGTCCAGTTCGGAGGTAATTGCAAATGCAATGGAGTTATGTAATCATGAAACATAACAACTGAACCTTGGCCTTTACCTGTCGTCTGCCACTAGAAGTCACGAGGAATCAATTAAAGGAAAGTCGGTGTTATCACATAACGGGTAATTCATTATTGTTACGCTTACAAAGGAACGATCTAGATTTGCAGACCATCTGGAAGCAATCAAGTTTATTTGCAAGGCTTTTTGGCCAGAGCTGTTCAAAAACAAATTGACAAACTCGAAGACAAACCATCGAGAATCTGCAACATCAAATGATGCAATAGCTGCACAAGTTGCGGGCATGTACCTCTATTTTTCTTGTGGAATAATTCGTGGAGCATTAACAAATTTAGGAGTTTCGTGTGCAGTCTCTGCAGAGGTGGCAAGTCTTCCTACATTTTCCTTTATAATTCGCATCAAAGCTTGAAACTGAGTATCCAAGTACTACAATATTTCACTGAAGTAATTGGAGGCTTATTTGCTACATTTCTTGATTCTACACTGCTGCATTGGAAGAAGGACTCTTCATTAGTGTGGGAATTTTTTGCAACATTCCTCGAGTCTAGGTGTCATTTTGAAGAGTTTTACAGTGATTGCGATCTGAATTTGATCTTTTTAGTGTTGGGGTTTTAAAGGCAAGGTACTATTTCTTTGGGCTGCATTCAGACTGTTGGTCATGTGATATAGAGAATCAAAGGACATTTTTACATAAGGAAGACGTTTGACATTTACGTAGAAGATGAGAAGATAAGTGGAGGAGATGTGCCAACTTCTTATCGGGACCTTCACCATGCTAACTGTATCCGAAAGTTGGAGCACTGCAATGTTTGTGGAGTTCGATAGTATTTCTTTTGTTGTCCACATATGAAGTTGTGTAGTGAAACTTAAGAGTTTATTGCATTGAAGAAGGCCTCTGGAGCATTTTCCTCTGAAAACAAGCATACTTTGAGTATGAATAGATTTGATAATAATTTACTACTTGGTTGTGGCTTAATAAATGTTAGATGGAATAAGATAAGCGAGAGAGAACTATGGTAGATTCTAAATCAAGATTTCAATCAAAGTATAGGGTGAAGATCTAGCGTACCAACAAGGGGCAGTCAGAGCAAATAAGGAATGATCTTACTGCTACGAATCAACATGATATAGAAAAGCACAAAGTATCAATTGCTAAAACTATGGGTGTTAAATTGCTCAATTAACTTTGGAGAAATCAAATTATGGTCATTCACAGTGTTGTTGAATGTGGCAAGAGAAGATACCCCAAGAAGATAATTAGGCATCAGAGATGTATTATGACAACAACATTGACTGTAAATCCCTGCACATCAATTTTCCATTTTATTGAAAGAACATCCATCTCGACAGTTTGGGAAAACTTAGGGTTTTGGAAAGGTTCTCGTGTAGGAAACCAAGATCTCCTGAGTAGCAGATAAATGCAATGTTTGCCGTTGGTGCCATAGGTGGGCGCTTTTGAACTTTTACGTGCACAAGCAAGTAATTTACTTAAATTTAGGGCTAGGATTAAAATCATGAAAAATAATATGAAGCTGCAAGCACAATTAGCACATGATTTCGAAGCTGATGTAAGGGCAAAAATACTTGACATTTATGGAGAGTATAAAGAACTTCCTACTTGAATCCAGAATGATTTGTCATTCAATGACCACTTGGATTTTTATCTAGGGCAGCTAAGTATGATGGATATGGCAAAACAAAAGTATCTGGAGGTTGCCCAGGATCTTTTTGCAAATGAACAACACACAAGGGTGTACGAAGAAATTCTGATAGACCGGAATTATCATTTGGATGTTCTTGAAATAGAAGAGCACACAGCTACTAGAGATGGGCAACCTTCTCACATAGAAGATATTACATGAGGCACAAGTTTTATGTTGGTGAAATGGAGGTGAGTGTTGACAAATAGGCGGATGAAGACAGTTGCACTCGAGATTATTGTTGTTTGGAATGTTTGCATGATGAATCTTTTAATTCTGATGCCCATGACATTAAATTAGAAGAACATATCAAGAAGACCTTGCAAAACGATGAACCGCTTCGAAATAACAATCATGAAATGCTGACCTTAAGGAGTCAATTGAAGGTTAATGAAAATAGTATTGTGACTTCTCTGATACGTTACGACAACACTCATAAATTGGTGGAAGATCTATACAAAAAGGTTCAAAAGGGAGTGGAAGGAGATTGGCTTGCTGCTGATTTGCAGGTGATCATGATAGCTCTTGAGACAATGAAATTAGATTATTTGCATTTTCTTTCTGACAGGGATAATATTCTTAAGGTTGCTGAAATTCATGTTGGTCAGCTAGATAAAGAAAGGAATGAGATTATCGAGCTCAAAAGGGAGCTTAAAGTTACTCATGAGGCATTAGATGATGCTCGATTTTCTCTTCAAGAAGCAAAAAATCAGATTAGGACCATGAATCACTCTTAAGAGCAGGAGGATAAAGTGAGGCAGGAGTTCTTCTAAGATGTCATTGACGAACTTGAGAGCATTCAGCAGATGTATGACTTGGATAGCTGCCCCAAACGGATAAGTAGCGAAACTTTAGAAAACTTTCAGCTTGTCGACAACCCTTTGTTTGAAGTTGGTGCTAATTGGACATCTGACTATCCTTTGTTTATGTTAAATGAGGAATTATCTCCTGTTCACCATGAAGAGGAATAGTTTGATTTCAAACTTTGGGATCCTGGCTCAGATTCTAGCAGTGAATTCGGTTCTCAGCATGGGAATGATGAATCAACTTTTGTGGCTTATCTTTGGGTCAACGCAAAACATTTTCCGATTTCACCCCATTCAAAAGTTGGGTGAATTTTACAGTTGTCGGTGGAGTATTTATGTGAGATTTGTGGGTAGATTCTCAACATTCTTCATATTCTTAGCTCTTGTGCGCTGGGGAATTCTCCAAGTTTATGCTGACAATATGAATTTTGATGTCCATGGGGTGGTGGGTTCAGTTTTTGAGCAATTCATTTCTTACATCATCCATCTAAGTCAGGTCTTCACATTCTACTGGATTATACATGGACCCTAGATATATTTCTATATCATCATAGTAGCGAGGCAGCATAACAGAGTTTGGGATCCAGGTGTTGGCAAGTTGTATCTTTGGTTGGATGAGGATTTTATTGTGGTCATATTCAGTTTGAGGCTGATTATGGTGATGAACAGTGTTGATTAGTTTACAAGCGTAGCATTTCTTCAAAGATTAATATGGGATCCAAGAATTCGGTTGATAGGTATTTTGGAGAGTGATACCGTGCTTCACAGTTTGACCGGGTTTGTCATCAGTTTGGGCTACTGGATTAACTACAGATTTGTATGGGATCCTGGTACATATTGCTTGAGGGAAAGCAATCTCAAGGAGGGGAGATTTGTAATGTCCCTTCTTTGGGGACATTAGAATTATTAAGAAGGAACGAATTTTCAATATTAAATTTGATTATGTTACTTGGAGATTTATTATTAAAGGTCAAATTAATATCTCATGTTGTCACAAGAGGACGAGGAGGAATAAGACGATTTATTAGGCAGAAGTTGAAGAGTCACCGTTGTAAAGATAAAAGGAGATGAGACTCATTCTTTTGGGTATGCTTGATTTATTATTCAGATCTGTAATGAACCCTTTGTGGGGGTCATTCGTTTATTTACGATTTTTATTTTTATTTGTATCCTTTTTGCCATCTTTTTTCTTTAATACCATTTTGTAATGTCCCCTTTTTATGATTATTAGGACACTACGTAAATTACCAAATTTCTTCTGCAATTATCTACTTAATGCGTTGTGATATGAGTGCAACAACAATGAATTATAGTGATACAAATTGATGTATATGATTGTTAGTTCCAAATGATACTAAATGTTTACAAAGTCTGGAAAATGGATTGATAATTATATGACTGATGATTCCAAATGCTATGACAATGGGAATGCACCAGCGACTTATAATGCAGTAGCACGATGCAATGTACAACTACAATGATAATGAAAATGCACAATGAATTTATAATGGAAAGGGATATGTATATATACAGCTGTAATTCCAATGCCCAGTGGAATACAATGGATAACTCTTTGACTGCAATATAAGCTTGGCAGTTCAAATTTTATTTCAATATATATGTAAATTGGTTATATCTGATTTAGCAATATGGAATATGCTCTTTACCATGAGAGTCATTTCTGGTGTTCTATTATAAATTATGCAATCTCTGATCTAGAGCCATCTCTAATACATCAAATGTATTATATGCTCTTGTTTGGTGTTGTCTCTGATCTGCAATAATAATGCTTGGACTTTATGGTAGGTTGCAATAGCAACCAATACTATGCTCTATGCTAGCAAAATCCACAATGGAAAGGTAAATTATATGGTTGCCAACCCTCATTATCATTAATAACCTTTGTTAATGATAAACAAATGTGATAAGGACAGCCAACAATACAATATTATGGGTAAACATAGGAAATGCATATAAAAAATAACAGCCAAGTATCGATGGAGAATAGCCATTGCGGAGAATTACTTATTGCTCATAATAACTATTCGTAAGTATTATGAGTAACCTTATAGATTATTGATACTAATCATGAATCATTACTGTGATCATCCATAGATTGTCCGTGACAAACAATTATGGGTAATATAGATAATGATCCCATTCTCATTAATCTCATGATACAGAGATATATATTTGTAATTGCTGTAGAGATGCATGGACCTCTACTCGAGAACAGTATAGCATATATCTGTGAATATCAGTGATGTGTGCATGTATGTGATAACACTTTCTGAATGAAATGCAGTAATGGAAGCGTGAATGGAATGCACATGATGACTAAGTAATATGCAAATGCAGGAATATATATATATATATATATATATATATATATATATATATATATATATATATATATATATATATATATATATATATATATATATATATATATATATAACAAGGTATGTTTTATCCTTGTCCTTATTTACATTTTTTTGTTTATTGATCAAAATAGTAGGATATCACAACCTAATTTGAGGCTGCCAAATAATTGTGTACCTCTACCATGGATGATGAAGCTCATGCCACTTAACTCGCAACTGTAATGTCCCGTTTAGGGCATTCTCTTACTCACCTCCCTTTCTATCAGTTTCCATAATAATCCCTATATGATATATTCTCAGCAGTGCATATCCAATATATATATATATGATATTATATAGAGACATGTCTTTTCGTCATATAATAATTATATTTATTGATTATGTAATTATATTAATAGCAATATTATAACATATCATATATTATTTTAATAATAATATTAGTGATATCATTATTCTTAATACTATTACATAGTATATTTCTTTATATATTATTGATAATAATATTTAATTCTCAATCATATATCTCATAGATTATTATACATTATATTTAAATATATCAAAATATATATATTAAATGATTTTATATCATATATTTATCTATCTATATTAATCTCATATTATTAGTTTTAACTCTTATTAGAATCTATAATTGGGGACATCACAAGATCTCCAGTTCTTCCTTGTGAGAGTTTTTCAAAAATCTCAAGCTTTCAGCCAGTGTGAGGATGTAGCCCTTCGTGTAGGCAAGCAGTGGACGAAAACCCATTGCCAGCGGAGATATCAATTCAAGTGTCTCGGTTGTGCTTAAAGGTTCTTCTTTTAAGTATTCCAATCTGACTGTAGAACTGTGTTTAAGATTGGATTTATAGTTGCTGGTTATTGTATTGTTGTTGTATAATACAATAATGTTTTAGGAGTTATGTAGAAGTTGCTGGTTATGGTATTGCTGATATCTAATGCAACAACATATTTCCGAATTGTGGGAAAGTTACTGGTTTAGTACTTTGATTTGTACTGCATTTTCATATGCTTGCACCTTTAATGCCATTTTGAAGAAGATAGAGTGATTGGAGTGAGTTCTGGCCTTTATTTGTGTTTGTGTTTCTTCTTCATGTGTATGTATTTCTTAATATTATATTTAAGAGTTGCAGAAATATCTTTCCGGGTTATCATCTGTTGTTCACCTTTGCTAGTTATTTGATTAGAGGGTTTATATTCTGGGGTTAGCATTAAGGGGAAAATGGAAAAACATGGTTCAAACATTATAGTACTGGTTCGGGCCATTATAGGTAGTTTATCCAATAGTTTGATGGTATTTGATGGTTGGTAGCTTCCATAATATTTATGAGCACGATGCCCTTTTTTGGAGTGATTTGAATGTCTTACAATACCTACTATTTTTTGTGAGCTTTGAGCACTGATAGGGCCAACAAGCAAGGTTGTTATATTTAGTATTGGTGGTGGATTCAATTTTGACGACTATCTCAACATTTTATTTAGTTGATTGGGTTTAATTTTTAAATAATATAATGATAAATTAGTAATTTATAAAGTTAAAATAGATTTAACTTTTGTTTGTTTTGATTTCTTTAATAAAGGGACTATAAGGGGCCAGTTATAAAATGAAAACGGTATTTTAAATTACAGGGGCCCTTTTATATTTGTGCTAATTTGGAAGATTAAAAAGGTAGCTTTTATTAAATAAAAGGCAAAATGTCAAAAGGGATCAATATGGCTGGTAGAGATATGAAAGTATCATCATGCAACTCATTTCTCATGCTGAGTTTAATACTTGATAATGTAATTTATTCTGGTGGAGATTGCTCTTCTTTGGTTTGTGAGTATGAATTACCTTATAGGCAACAATCTCCATGTTACTGAGAGACGTAATTTTGAGAATTACTCGCTGTTTTTATGCAGGAAAGATAGCTGAGTTGATTGAGGTTTTTAATTTGCACAAAAATATTTGAGCATATCAAGCAGTTAATGTCTACATGTGTAGTTCACGCAATGCCTGATTTTATTAAACCTTTTGAGATGGAGTGTGATGCTTTAGGAGAGGGTATAGGACTATTTGATTTAGGAGAAGCACCCCATTGCGTTTGAGAGCAAGAAACTAAGAGGTGTGGAGAGGATCTACTTTATTCATCATGGTGAGATGTTGGCTGTTGTAGATGCTTTTGCCAAATTTAGACCATACCTACTCGAAGACAAGGTTTTCATCTAAGATTCTAAACATATCACAACAACATCAAATACTTCATGAACCAAAAGGATCTCAATGATAGGCAATAGTAGTGGGTTAGTAGATTGTGAGTATATGATTTTGACACTGTTTTTGTCAAGGGGAAGAAAAATATAGTTGATGATGCATTTTCTAAAATGCCTCACATATATTCTTTGAGCGATATTTGTGCTGATTGCAGAGAATCAGTTGCAGCAGGGTATGCCAAAGATTCATGGGCAGTAGGAGTTACAGACGGCACATTTCATGATGATAGGTAGAACTGACTAATGAATTGTTCATATACAAGGATAGGATTTATATGGTGCTGTCTTCACAGCTTAAGGAAAAGATAATAAAGACTTTTCATGATGCACCTATGGGTGGTCACCTGTTTTTTTTAAAACTTACAGGAGATCTGGGAGAGGTTACTTAGAAAGGACTTCAAAGCAAAGTCCACAAATATGTTAGAGTGTGCTTTGCTTGCCAGCGGAATAAGAATGAGTGCACTTATCCAGCCGGTTTTTTTTAGCCCTTATCTATTCATAATCAGAACTGAGAATATATCTCCATAGAGATTCTCACAACATTACCTAATGTACAAGGAAAAGATTGTATATATATGGTTGTCAGTAGGTTAACCAAGTTTGCATGCTTTTTTTTCATATTTCAACGACCTATATAGTAGCATAGGTAGCCAATTTATTTTCAGGGACATTGCTAGATAGTGTGGGATGTCCGGGAGCTTTGTGAGTGATGGGGAAATAATGTTCCTAAGTATCTTTTGGCATGAGCTCTTCAATCTGAGTAAGACTGCTGTCCGAGCATGAGATGCCACCCTTAAGACAGATGGACTAAGAAAGATAGCAATTAAATGGGAAGGGTATCTAGAGAACTATGTTTCTAGACAACAGAGCATTGTTAGAATACCACCTATCATAAGTCTATTAGGATGATAACATTCATGACTCTTTATGGATATGAGGCTCGTAACTTCTTGAACCTTTTCAGGGACGGTAGAGGGCCTAAGGAAAATGACTTGATATAGGAGAGCCAGGATATCATGATGTCGTTGAAGGAAAATTTGCAGCATACATAGAATCAACAAAAGTTGTATGCTAATTGACATGAAAAAGAGTGGAGTTATGAGGTTGTGGACATGGTTTATTTGAGATTGCAACTATATAGACAGTCTAATCTCAAGAGGGATGGAGTAGTGAAGTCAATCCTTGATTCTATGTGCCATTCAGAGTGTCTTGTCTCCGTTGGATGAGGTAAAGTTGATTTTGTTTCCAAAGGTACTCATTATTACCAGAGAGCAGACTCTCATAGGAGGGTCATCCAAAAGTTTTTGGTCAGGGCGGATTTTAATGTCCCCTTCTTAACTATAGCTGAGTTGATGGATCTTTATTCTATTTAGTTGGTTCCCATAGGCTAATGAGTTAGGATTAGGGAATGTTGGAGGTAGTTTATGCTGTAGTTTGATGATATTCGCTAATTAGTGAAGATTCCACCATATTTATGAGCATAATGCACTTGTCTGGAATGATTTTGGATTAGTCTTCCAATACTTACTATTTTTAGTATTTTAGTTTTGAGCGCCAAGTAGGCCAAATGGTAGCGTTACCCCTTTCAATACTGTTGGTGAATTAAGTTTGATGACTATCTCAGCATTTTAAACTAATTATGTAATCTAATAGTTTAAAATATAGTAATGGTAGGTTCTTAATTAATAAAGTTAAACTAGCTCTCTCTTAATTCTTATTTTTCTACTTTCTTAGCTCTCTCTTTAACATCCTGATGATGGATCATAGAGTATGATCCGAAACGTTGATGCTAAAAAATCTTACACAGTCTTACCCAGAAGCTCAAATACAGAAAGTTAAACTAATTATTTAATTTATTGTTATTTTAATTTTTTAATAAAGGGATTATACAAGGCCAATTATTTAAATTAATGGGGCCCTTTTATATTTAATGCTGTTTTGGAATGTTAAAAACGTGATCTTTATTAAACCAAGGGAAAAAAAAGTGTAAGGGGTTGGCTTGGAGAGAGATAAAATTAATCTTGTGAAGCTCATTTCTCATGTTGAGTTTGATATTTGATATTGTCATTTCTTCTCAAGGAGATTGCTCTTCTTTGGTTTGTGAGGACAAAATCACTTGTTGGCGAATTCTTCACTTTATTGAGAGAAATAATATGTGGAATTTCTTGATGTTGTTATACATGAAACACAATCGAGTTGATTGAGGATTCTATTGTTTAGTTTTGTCGGGGTTCGAAATGGGGAGAGATTGACATTGAGGATTTCCTTTTGGGCTGGCCTTACTGTCATGTGCTAATCGTACCTCTTAGTGTTTGACAATGCTCTGTTTGTTGGGTGGTTATCATTTAAGGTTTTTACAAAGCTGCTGTTTGGAGTCATTTTGAATCTATTTTATCTATCTTATACTCAATGGTTTTTTGTGAGGTTTTTGGAGAGTGGCGTCCACTTTTGTCACATCCAGATTGCATATTTTGTGAACAACTCAAGATATATCATTGCTGTATTTTCTAGGTACATTTAAAATAGTTATGTAATGTCATCAATTGATTTGGGTTGTTCATAGTTTTGAGAAATCTTGTCTATTCCAATCAGAAATAAAATCTGGAAACTTATGTATTTTTGAGTTTTGTCAAATTTGTGAGTTAGTAGTGTGCTGTATTTACTTCTATTATCTGTGCTTTATTTGTCAATTCAAAGCTATTGAGTTAGTAGTGTGCTGTATTTACTTCTATTATCTGTACTTTATTTGTCAATTCAAAACTATTGCAAAACATTAAGAAAAAAAACCAAAGGTTAACATGGCTGCATTTAATAGTGGTATTAGATAAATGTATCTTGTCAACTTGAAGGGTATGTCAAAATAGTGATATAGCAGGTTTGGAACAATCACCCTTTGTGTTATATTATCACAAAACCAGGTCTGTCCGAAATTTTTTGCAGAAGAACATATTGATTTATTTAGACAATACCATTAATACAATTGAGAAGAATGCACGAGATATAGCAAAAGAAGGGTTCCTGGATTTGTTGGTTGCAATTGCGAAGAATGCAAGAGATATAGAAAAAGAAGGGTTCTTGGATTTGGTTGTTGCATTTGTTACAAGGCAACTAGTTGCAGAAGAAAGGGCACAACGACTAGCTGCACAAGACTCCTTGATGACCTTGCCTCTTTCTGTGACCTTTGACATTTGACGATGAACTTGAGCAAGACTAAGACTAAGATGATGGTCTTTAATTGCCAGAAGATCTCTCACCTTCACTTTCTATTCCAAAGACGAGGAGATTTAGATTGCTTCCTCACCCTCTTATTTAGGTGTTAGGTTCTCGGGTTCCTGCTTTAGCTTGAGGTTGGTGGTTTAACCTCACATCAACAAGTATTATGGTTCTCCGACCCTTGTTGAGAGAAAGCGTGTCAAACATGATTTCCAAGGCATGGGCTCCAAGCTGACTTTTAGATACATTGATTAGACCGACTATGCTATATGGTTCCGTGGTTTGGGGGCCCTCTTTGCTTGTGTTAGATCAGGCCTTTGTGGAGTGGGTCTAGACTCTACTTCTCATGGAGATCATCAAGTGTGGTTAATCTACCTTGCACATTATTGTTTTGGCCGAGTTTGGGGCTCATCCTTCTATACTTGGTACTATTTTCGATTTGGAATGGTTCTGACATAACCCTCTGGGCTTTGCGAATTCCATGGAGGGTCATCACTGATATTCTTACTTGTCCTATTGTTACTCAGAGGCTATTGCGCGCTCAAAGCTCACTAGTTAGGCTCACTGTTGGTTCTCTTTGGCCTCAACTTTGTTGGGTTCTATTGGGATTGATGTTAATCACGTCCCCCCTCTCTAGAACTCCCTAGATGCCCCCTCTCATCTTTTTTCCTCTTGGCACGAGTTGAACATGCATGTTAGGACAAACATTTATAGATAGTATATTTGTACCACTTAGACTATTCTACGCAAAGCATTTCCTCAGGTTGTAAGACGAGGTCATTGTATGCCCCTTGTACCTTTCTCATGCTTGGTCTCATGCCCTGGGATCTCTCTTGGTTCCTTTAGAGTGGACTCTAACCACCTTCGTGCCCATACCGACCACCATTTAGCTAGGGAGGATAGGATCTGCTACCGTTGTGATTCAGGGGAGGTTGAGATGGAGACACTTCATTTTTCGCTGCCCCATATTCTACAAGATTAGAGAGATTCTATTGCTTATTTAGAGAGATTTGGTTTCTTCAAACCTTCTTGACATAAATAGATCAGAGGTGCCTTGCGCTCTATCTTCAAAAGATGCAGAGATTCCGAGGCCACGCTCTTCATCGAATTCTGCCCCTAAGATCACTTTTCGATAAGCTCCTCATCTCCTTTACTATGGTTCCCTCCGTGCGGGGTACTGGGCAGACAATGGATCCCCCTTGTCTCCCTTGGATGCAAGGCCTTGTAGATCCTCCACTCAGTAGTGACTTTCTTCTTCTAGCTTTTCTAGGGATTTCGAGAGACGTCTTTGGACCTCCAATCCTATGACCTATCTGTTGATTCAAGACTTTTTCCTAGTTAATTGGAGTAGCTAGTTTGTTGGGTGTTGCTCATTGTTCTATCTTTTTTCGGATAACATTTGATGCTCTGACTGTATGTAGGGGCTTTCTGATCTTTTTTTAACAGTCCATTAGGGCTCTAGTTGGCCTCTTGTTGGACATTAATAAATCTGTCTTATCTAATGTATTAAGACAAATGGGGACAAATGTTGGTGCAAACAATAGTGGTAGTGATGCGGACCTTAATGGAGGCGCCAATAGCTATGGAGAAAAGTTTGTTCATGTAGGCAATGCACACCAACAAACAAGAACTATTAGTGCAAGGTCACTTTTGCCTACCTTTCTACCTAGGGCACCATCTTTCTTGAAAATGACTTAAAGATAACCAAATTTTAGAATCAATTCGTGAGAGGATTGGGAGAGTGAAGGTCTTGAGTTTCAAGTGGCTATGTCATTGGGGGACGATATGGATGTTAAGATGAAACATAGGCTCTGCGTTGATGGTAGTGAACAATATTATGGGTTGTATAACAAGGTAGAGTAGTTGACTCTGCTTTATTATAATAGTTCATTGAAGACTTTGCAAGAGCTTTACTTTGAAAGATAGACACATAATTCTAGCTAAATACTGTGCTAGACGAACAGGCTATTAAATCTATTACTATACATTTTGATACATTGCACATGAGGGGTGGCATTATGGTATGATACCCCATTGGGCATAATAGGATCACCTGTTATGCAAATTTTACAAATAAGTTGATTGAAAGGTTTGATAAAAAGGACATGAAGCTGCATTTTAAAGAATTGACACAAGTGAAGCAATGGGTTCAATTGATACATACATTATAGATTCTTATAGACTTGTCTTAGTCACTGGCATTTTAGAGAGAATACTCATTGATCTTTTTATGGATGGGTTGATAGATCCATTGAGAGGATAGATTAAGTGATGCAAGAGCATCCTAGGTGTAAGAGCAATTTTGCATCACCCAAAAATATTTCTTTTTTGTGTCTTGAATAAGGGTTGTCTCAGTGTAGAGTTGTTGAATTTGGAGGCTTGCTACTTAGTAAGTCAGTCATATGAGCTAGGAATGTCCTAATTTGAGAGGTGGATATTCATCTTGGCTATATCAGCGTACAAGTTGAGGCCGAGGGCCATATCATGAGTATTCATGGATTTATTGTGTATTTTTAGTGTAATTTTTGTATAAAAATTTCAGGCCCACTGTTGGAGTCCTAAATGTACCTGGATGAGACTCGAAAACTCGATGAATGGGCGTTTACTATGTAGATGAAGAACTAAGGATTCCAAAAATAGGTTATAATAGCCAATTAGAGCAATGGTTCGAAAGTTATGGCCTTCCGAATTTGGGCCTACCAAAATTGTTAAAAATGTATTTGGCCTACTCTATTTGTATTTTTAGGGTATGTTGGCCCTAGGTATTGCCTATTTGAGAAATGCCCGTACATTGTCTAGGACAACTTTGGGTGATAGTTCGCAACTTTGTCTTGTAGGTTATCGTAATGAAGGTGCCCATGTGGGGTGGCATATTGTAATACTGAATTTTATAATTTTGTATTTGCGGCGATAATAAGAAGCCCATATTTTGTTCTCGCAAATTGCTATTATTTTTTTGTTTCTATTATGTGTTTATGGTATTAAGGGGAGCATCCTTGATCAAGTAGTATTAGAGCTGGAGTTCCTAAGTGTGTGGACATATCACCGATTATGAGATAGTTCACACGAGGACCGTGGTTTGGGCTAAGCGTGTCGACTGATTGTTGATTGTGAGGCAGTTTGCACTAGGGTTTCAGTGGAAGCGCGAAAATGCCGCTACGAAGAGAGTGTGGTGGAAGAGCTGTAGGTGTTACAGCTGAGGGTTTTAGAGCCCTCTAGAGACAGATGCAAGCATTGGAAGAGAAAATGCGTAGAGGAATAAATCTTGCCGTAAGAGATGAAAGCGAGGATGAAGGTGAAGAATAAGAAAATGCTGAAGTAGAGGTGGTTCTAAACCCAGAAGAAGAAAGACTTGTCAAGCCAATCTCCAAGATTGGAAAAAGACTTAAGATTGAGGTTCCCACATTTTCGAGAAATCTTAAATCACAGGAGTTGATTGACTGGATCAATGAATTGGAGGAATCATTTGAGTATGAAGATATCGAGGATCCTGATAGGGTCAAGTTTTCGAAGGCAAAATTGAAGGGATATGCGAAGATCTAGTGGCAAGTAATTTAGTTGGAGCGGGAAGGACAAAATCACTAGATGAGATCAGATGCTAGCTAAATTGAAGTGAGAGTTCATTCTAGTGGATTATGCGCTTGATCTACTGAAGAAAATGCTAGGGTTGAAGCAGGCGGGAAGATTGGTTCAAGAGTATACTGAGGAGTTCTACCGAGTTCTCATAAGAACCGACCATGCAGAAGCTGATAAGGAGAAAGTAACTCGTTAACTTAATGGGTTAAGACAAAGCATTCAAGAGGAGCTGAGTCTACTTCGAATGATCAATATTGAGGAGGCGTACTAGTTTGCCCTAAGAGTTCAGGAGAAGTTGACAAAGAAATATGATAACATGAATAGTGGAAGAGGTCGCAGTGGAAGATTTGGTGGATGGTCTTATGGAGGTAGAGGTAAGTATCTTGAAGAGGAGGTTTTCGTCGAAAATGTTTTCACTGTGGAGAAGAAGGGCATAGAGCGTTTGAATGCTCCCAACAACAAGGAAACATTGATAGAAGAACCGAAGGCTAGACTAGAGGTGTGCATGTTGATGAAGATGCTAGATCATCACATTTTGAAGACGCTGAAAGAGATGTCCTAGCTAACAGAAGAGTCCTACTGAGTGGTGAGAATGAACTTGATCAAAGGAGCTAGTTTCACACAAGGTGCAAATGTGAAGATAAGTGGTGTGATGTGATCAATAATGTTGGAGGTACTGACAATCTGGTGTTAGAAAAGATGGTCACAAAGTTGAAGTTGAAGAGGCAGAAACACGTACGTCCATACTGTATGGCCTAGGTGCAAGATGACCATAAGGTCATGGTTAGTGAGCAATGCTCAGTGAAGTACAAGATTGGAAGCTACCAGGATGAGGTGCTGTATGATATCATACCTATGGGCATATGTCATATGTTTCTGGGTAGATCGTAGCAGTTTGACAGGCATGTTGTACATGATGGGCATGCAAATACCTATACTCTAAGAAAGGATGGAATGAAACATAAGTTGAAGCCATTGAATGATACAGATGAAAAGCTATGTAGTGCTGCTAGAGTCTATTTTGTTGATGGAAAGAAGTTCTTAGAGGGTATGAGGCGTGAGAATATGTGTTTTGCGATAATCCCAAAAGATGGTAAAGAAGTAGAAGTACCTACAGAAGTTGCAGATTTGTTGGAAGAATTTCCAGATACATATCTAATAATGTGCCTAATGGATTACCCCGAGTAAGGAAGATTAGTCACCAAATGGATTTGATTCTAGGAGCTAGTTTGCCAAATAAGGCAGCGCACAAAATGACACCAGCAGAAAGTGAGGAGTTGAATAGACAAGTGCGTGAGTTGTTGCAAAAGGGGTTGATTCGGGAGAGTTTGAGTCCATGTGCTGTACCGACAGTAATAACACCAAAGAAGAATGGGGAATAAAGGATGTGCATAGATTCTCACTCTATCAACAAGATCACAATCAAGTACAGATTTCCATTTCCAAAGATGGATGATATTATGAACTGTTTGAGTGGAGTTATGTATTTCACAAATATAGATTTGAAGAGTGGATACCATCAAATTCTCATCAAAGAAGGAGATGAGTGGAAGACTACCTTCAAGAGAAGGGAGGGATTGTATGAGTGGTTAGTCATGCCTTTTGGGCTAACCAATGCACCAAGCACTTTCATGCAGCTCATGAATGAAGTACTGAAGGTGTTTTTGGGTAAGTTTGCCATTGTTTACCTAGATGATATTTTGATCTTTAGTAAGATGTTGGAGGAGCATTTGATGCATATTTGAAAGGTGTTTGATAAGTTGAGGAAAGAAAAGTTGTTGATAAACTTGAAGAAGTGCAATTTTGTGAAGGAGTTAGTGTACCTATGATTTGTAGTTTCAGTAGAAGGTCTAAAAATGGACCCAGAGAAAGTGAAGGCTATCCTTTAATGATTTACTCCAAAGAGTGCTATTGAGGTAAGGTTTCGTTTGGATCGTGGATTTGAGTAGGAATTGGAATTCAAAATCCTCAAAAATTCCTAATCTAAGTTATCGGATTCTTCCTAATAGCCTCGGATCCGAATTCGAGTCTGATTTGGGTCCAGATTTGCGTATGGATCCGTAATCTTGACGGATCCACAGGTAGGATTACGGATCTTGCCCGGATCCTCGAGGATCCACGCACGGATCCTCGCGAATCTGTGGCAGGGCCCAAATAAAAAAGCAAAAAAGTGGGCCCAACTTAATTTTTTAATGTTTTTGTTTTTTCCTAGAGGCCCTAAACATTAAAAACGACCCTCTAAATCACAATGCAAGTTCATTTACTCTCTATTTTGCTCTCTCATACTTGCTAGCTTGAAGTCAAGTGCTTGGATTCGAAGGAGATCGGTTGTGGAGCTCCAAATACCTTGCAAGAAGTGTTTAAGGTATGCATTTCAACCATATTCTTGAGTTCTTTCATAGATTATTGATTTATTTTTAGTTTTCAAAGTTGTGTAAGTATGAAGCATGGTTTTCTTTCATTCTTTTTTCTAGATTGCAAGAATAGAACAATGAGTAGTCAAGGCTCAGTGGATGGGGGTGGGGCTGCATCACCAAGCTTCAAAATTGATAAGGGGTCTCCTTTATGGAGACACACAACAAGAGTCGCACAATGTCCTGCGGGTGGGGCATACATATGGAAATGTAATTATTGCAACATTCAACATAGAAGCTCCCATCCCCGAGTGAAACTACATTTTTTGGGCCCTGCGGGTAAAGGAATTAACATGTGTCAGGGTAGTGATAAGAAGGGATTACCAGCTGCACAAATAGCAGCGTTAGCAAAAGAGCAAGAGGATGCTGATAGAGCAGTTGCAAAAGGAAAACATGGTGCTTCCAAAAGAACAAATACACCAACACCATCATTCGATCAAACAAACACAAGAACACATCCTTTTTTGCCTATGCCAACTACAAATGATGAAGATGAAGACCCATCTCCACTCACCCGCAAGAGAGGCCCACTAGATAGGGCATTCCAAAATGAAAAGAGAGACATTGTTGATCACAAAATTGGACGTTGTTTAATTGCAAATGGTGTTTCATTTAATTTTGTGAGATCACCTTATTTTAAGGAGATGGTGGAAGCAATAAATGATGCACCCCATGGTTACAAACCACCTGGTTATGAGAAGTTGTGCACTACCATATTACATGATGAGAGGAAACACGTAGAGGCTCAACTTCAACCAAAAAGAGATTTTTGGGTTCAATTGGGTGTGTCTATTATTTCGGATGGTTGGAAAGATTGTAGAAATCGTTCATTGATCAATCTTATTGCTGTATGCCCTAAGGGGGCAATGTTCTTGAAGGCAGTTGATTGTGAAGGGCAAGTGAAAGATGTAAAATTTATTTCACGCATTCTCATTGATGCTATAGAATCAATGGGTCCTGATAATGTTGTCCAAGTGGTCACGAACAATGCAAAAGTTTGCAGGGCTGCAGGGATAATTGTAGAGTCTAGATATGATCATATCTTTTGGACACCATGCACTGTCCACTCTCTCAATTTAGTGATGAAAGCAATTGGCACCGAAATAGATTGGGTGAAAAGGATATATGAGGAAGCTGAAGAGATTCAAATGTTTGTGACAAATCACCACATGTCACAACCAATTTGTAAGAGTTTCTCGGACTTGGAGTTATTGAAGGTAAATTTGTATATTTAATATATAATTGAATATTATTGGACTCCATAATTATTAATTTTTGTTGTTGTTCACATTAACATGTTTTAATTTTTAGATGTATTACTAACTTGAGTTTAACATGTTCTTAGGTTGCTGAAATGTGCTTTGCCTCTCACACAATCGTCTTGAGACGACTTGTGAAGGTAAAAGAAGCACTGAAACATATGGTCATTAGCCCTCAATGGGGCGGTTGGAAGAATTCCAATACAACAAGGGCCATAAATGTGAGAACAATGATACTAGATGAGGATTGGTGGGGTCTTGTGAGTTATGTGTTGGAAATCACTGATCCAATAATGGCAATGCTTCGCTTCGCAGACAGTGATGAGCCATGCCTTGGGGATATTTATGATTCCATGGATAGTATGCTGGAAAAAATTAAAATGGTAAGTTTTACACTCTTTTACAACAATTTTTTATTTGATAGATAACTAGATTCTAAAGTTTAAATTGACATATTCACTAATTATAATTATTATTCATATTTCATATCCTAGGTCATACGGAGGAGGGAGAATGATCTTGAGGACACCCTTTACAAGAAGGTGGAAAAACTTGTTCATCATCGATGGAACAAGATAACCACACCTTTGCACCTCCTTGCATATGCTCTGTCCCCGAGGTACTGTAGTTCTTATCAAATGCTTGTGCTTATTTTATCCAACGTTTGTGGTATTGATATTTGATAGTGTTCAATTGTCTTTTGTTATCCCTAGGTACTATAGTGCAGAGGTACTTCGCCTCCCAGGTAGAGTGCCACCATTTAGAGATGCAGAGGTTGCAGATGGGTATAAGAGGACACTAGCTAAGATATTCTAATTTCCAGAGATTGGGGCAATTGTGAGGAGTGAATTTGCTACCTTCAACTCAAGTGAGAATTTCCACCCTATTGCCATAGTAGACCGAAGCAGGATGGGTGCCATTAAATGGTGGTACCTGCATGGGCAAGCCTTCACGTACCTCCAACCTCTTGTCATAAAGGTCCTATCCCAAGTAAGTTTGTAAAATTAAGCTTAAGGTTAACACTCTCAATTCCTTGAATTTATTATTTAAATTTTTATGTTGATTGTTGTATTGATAATTTTTAATTTCTCTTTAGGTTGGCAGCTCTTCTGCAGCTGAGCGGAATTGGAGTACTTACTCCTTTATCCACTCAATCAAACGCAACCGGTTGGCTCCAAAAAAATTAGAAGACCTTGTATTCATTCACAACAATTTGCGCTTGTTGTCACGAAAGGATCCTAAGTACAAGAAGGGGCTCGAAAAGCTTTTGGATGTAGCACCCGAGACTCCTGATTTAGATATGACCATTCGGGATCTTGCTAGATCCACTTTGATTGATGTGGATGATGAGGAGCAGGATTATGAGTTAACAATCCCCTCTACTAGTCCTATTGGTGGTTTGGGTTCCTCTATTGGTACAGATGCAACACTTGCAACTCATCAGTACCCCTCTGATGCGGATTTTCTTGAAAATCCATTTAATGATTAAATCAAAAACTTTAGTCTTGACTCTTAACTCTTTTATGATCAAATCATGTTACAAACTTTAAGTTTAATGATCTATATTTTGAATGTTACAAACTTTCACTTTCAGCAATTCAATGTGAATGTGTTGATTTTCTTTATAATCATGAAAATAGATTAATTATCAATGTCATTGATCAAGTATACTAGATTCATAGATGCATACTATGAAATGATTTAGTTTTAGAATTATGTATATTTCTCTTATTTATATATATATATATGCACGGATCCTCCACGAATCATAATTGGAGAAAAAAAATCCCGAATCCACGGATCTGATTCACGTGCCCGAATCGGATTCGTGTTACGAATCGGCAACTAAGTTCCTAATCCACTGTTTGGGTTTGCAAAATAGTAATTGAAATTCGGGGAAATGTGGATTTGGCATCCCCATTTGACCCCCAAAACAAGAATTTTGTCTACCCTCAAAATACTTGTTATTTGGAATTCTCGTTTTAATTCCCACTTTAAATCTCATTTTTTGAAAATGAGTGGATTTCAACTAAAGTGAAATTTAATTGGGCTTGACATTTGGATGCCCATTTGAGAGCACCTATTTTTGCACATATTTTTGAAATTTAATTGAGTTGTAACCGAGAGTGAGGCATTTCAAGAAATGATACCCTTTGTATCTACTTCGGGCACCCTTTGAATGCCATTTTGCTAAGTTGCAGATTCGTAGCCTATGCCCCGTCGTTTCCAGGCACGAAACGTACTAGAAACAGAAACCACTGAAATACGGGTGTGATTCGCATATGATCCGTTTTTTTGTTTTGCTGAAACATTTTTATTATTTTCTCACAGAATCTCGTCGAATCCAACTTGTATGGGAAATTTCTAAAACGAATCTTAGTGAAAAGCAACATTTTCTGAAAGTTTCTTTCGATTGCTTGATTTTGGGAATGTTTTTCCCGTTTTGTTAGCTGTAAAAAAACGGAAACCTCTAAGAACAAATAGGATACGGATGGATACATGTTACACACACAACATTGCAGGTCGGTTTCGATTTCTGCAGAGGCTTTCATTGCAGTCTCAATCTGTACAGATCGACTCGCAAGTGATAGCAGAGAGCAGACGCAGGACACAGCAGCCGTGTGGGAACATTTCTTCCTCCATGAATAATTATTTTTCCCTCCCGCAGATTACAATAAAGTTTTTGTAATGTCAGTAAGTAAAAATTTAGATTATTCAATGTTTACATTAAAGTTGTATAGTTTTTTATCAAATATATAAAATAGATTTATTTTATTTAAAGTTGTATAATTTTTTATCAAATGGCATATAAAATAGATTTATTTTATTTTTGTTTTTTAATTTTTAAGTGTACAAATTTAAAACTTTTATTAAATATTTACTCTATATTTAATATTTATTTTTAATTTTAATTTAAAAGTGTAGAAAGTTCAAACTTTTATTTAATATTTATTGTATAGTTAATAGTTTTATGGTTGGTAAGAGGTATAAATGTATTTTAAAATTCTTGTCTTCATATAGGAAAATTTAAGTTAATCAAATTAAATTTTATTAAATTAATAAAAATGTTGTGAAATTAATTGTTATTCATATATTATAATTTAACAATATCAAATTTATAATATATAGTAATAGGAAAATAAATTAATTCTAATATTGAGTTAAAAACTTAAAAAATGTAGTTTAAATTAATAGTGTATATTAATGTATTAATTAAATAATAGAAATATTAAATAATCAATAATAGAAGTTTTAAGTATTAAATAAATAATAATAAAAAATTGTTATTAAAATATAACTTATAAATTTATTATTATAATTATATTAATTCATTGTTTTTATAGTTGATCAATTTTTTCCTCTTTATTATTTAATAATTGGGTTTTAATTTGTTGTTAATAGGATAATGACAACTAATGTGAGCTCTCAGTCTCCCACCTTCAAGACCGATCCAAGTTCACCTTTGTGGAAATATGTCCAAATGATAGAACAAGTTAAAGGGGGTGGAACGTTCGTTTGGATATGCAATTTTTGTAATGTGAGGTACAAAAGTTCATATAGTCGTGTGAAAGCCCATCTTTGTGCAATTCCCCAACAGGGTATCAAAGCATGTCTAGGAGAGGATGGCAATGGATTACCGCCTCAACAAATAGCAGGCTATATTAGAGAACAAGAGGAAGTAGATGCAAGAGTTTCTCGTGGCACAAAGCATCCTTTAAAGAAAGGGAAGAGATCAAGTAAGCCTCCTCCATCTCATAATGACTTTCCTGATGTTGTAGTAGAGAGCCACCCTATTCTAGGTAGAACTGAAGAACCTATTAATGTGAAGAGAAGCAAGGGGCCATTAGAGAGTGCATTTAAGAATGATGCTAGGGAGATTGCAGATCAAAGTGTTGCAAGATGTTTATATGCAAATGGTTTGTCATTTAATGTTGTGAGATCACCATATTGGCAAGATATGTTGAGAAAAGTAAATGAGGCTCCAAAAGGGTACATGGGGCTAGGATATGAGAAGGTGCGTAGCACCTTAGTAGCAAGGGAGGTAAAAAGCATAGACACTGCATTGGCTCCAATTAGGAATTCATGGAAACAAACAGGGGTGTCAATTATTTCTGATGGGTGGAAGGATGCCAAAAATCGTCCATTAATCAACGTGATTGCAGTGTGCCCCAAAGGGGCAATGTTTCTTAAACTGTGGATTGTCAAGGGCAGGTGAAGGATGGACAATTTATTGCTAACATCCTTATACAATGCATTCAGGATGTGGACCCTCAAAACGTTGTCCAAGTAATAACAGACAATGCAAAGAATTGTAAAATTGTAGGCATGTTGATTGAGACACGGTTTGAGCATATATTTTGGACCCCTTGTGTAGTGCACTCTCTCAATCTTATGCTACAAAAGTTGGGCAGAAAAATAAATTGGATCAAAGATATCTATGCAGAAGCTGAAGAGATCCAAATGTTCATCACAAACGATCACATGTCACAGGCCATTTTTAGATCTTTTTCGCAGTTGGAGTTGCTAAAGGTAATTGAAATACTTTTAAGTTTACTTCTTAACTTTTGAATTTTGTATTTCACTTTAATAATTATGAATTCAATTTTTAAACTTAGCACATCTTTAGTTTGTAATTCAAGTTTTATTTTTTAATTTTTTAATAGGTTGCTGAGACTCGATTTGCATCCAACACAATTGTGTTGAGGAGACTTGTGAAGGTGTGAGAGCCACTTGCTAGTATGGTTATTTGTCAAAGCTGGTCACTATGGAGGCAATCCAACACTGAAAGGGCTACAAATGTAAAACGAATGATATTGGATGACACTTGGTGGGAACGAGTGGAATATCTTCTTAGTTTCACTGAGCCTATCATGAGTATGATCCGTTATACCGACACGGATCATCCATGTTTGGGGGAGGTATATGATGGAATTGATTCAATGCCTGAGAAAATGAAGCATGTCATCAATGAAAAGGAGCAAGATCCTGAAGAAACATTCTTCAAAGAGGTGCAAACAATTTGTGTTGAGTGGTGGAATAAAATGACCACCCCACTCCATCTTCTTGCATTTGCATTGACTCCCAAATTTTATAGTGATGAAATTCTTGCTATGCCATCAAGGGTACTACCATATAGAGATGCAGAAGTAAGTGAAGGGTGTAGGAAAGCACTTGCAAAACTCTTCCCTGATCATGAAATGGAGAATATAGTTACAAGTGAGTTTGCTGATTTTGTAGCTTCCAATGGTCAAAGTGCTTTTGCTCTCTGTGACAAGTATAAAAAGGATGCTCATGCTTGGTGGTACCTTAATGGTCATACATCACCGCACCTCCAAACTCTTGCAATCAAACTTTTATCACAAGTAAGTTTTTTCATTTCTATTGCACTCTTTAATTTTATATTATTTACAATTTGTAAAAATAACAAATATTCTTAACTTTAAAATTTGAATGACATTTTTTATGCCCCTCACTTTGTCTCAATAGGTTGCTAGTTCCTCCTCATCTGAGCGAAATTGGAGTACATACTCCTTTATTCACTCAGTGAAACGCAATCGATTGGCTGCAAGTAAGGCAGAAGAGCTGGTTTATGTGCATTCCAACTTGCGCCTTCTTACTCATAGTGAAAATGAGTACAAGGAAGGGGGCATAAAGTTTTGGGATGTAGATCTAGAGCGAACTGATTTGGATTTTTCAGCTGGTGCACAATCTTTACTGGATGTGCAGTCGGGTAGCCACCATCCCCATAGTGCAAGTAGTAGTGGGGTTGCATCTGATTCTAATCTACTTGCATCATCTAATGTCATTGTCACTAATGATGTTGATGACCTTATATGATGCGGCATCATATATCATTGAAACGTAATTAGTAATTATTAAGCGTGTTCTTTTAATGTTGAACCAATGAAAGTTGCCATAAAACTCATGTTATGACATATTTTGAATTTTTAGGATTAATGGCAGTATTGAGTTTGTTTAGCATGTACGATCTGTTCTATTCTGATGTTGATGATCTTATATGATGCCTATATCATTGATATGTACTTAGTAATTATTAAGTGGGCTATTTTAATGTTGAACCAATGAATGCGTTGAAATTTTGAATAATCTGTCATAAAATTCATGTTTTGAGATATTTTGAATTTTTAATATTAATGGCAGTTTTGAGTTTGTTTACCATGTATAATCTATGGTATTCTGAATTTTGATCTTGTTTTTACTTTTAAGCCTGCAAATATTTACATAGTTATAATTTTTATGTTTTTCTTTATGGTCGTACCCAAATGTACCCAAACTGCCCCCAAAAAACTGCCGTACCAGCGTATCGTATCAACGTCCTCGTACCTGTATCAGTACTCGTATCGGCAACTTAGCCATTTTGTAAAAATTAGCAAGTGCCGCCTAAAAAAATTAGAAAGATTATTGCAGAAATTCGTACGAATATAATTTTTTTAAATTGGGGGAAATATTTCGGTTGTTGTTGCACCTTCTCATATGTTTAGATTAAATAAAATAACTAGTACCACACATCTAATTTCTTTTGTCGTTCTTTTTTTTGAATTTTTATTTTGCAATGAACATCGAGATTTTCAGCATGTGTGGAGTTGGAAGCACCATGAACATGACCTTGAACAAATTGGAGATATGAATCGCCTTTCTCATTGTAACTTTTATATTCATTTTTTGAACCAAACAGGATTGGAATAACAAATTCTGAATATCAAATATTTTTGGGTTTGAACCAAACAGTCCCTAAATAAATTCCAGAAACCGTAATATGAATT
Organism: Cupressus sempervirens; assembly: GCA_028749045.1. Taxonomy (NCBI): domain Eukaryota; kingdom Viridiplantae; phylum Streptophyta; class Pinopsida; order Cupressales; family Cupressaceae; genus Cupressus; species Cupressus sempervirens. Next base: position 103,978,730 of record CM053788.1, read on the forward strand.
TCAAGTTCGAGATCCCAAATCAAGGATTTTAGATTCCAATTCCTAAATCTTATTCCAACAACAAAACAGGCTAAAGATCTTTTCATGGTCTTACTAGTTTTTGTAGAAATTTTTAAAGAGGTTTTAGCAGTATTTGTGGACCCTTGACTGAAACTATAAGAGGGGATAGGAAAGAATTTAAGTGGACTATAGAGCAAATAAGAGTTTTAATCTGATGAAACAGAAAGTTACAAAGCAACCTATTTTAGCACTTCCAGATTTTAACAAGGTGTTTCAAGTAGATTGTGATGCTAGTGATACTGCAATAGGAGCTGTTTTGAGCCAAGAAGGTAGATCTATTGCTTATTTCAGTGAGAAGTTGAATAATGTCAAAGAAAATATTTTGTTTATGATCAGGAATTTTATGCTATAGTTCAGGCATTGAAGAAGTGGAGACACTATCTTCTTCCTAAGGGGTTTGTTTTATATATTAATCATCAAGCTTTGCAATATTTGAATAGTCAAGGAAAATTAAACCAGAGGCATTGGAAGTGGGTTGAGTTTTTGCAGCGTTATACATTCCCAGAAGTTCTATGAGAGAATCTCATCAAGGAGAAGCATAGTGGAGGATTGGCTGGACATTTTGGGAGAGATAAGACCATTGCTTTGGTTGTTGAGAATTATTACTAGCTGCAATTGCAACAAGATGTGTAGAAGTTTGTACAAAGTTGTAGAGTGTCAGATGGCAAAAGGAGTGAAGCAGAATACGGGGTTGTATCAGTCATTATTTGTACCAGAATAGCCATGGGAGGATGTAAACATGGATTTCGTTCTTGGATTACCAAGGACTCAATGAGGGCATGATTCTATTTTGTGGTTGACACGGTCTGCCAAAGACTATAGTTTTAGATTGAGATACCAAATTTGTTGGATATTTGTGGTGTATATTGTGGAAGAAATTGAAGATAGATTTGAAGTTCAGTTCATCACATCATCCATAGATTGATGGACAAACAGAGGTGGTGAATAGGAGTTTGGGAAATTTACTAATATACTTGGTTGGCAATAAGCCAAGAGGATGGTATCTGTTTTTACCACAGACAGAATTTGCATATAATAATTTTCTCAATAGGAGCACTGGTAAATCACCATTCTAGATTGTATACGGGAGTAGTTCGAGAAATACTTCTGAATTTAGACAATTGGATAAAGGAGAAATAAGTAGTGCTGAAGTAGAAGACATTGTTGAACATTTGAAGAATATCCATGAGGAGGTGAGGAAGCACATTATGAAGATGAATACACAATACACGGCTAAGGCAGATGTGAAAAGGAGGTGTAAAGAATTTCAGATTGAAGATGAAGTCATGTTTCATTTGAGAAAGGAGCGTTTTCGAGTGGGTACATATAATAAGTTGGAAATGAAGAAGTTTGGACCGTACAAGATAGTGGAAATGCATGATGCTGTAAATACCTATGAAGTGGATTTGTCTACTGAATTGAATATTTTACCAGTATTTAACATTTCAAATTTGACAGAGTATTATGTAGGAGGTGATGGAGATAAAGTTGCAGAAGCATAGTGGAGTATTTCAGCAGCTAGTTCGGCTACAAAGGATATTGAGGAGATATTGGATAGTCGTATTGGCAAAAGTACAAGGAACAAAACTTATGAAAAATACCTGGTCAAATGGAAAGGAAGGCCAGTAGAAGATTCAACATGGCTAGCAAGGGAGGAGGTTAACCATCTTGGTTTTCCTTTGAACACTTGAAATGTGACGAGTTCACTTTTCAAATTACCCCGGGTGTTTGATGTAGGAGTATCCTGGGTGTAAGAGCAATCTTGCATCACCCAAAAATATTTCCTTTTTGTTTTTTGAATAAGGGTTGTCTATGTGCAGAGTTGTTGTTTCTGGAAGCTTGCTACTTAGTAAGTTTGTCATACGAACTTAGAATGTCCTAATTTCAAAGGTGGATATTCATCTTGGATATATCAGCCTACTAGTTGATGCTTAGTGCCATATCATGAGTATTAATGGATTTATTGTAGATTTTTGGTGTGCAATTTTTGTGTAAAAACTTCAGGCTCACTGTTGGAGGCCTAAATGTGCCTGGATGAGGCCCAAAAACTTGACGAATGAGTGACTAGCCTCTAGATTATGAGTTGAAGATTTCAAAAAGTGGTTATAATAGCCAATTGAAGAAACGGTTCAAAAGTTATGGCCTTTCGAAGTTGGATCGACCAAAACTTCCAAAATAAATGTCAAAAATATATTTGCCCGACTCTATTTGTATTTTTGGGGTCTGTCAGCCCTAGCTATTAAGTTTGAGTGTCTAGAACCTTCTGAGGCGGCATAAAATTGCCTTTTTAAGAAATATGTGTATATTGTCTAGGACAACTCTAGGTGTTAGTTTGCAGCTTTGTCTTCAAGATTATTGTAATGAAGGTGCCCATGTGGGTTGGCATATTGTAATTTTGAATTCTGAAATTCCACATTTGCGGCGATAATAAGAAGCCCATATTTTTTTCTCGCAAATTGCTGTTATTTTTTTGTTTCCATTATGTGTTTATGGTATTAAGGGGAGCACCCTTCATCATTAAGACTTTTAATCGAGACATGAATGACTTTACTTCTAGGAGCAAATCTCAGTCTACAAGATTCCCTCATAAGAAGGTCAAGGATAAAACAACATTTTCGAAATGAATCACATCAGCCACAGAGAGATTCAAACGGGTTTGACAATGAGGAGCAGAATGACCTCAGAAGGATAGAATTGTGGCGCCATTGCAAAGAACCTAGGGACCCCTCACATAAGTGTAATATAAAAACAAAGGCTAAAGTAGTTGGAGTATTTTTTTGGTATGGAATCTGCATAAGAAAGATCAGATTAACAATCCAATTCAAAGTGTGGTGGAGAGGGAAACAGACCAGTAGAAGTGTTGACAAATGATAGAACCGTTGCACAAATTATTAGTGCTCAAAAGGCATTCACTTTCGAGGTAAGATGCATAATACGAAGGCAATGAGTAGCAGCTTTAATTGATACTAGATATACACATAATTTCATTGATGAGAGGTTTTTAGCTAAGAGGGGGTCTCAAACTAAAGAGCACAATGAATTAAGGTTATGGTAGTTAATGGGTATAAGCTTCCTTGTACTATGCAACTAATTGATTATGAGATGAAAGATGAATTCTATGTGGTTGAAATGAAGAACAATGATGTTATTCTTTGAATGACACATATTTTGACGTGTAGCATTATCTTTCAACTTACAATAGTTAGAAGTGAGGTTTGAATTAAAAGGAAGAAAATTGGTACTTGAATGACTTTTAGGAGGGCTTAGAGTGGTATCACTCAAGAGGATGGAGTGGTTGATTAGGCACAATCAGTTAGAGTGGGTAGGACACCATCTCATCATGAGAACATTTCCTACACGCATAGTTAGGGAGCTCTAACTTGGCAAACACTCACCAAGCCCTAAAAAAAATTTGGTCGATGCATTTTTTTTTGACTTGCCAAACCCTAAAAATATTTTGGGGACCTACTAAATTTAATTAGAAATGCATTTTTTTTGCAAAATTCAATGAGAAGATGCATCCAATGAGTTAATTGATGATAACACAAAATAAACAAGCTAAGCTTAGATATATATAAGTAGAAAGTGGGTACAAAATCACATTCTCATGTAGAATGCTAATGGCCAGAAGCAAAATAGTAAATAGTTTCTACAAATTTAGAAATAAATACATCTTTCTCTTCTTAGTTCCACTAGCAAATAAGGGAGAGGAACTAGAGGGTCTAGTCTTAGAAATAGAAGCCTACGCTAGGTGTGACTATGCCTCCTCACTTGATATCTTTGGTGATGTGTGTGACTAGTTCTCCATCTTGGATGTATCTCTTGGCATTGACCCTAAATGCACTTGAATCTGCCTCTAATACTTTGCAATCACCTAGCAAGGACTTGGAAGCTCACCTTCCTCCTCTCTTCACTATGTTGTTGCAAGTGAGAAATGCAAGCTAATTGTGCCATTTTTTTCATTTTAATGCTGCCAGTAAAATGCTCGAGGTTTTATTTTTTTTAAATCTGTAAGTTTAATGGGCTATTTTTTTTGTGATTAACTTGTTGTCTCAAAAAACTCTACGATTAATCTTCATATGGCGATTGATCGACGAGTTATCTATCTATCCCTGCAATTATAAAGGAGCAAAATAATATTTACTATCGATATATTTAGAGGTGGTTATGTAAGCATAACAAGGTGTTCAAGAGCATCCCTTACAAGTTCCACCCGAGGGGGGAATAGAACATGCCATTGAGCTAGATGGGGGAGCCAAAGGAATGATCATAACTCATTATCAACATCTTAAGGGACACTATGAGGAGATGGAAAATGCAATCAAGGAGTTACTTAAGATGGGACGCATAAGACCTTGCAATAGTCAATGACTGAAACAAGATAAAAGGCCAATTAACATGAAAAACATATGGGTCCATTTAACATAAAGCACTTGACCTCCCAAAGCTAAAGGCTAAACTCCTCTAGGCACTATATTTCAAAAGTATCTTGTTGTTTTGGCACTTAACATATGACTTTGAGGGCGTGCATTGCCTTGGTTAATATCATGACATGGTATGCTTGCAAGGTGATAATTCAATTGATTAATACCCCCCCTCAAGCATCCATGCATGACCATCTTTAATTGGTGTTGATAGTGCTTGAAAATTTGGATGAGTTATAAATGAATTGTAGGCTGCAATAAGTTATAACTGAGATTTTTTTTTCCGAAAAAAAAAGAGAAAAGGAAAAGAAGAAACTAAGAAGAATTAGGGTTTACATCGAAATCATTAATAAACAATGCAAAATACAGCTAGGGGTTGTTGTACTCCTTAATCTAAGATAAAATTGAAAACAAATGTGGAATTAGATTCTACATTTGAAAAAATGATCAAAAAATAAAACAAAAAGTATAGACCTACTTTAATTTTGCTCCAAAATATAGGCAGCTCCAAATCAATGGCAAGTTGTTGTAAATCTTGCTCAAGCTTCTTCGGGTAGATCATGAGCACTACAAACGTGCCCAAATGATCATAAATGGCTGTTATGTTCTCAACCAAGGTGCCGTTCTCACTTTGGACCTATACTTTTGGGTCAAAATGTATTTGTCTCTCTTCTTTGTGTTTGCAAACAAAATGAATGTCATGTCATGTACAAGAGCTGCCTGATCTATAGAAACATTGACAATCTATGCAATTGTAGCATCTAAGCTGGCACACTTAGAAGTTAGATCTGAATTTTCATCATCCCTTTATTGTAGTTAAGCCTCTTATATTATTGTACAACTATTTGTTCAAAAAAAGAGAGAAAAATAAAGAGGTGAAATGGATCCAAGAGTGAAAAGAAAATGTTGATATAATAGAATAAAATAGAGAAAATGATGTAAATGATTACATATCTTAAGGGTGAAAAGAAACTCATTTTATAATTGAAAAGAAATATTTTTGTCAAATGTCATTTGATTTAAGTGAATACTAAAACACTTATCTATGCAAAGGGGTTATTAATTGTATAAGTACATTGGTTTTTTCAAAATTTATGATTTGATAAGCGAAGAAAGGGGAAAATTTAATAAAATTATTGATCACAATATTAGCAATTTAAACTATTGCATAAATTATCTTAGGGCTAAAAGACACAACACGTATATGAAAAGAGATGCAAATTGGAGTGCACAAAAACCAAATCCTTAACTGTTTTTTACACTCAGATAGTTGTTTGTCACTAAGTGGATGGAGGAGTATGTGCTCTAGTTCCACTTACTGAATTACTTGCAGCTAAGTGGTTGGAGTATTATGTACTGTTTTTTAATACCCAATCAATTGTGCTTAACTAAGAACTTGTAATTTATTGAATTTGCATACAATATTTACAATTACAAAAACATAAACTTTCAAATTTCAAATTTATATTTTATAGCGACAAATTAAAAAGATGTTAAAAAATAAATATATGCAAACATGAGAGAAATGAGAGATAAAATGTATTGCAAGATGTTGCAAGTAAATAGAGGCTTGGTTATCTATGTACTGCCATTTATGAATATCCTTTTTGTACTTATTTCAAGAGTGCAAGGGCAGAATTCTCTGAAGAAATGAATGGCCAAGCTCTTTCAAGCAAGCACTTTTTATATCTACATCGAGGAATATTCTTTAGAACATAGTCTTGTAGTTGATATCATCCTCATCCCTCTATGAAGCCACCCTACTTAGCAAGGAACGCATTTCTTTGCCTCTATATTTTTGAGATAAAGCAAACTCTAGCGGATGTAAGGGTGTGTCTATTTTCTTTTAAAACTTAACAATGATTATTTGACCTCTTTTGAAAAATGTCTGTCTCATACACTTTGGCTTCTATCATGGTCCTTATTTTTCAACTATGGAGTCCTTGTAATGATAAATAACACCCACAAATAGGTGACTTGTGTCACCAGACCTAATCATATTGATTATGGGCTATGTGATATTCAAACCATATCCCACATGAGCCAGCACTATTCATATAGGATCAATGTATTGAGTTTTTGAGCTTTGTATATGTGAGTTGCCTTTATACAATCTAAAAAGTGTTTATCACTATAGTTCCCAATGCATTTTTAGCTCTCACAAGTTGCGGTAAGATGATTGTTTGATACAAATTTAGTTTCAACAACCTAACATGGTGTTATAAAACAAATTAAAGTATTAAAATGTGATGACATGTCACATATCAACAATTAAAAAACTTGAAGTTATAAGGCTAAAACAAATTACCTTCAACAAGTCCAAGTTGAAGTATCTAAAAATTCCTTGTGACATATGATGACTAGGTAACCATCATTCGAATCTTCTCATGTTTTGTGTATATCTTTTTGAGCAACTTAATCTTTGTGCCAATGTTTTGCAATATCAAGTTGAGTTGAGAAGACATGGTGCTCAAAAAAATTGCCGATATATACCCTCTATTATAGATTCTTCTACCTTACAATCTTGGGCATTTGTCAATTATGAATTGGATAACATTTTTGGGGCCCACCATGATAATGGACTGTATGAAGATATTTGCAATGAAAGTTGCTTCTTTCACTTGCCCATGGGGAACATTGCAATGCCATTGATAAGTGGTATAAATTTGCAATATTTCTATCCTTCAGAATTGAAGACTAATACGTTTTGCATCATGTATTCCTAATGCTGCCTCTAGTTAAGCTTTTTGCTTGGCAAATAAGGTGGCATACACCTTTCATTTGTAGTACTAACTGACAAAAGGGAAACTATCTTGCAAACTCTCACAAATACATGCCATTACTGTATTTGCAATCAGTAGGTACATTAGCAATGGCTGTTGCCATAGCCTGAAAATATGGTGATCTAACAAGGTTTAAAGGAAGCCATTGTCATAAATCCAATGAAATGTTCTGATCGGGAACCTTCATGTCATTCTTGAAGGATTTTTTAAAATGGGCCTCATTTATGTGAAGGAAATGGGGTATTCTCTTCTTTGGAAGACAGTGGCCATGACATGAAAGGATGTGGGCCAGCCAATTGTGATAAGCCTTTGGGAGGTTTCTAGGATGTGCTCTTTCCTTTGATCTACTACTTACCATGTCGAGATTGCCTTGTTCTTTAATACATCCCCATTATTTATTGCTTTAGAAACCCTTCTTATTTAATGTTGACAAATTTCTGTTCCCAAGCCAGAAACATTGCACATGTGAGCTTTCAGTTGATTGTACGAGTTGTCATTTCTGCATTTTGCAACAGTGCCAACAACCATTACCACCACTAGAAAGTATTTTAATCATGGTTGTGTCCCTCCAAAGAGTTGATGCCATGTCAATTTACAATGAGCTCTCTGCATGTGGGACAACTACTGAACTAGAACCAGCAACCATCACAAAACAAAATAATCATCACAAATCCACAACCCTACAACTTAATTAACATAAGAATTCAGCATTATAACCCTGATATTATGTATAAAATGTTTAAAAGCATAGTTAAAAGTTAAAATCGTAATTTTTTAAAACAAGAGTTGAAGTCTTGAATTATTTTCTTTCGAAACCTGAGTTTACTAAATTCAGTCATCTCTGATGCATAAAGCTTCCTCATGCAGCTCTTTCACTCCTATTGTCGTAGGTTTCTGTCTTGTAAATTATAGTAATATTAAAAAATGAACAATGACAACTTGGATGCAAAAAATGTTGTTTTGGTCCCCTATGTTTGTGAAGAAATTAAAAAGGTCATATGCCTTTGCGTTAGGGTGAAATTAGGTTTTTTATGTATTTTTTAATTTAAAACTAATCATTATGTGTTTTTATGGGCCCTTGGATTGTTGCCTGCCCTTGGTTTGGTTGGGTCTGGGTTGGTCCCACTTGGGCACCTTGAGTTGTCAAGGCAGGCCTGGAACAATCGTAGAGTCATCATGGTCCATGAACCTGATCCGTATGAGTATAGGGTGGTTCGAGAGAACTTGTTAACTTAGCTCCCACCTTGAGGAAGTGCTTTGACTTGGTGATTTTTCTTCTCTCTCTTTTTCCACACTGATGCCACCTTTGGTGGGAATTGATAGTAGTGTTGTTGCTTATAAAATGCATTAGGACTTGTCACTTAATAGTTCTTTCTTGGCTTGGTAGGGTTTCCGCTTAGTTTCGTCACTTTTGAATGTTATTCCTTGTTCAATCTAGAACTTAAACCTCATCAATTTCTCTTTTCCATTGGCATGGTTTTATTATCTCTGTCATCTTTGGCAGAATTTTCTGTTGACATGGGGGAGCTTTCTTAACCCTTTGCTTATCTTGTTTTTGGATTCATGTCTTCGCCATAGCATCATTTTTGGTTTCTTGTTCGAGTTTCTACTACTTGATTATCCTTGTTTGCTATTTCCTTTCCAAGTGCAATTTGCAAACATTTTTAGTGGAAAAGTTGACAACGCGACTATTAGATTGAATGGAAAGCTTGGTTGACTTTGATTAAATGATAGGAATGCCATGGTTATTTGCTACAACTTTGATTGCAGGGTACCAATATTGGTGACACTGAAAAGTGCATGCAATATATGTGTTAAGTGATTTATGCTTTGTAACATGACATTGAATCCCCTAGTAATGCACTCTAGTTTCTTGGATACTTTTTCTAGTGATGTTGGCCCTCACATATGACTTTATTTTCTTATGCTTCATCAAAGACAACTTAGGTCTATGCCCTTTTCTAACTTAAAATTGCCTTCAAGTGCTTTTTCATTTGTTGAGCCTTAGAGTAACATTGATGAGCATTCCTTTTGCCTTCACACTTGATTGCCTTTTGTTGTATTAAAATTTGTATGCTAACCTTGTCTCAAAAGAACTTCAAAATGTTGACTTTAAACCAAGGACGACGACGTTGATGGCTACAAGGAACAAGGACTTAGATTTGTCTGAGAAACAAGAACTGATTAAGTTGTGATTTGACATGTGTAGTTACAACATGTTTTTAATCCTACAAAGTTCAAGTTTACGCTGATTGAGTGATGTCACAAGTTTCTAAAGATGAAGGCATGCATTCTCTTTTCTATTCTCTTTTAAGGGCACATATGCAAGGCAAAGAGAAAATAATTCTGTAGCAGATAAGAACTACCTACATTCCATATGGGAGCACCAAAATAGGGAGCTGGTAGGAAAAATTGGTGTGGTAATGAGTTTCTTTGTAATCACTCTAGGAGTATTTAGAAAGTTAAGGTAACAATTTGCTAGATATTGTAGGATACAAGTTTGCATGTTCATCTTTTGGGAGGTCTTGCAGTGAATTTGTTGATACTTGACACACATAATGGTTAATTTCTTCCTCATTTGTATCTTGCTGCATATGATCTTGCCTTTTGTTGTATTAAAATTTCTATGCTAACGTTGTCTCAAAAGAACCTCAAAATGTTGGTTTTAAACCAAGGACAACGACGTTGATGGCTACAAGGAACAAGGACTTAGATTGTCTCGGAAACAAGAACTGATTAAGTTGTGATTTGACATGTGTAGTTACAACATGTTTTTAATCCCACAAAATTCAAGTTTACGCTGATTGAGTGATGTCACAAGTTTCTAAAGATGCAGGCATGCATTCTGTTTTCTATTCTCTTGTAAGGGCACATATGCAAGGCAAAAAGAAAAGAATTCTGTAGCAGATACAAACTACCTATATTCCATATGTGAGCACCAAATAGGGAGCTGGTAGGAAAAATTGGTGCGGTAATGAGTTTCTTTGTAATCACTCTAGGAGTATTTAGAAAGTTAAGGTAACAATTTGCTAGATATCGTAGGATACAAATTTGCATGCTCATCTTTTGTGAGGTCTTGCTGTGAATTTGTTGACACTTGACACACATAATGGTTAATTTCTTCCTCATTTGTATCTTGCTGTATATGATCTTGCGTCCTGACACACAACATATTATAATACCAGTTTGAGTCTTATATAATTATTATGGAGTTGGGATTTGTGAGGAAACTATATGTGGATGAACCGACTTGCTGTAGTCTTGTGGTTCGATAGAGAACATCATTTTTTGTTCAATTCAGTATTGAAAGAGTATACTGAAAAAGGAAAGGAAGAGAAATAAAGAAGGAAAGTACAATCACAATTAAAAGAAAATATACTAGGGTAGAAAGGCTCTAGGGTAAGGTATATAAAATGAGTAACTAAATGCAGAGAACAATAAAATGGTTACAATTAGAGGTTTACACATAAAGTGGTATATGCTGAAACATAAGACATGGTATGACTGTAGTAGCATCACCAAGAACCTCTCAAAAAAACATGAAGCTTATAAAGGTCAAGCAGGAGATCGTGAACTGGAATTGGGACTGATGGTTTGCAATAGCTGCCTAAGCCTCAGAGAACGCTCATAGGTAGTGCCTGGGGCAGGGGAAGCCAGGCTAGACAATCTGTGGAGGAAGCTGGGAGAAATCACTATTTTTTCTATTGTAAGCAGGAAGTAGCCATAAATCCATTTAAGCCATTGCATAAAATAGATGCATCCAAAAGAGATTTTGACATCCTGAAGTATTTTATGACTTAGTGCAAAAGATTTATAAGAGGATTCCCCCACTTCCATATCTAGTTTTATATTGCTAGTTGTCCCCTCTTCTTGCCTATGTATTATTTATTCATTGTATAGTGCCTAGCAGGTGAAGTTGTTTGGCATGTTGCATGATATTCTCTTTTCGTTGTTTAGTTTTAGTGCAAGTTAATCTTCTTAATTGAAATTCCCTTATAAAATTTACAGTTTTGCACATCAGAGGTCATCAGGATATAGCATATTGGGGACTTAAATGGAAAAATGCGCATTTTCTGATATTTAGGCAAAATATAATTTATTTCTACATGGATTGAAGCTAGAAATGTAGAACACATGATACCGAAGTTTCTTTGTAGCTTGCTTTAAAAGAAAAGTAATGCTTAATGTTCTCGATGCACTATTTTCTTGTTTGGAATTCACATTATGATATCTGAAAATTCAGTGAATATTTTTGTTTAGAGGAGCATACTATCAAAGATACTCGTGCTATATATGTATTTAAGGAAAATTACTGGAAACTTTTCATTCTGTCCTTGATTTCTCTTCCTGTAGTCATTTGAAGCAACACTTTCTGTGTTTCTTTGACTGAAATGTGCTCTTTTTAACTTCAGGGTGATATTATTACTAGCCTGAAAAGCCGACTTGAGATTCTATCTGATGATGCTGAAGAGGCAATGGCATCCCTGACGTCAGAAGAAATTAATCTGCAAGAAGATAGATCCCTTTTGAAGCAAGGGGACACTTTTTTCTCATGTAATTGGAGGTATGAGTCATGTTCATGGCCCTTACAAATTAACTAACCAATTACTTAAAAATATATCCTCAATGAAGTCAGTTATGCTTGTCAAACTCTGTTATGCATCATTCCAAAGTTTTAAAAATTAGGCAATGCTGTAATGGATCATTTTTGGTAACATTCTGAATTCCTTCTTCAAATAGTGTTGTATAATAATGTTCTGCATGCCATGAAATCTATCTGTCCATGTGTCAATACATGCTTTTGAGTCCATCCATTCGAAGGCATTTTCGGAAACCCTGTTGCCTGCGAACAAAAGACACTATGCTTTTATATTCTTATATTATCTCTTGTGTGGACTGTTTTGTGGCAACAACGATTGCTTCAGGCATAATGCCACTAACAAACTTTTGCAAGAAATCTTACGAGAGGAGCAAATAGAAAAAGAGGGCTTGGTCATTATTGGGCCCCCAACTATACAGTTGTCCCATTTATCAAAAACAAAAAAGGAGAGGAATAAACATGTGGTGAGCATGAGAGGCTTGCATAAGCTTGAGGGAAGGTTTCTATTGCACAAATAAAAAGCATAAGAGATAGGAGGTGCAATGATAAAATATACAACTATAATACTTGTCAAATTAGCATATTTTTTCCTGAAAGGAATGTGTCCTACAAGAGCATAGGAGTTGTAATTTTTTTGAGAAGATTACTCTCTTCACTTAATGATCTCGAAAGAATGAAATCCTTAAGTATTGTCTTCTTTGAGAAGCTATAGGTTACTCTCTTCACATCATGGATTACAAAATAATGAGATCCTTATTGTTTGTTTTCCTTGGGAAGTCATTGGCTTTTCATCTCTGTTATTGAATTGGCATAACCAAGTCCACCCTGGTATGGTTTGATTTAAAACTGAATTTGGTTATGACATGTGCATGGAGTTATTTTGGGCATTTTTCAAAGAATGGATACCTTTGACATTGTTTGGGTAATTCCAATAGAAAGTGGCATTTTTTCGTGCATTTTGTTTGACTGTTGGCCATAAAAAAATGCACAATAAACCCTAAACAGTAGAATAGAAAGGGACATATAACATCTAGAAGTTGATGTGAAAGTTCTCTATGAAATGGCTGCACTATGCTTCTGATGTTAAATTCTAGCGTCAATGTTTTAACTTTGGTTTTAATTCCTTTCAAAATGATTTCCTCAGCAGTGATACAAGTCCTGGATCTTGGCAGATCCTAAATTGGAATGGTGCTGCTCTTGGCAAGACCTTATAGAGGGACTTAACGAATATTCATTCCTTCTAGATGTTAAAAGTTAACAAATCATTACTTGAATCACCAAGTGGTATGCGATCTTCCATACTTGGTGTATTAAAGTTTTTATAATCTTGCATCAAATAACATGGATAGTAGTTGAGAAAATTAATACTTGATATATGTATGTATGTATATAGTTACATGTATGAGTGCATGTGTGTTTGTGCATTTATGCATTTTTTTGATTGATATGCATGTGTTCAAATGAATACATGGCTAACATTGTGAGCTGATGTCAAAGCATAAGCTTTGCTTGTGAATGCACTGTGTTATCTATGGCATGCATCTCTAAAGGACCACCTGCTTCAGTAGTCTACACAAGCACTTCCTATTGGTATATAATGTTGTGTCTTCCAAGAAATGAATGTTCAATCCGAATTTTTTTCATTTTATTCACCATACATGTATTAATTAGCATTGCATTTTTGAATAATTTTAGTTCTCCTTTCCATCATAGTTCTGTCATTGTAGGCAACTTTTAGTTCTGAGTCATTTATTACACCACATATCTTTATTCAGTCCTTGTCACAACACCTTTCTTATTCTAAATTAACTCCAACTTCCGTACCTTTGACCTCCACTAGTTTTCTAGACATTATAAATATTTAAATGATTTTGTTAAATATTTCCCTGCAATAGTCCCTACTTTGAACCCTATTTCATCTTACCATATGTAGTAATCCTTGTTTCTTTTATTAGAGGCTGATTTATTAATATTTACTCCCTTTATAACTCTTGTGTGTTCTTCTTTTTGACACCTCTCTTCCTTGTCACATCCTCTCTCTAACTGTGTACTCAATCTCTGCAGGATTGCTTGCTTCATACATGCTACCTGTCATAGTACATTATTATATTAGGTTTTCTTAATAGGGTTAGATATCATATAGCCTTTCATTTTCAATGAATTTTCACAACCTTCCTAGGTAAATAGTCTATTTCCATTCCTCTCTTTAGGAATGATATATGGTCACTTCTTGGGACATAATTATTTGTGCAGATACGATAGAATTTAGTTCGATTAGCACTATTTTTTAACATGCATTGTTGGAATGGGTGCACTTCATCAATCAAAATTCATAGAAAAATAAAAAACGTGGTTTATATGAAAGGGGATCTTGCATAAAAAACTCCCAAAATTAAATAATGGGAGTGTAAAGTAAACCTAAAAGTAAAGGTAAGTTTTTCCTCTTTTAACATGAGAATATCGGATTTTTTGGGATTCAATCTAACAATGCAAGAAATTGCTGAATTCCCAACTTCCTAACACATTTTTCCTTATTGTACTAATTATATATAAACGATTTGAGAAATTTTGATTTGGGTCTTCCCTTGGTCAAATTTCCTACATCTTGTTCCTCATCATAGCCATGTTGACATTAGATGTTGAAAGTTGCAAAAGTCCAAGAATTTTTTTAAAGTTTGAGAAGGTTTTGAACATTTTCTCAATTCTTGGATGGAGCAATGAAATTTTAGTGTGCACTCAGAGTTCTTCCATATATCTAACCTCCTATCTCGACTGCTTGTCTTGCATAGAAATTATGTTGTCTACTGGGCCCCTTTTTCTTTTCATTTCCCTTCATTCCGTCAGTTTGCATGGTTATGATGGATGTTATGATTTCAAATTTAATTTCCTCACCGTTAAATCTACAGTCTTCTTTTGCATCCTTGCTTTCTCCTATTCCTAACTTTCGATGAAATTTTATGGGCTTTGTGGACATGTGGGGTTTTCTCAGACTTCTTCTGTCTCACTTCGACCTTGTAATCTCCAGTCCTTTGCTCCTGTTTTGCTCTTGTGAACTTCCAGGGTTTGTGTGGACTTCTTCCTACATTTGTCCATACCCAGTTCTCTTGACCTATCAATCTCCAGCCAAGTTTTGCCTTCCATCCTAAGGCTTTGATTTCCCCTTTTTTTTCAACTTCTGTATTTCAACTGGACTTTTTTTGTGTTTCCTCCTCTAAACATCCAAAGCGTTGGTTCCTTGATCAATTTTTGCATTCCTTTAAATTCCCTTCTTGCAGAATCTTTTGGCACTTTTGAACCTTCTGAATTCCTCTAGTTCTTCTTGAATTCCCTTAGGTGGTTCCACATGATTTTCCCCGTGTTCTTTCCAATCTTTCCCCTGTGGACTTTCTTTGGACAGCTGCGCTACCGTTTTGGTCTCCCATTTTGACTGCCACTTGGAACCTCTAGTCCCACAATGCATATCACACCTTCCATCCTTCCATCTTTTTACGCATTCCCTTCAATCCTTTTCCTACAAATTTTTAGTGGACTTCTGGGCTTCCATTTCAATATCTTGTCTTAACCTCCAGTTTTGCCACAAGATCCTACATTTCTTCACATTGCTTCCTTTATTCATTTTTCATCAATTGCTGAGTTTCATTGTACTTTTATACTTCTGTTGTGATGTCCTTCTGTGACATCCAGTTCGGATAGGAAACCTTGCATCTATTGTTCTAGCCTTATGTCCACTACTATATTCTTACATTTCTTCCAGATTGTCTAAATCAGTGGTCACTAATGACTAGATTGACTTCTGCAATTGGTCTATTCAACTCAAAAGTGCAGACGTACATGCAACTATAATAATGGATGATGAAGTTTAATTCAGTATGAATGTAGTGATCAATGATCTTCGTGCATGATATGGACTGCTCATTTTGTGGGATTTCACTGGACTTGAACACCATATTTGTGGCCATATTCTAACTTTTATAACTTCAATCATTGATAGAGCAACTAATTTTGGAAATCACAAGGTCATTGTATGGTAAATGATGTCTATTATTAAATGTCTCCATGTCCATTTGTAGGTCTTTAGGGAAACTTTAAAGTGACGAATTGTAATAGGATTCTAGCCTAGGGTTTCCCCTTGCTAGTTTTGTTGGCATGATTATCATAAATATATTGATTGTTGCAGCATTTTAATTCATTTCAAGCTTTAGTGGTTTCTTTATTTCATATGGATTTCTGTTGTTTGGATGCAAATTCGTAAGTATTTTGAGTTGTTTGATATCATATCTTTGGTGTGTATATTCCATATCATTTTCTATTGTGATTTTAAATTCTTGTTTCTCTTGGTATGTCGGGACTTTGTAGTCAACTAGATAAAGCATCAGTTCTGGACGTTTCTGATTATCCATACTTTCAAAATAATAAAAATCTTTCACTAGTACTTTATGAGTAGGTTAGTAGTTTATATCTAAGTTGCACAGGTACCTCCCCCCCTCCTCCCTAGGAAAAGTTCGAACTGGTTCGCAGTTCTGGTCCGGTTCGGACTTGGTCCGACCAGGGTACTGTTTTTGCCCTGTGGGTACCAAAAAGTTCAAACCCAGTTCGAAGCAACAGCGAACTGGGCCCCACGGACGGCTGGAAAGTGCTTTTTTTGGGCGAGAATTAAATATTTTTTGGCGTCCACAACCCTAAAAGTTGTTATGAATTGCTTTTGGTGGCCTCTCATTGTCATTTTATGTTTCCAAACAAGGTATTTTGTCAAATGTTCTAAATCTTTGATGTTGAAGTTGATTGAACTATATGATGGTATGATCACTACGATTACAAGTTTAACTGTTTATGGTGTTTTTGTTGTTTAAATGTGTGTATGCTACTATGCTACATTCTAATTTTAACGAAATTTTGACGAAATTGCGAACCAGTTCTCAAACTTCGAACTTGGAACCAAACCCATACCGACAACTTAGGTTTATATCATAGCAGCCAAAAATTGTGTAGGGAAGCAAGAAGCAAACAAAAAGTAGACGATGTTTTGAAACAAGTGAAAAAATGGAAAATAATTGGATTAAAAGAGCATGAAAATTTGTAGAAAAAGTTAAAAAAATAGTTCTCTTGCAATTAAAGGGCATCTCTACAGCATATAGATATAGAGAGCAAATAAAATATAACTCATGAAATGTAGAAAATAGTTTTTGTTGTTTATAATATTATATTCATATTATTATAATATTGCAGTGCATAAAGCATACTTCATAGTGCATGGGTAATAACTATATAGCGATGGTTGACAAAGTTTCAAATTACAATATTGTTTATCCTAAGTTAAACTATAAATTAAGTACAAAGTTCCAAAGGGTCAAATGCAACCAATAACTCTTTCTATCACGAAGAGAGCCATGCGAGAGGGTTGCCAATCTTGATGATTAACTCAAGAATCCAAGTTGGCTTCCATTAGTCCTCCTTGGATTCAGAAATAGTCATTCTCAATAGCAATCCACTAGTAGTTCGAATACAGTTACAACTGCAAGTATATTTAAAGTCAAACATTGAGGTTTTTTTGGCTTCAACTAGAGGTTGTGGTGAACAACCACAAAGTCAATTATCTTTGCATTAGATGGTTGCATTTCTTGGAATGTATGTGTTAAAAAACGCTCTAAGTAAGATCACAAATGAATGAACTACATGGCTAGCTTAAAATGCCTCACCATCCATCTGAAATATTTAATTTTTGTGATCAAATAATTCCAAAATTTACATTGAAAGATACATTATATGGAGATGATGTCAAGGATGGAATATCCCAAGCATACAAGAACAAAATACACAAGGTATGAGACCACACGGGTAGATGAGTTTGCTTGAGGTTTTGGGTAGTTCCCCATGGTCTTGGGTTCAAGTCTCTCCTAGGTTTAAGAGGTGAGACATCTTGCGGGCGGCTGATCTCACCCATGGGGGACTAGTCTCGCCCTAGTTCGCATCGCCCACCAGTTACCGTTGGGCTAGGTTGTGGGGACACTCCCATGTAAAAGAATAAATAAAAAAATACCCAAGATATGCAATGATAGACTAGCAGTTTCAGATTCTAATTAATGCTCAAACAATTAGATTTGCTACAACAATCATGATAATGCTCAAGAAATCTCGCACTTTGACCTTCTCACTATTATTCCATGTTGGGAGTCGTGGAAGGTCTGATGTGCTGATGGCAGGATGCCAAATGTGCAGATGTTTGTATGCTGGAGAGGCAGATGTTTGTGTACTGGGAATGCTGGTGTCAGTATGTCTAATCTGCTGGTGTCAATATGTATGTCAATGTTACCATTGCCGTATGATGTCTCTAAAGATGCATCTTTTTCAAGAATACTAATGCTAATCTGATTTGTGTTGCTGCTTCCACAAGAATTGTGTCGTGGATGGAATGACATTAGAGATGTATATGTTGCTTCTGCTACTATTGCAATGTGATTTCAATGTTGTTGGCAGTGTTTTGTATCGTTGATGTTGTGACTGCAATACTGTGATGCTGCTGTCACGGGTATCATATATTGCCGATGTATTTATTTTTTTGAGATATATCACTGTACTACTGTTAGCCGATATATCTACTGATGTGTTTACGATCTATACAGTAGCCGATATATATATGCTGTTGAACATGTGGCCATATAATTGGATCAGGCATGAATCGCAGATGCAAGAACACTGGAAATGATGCCAATCTGTAATCCAATTTGGTCTCAAAGAAACCTCATCAAATTGGGATTTATAGCAGACTAGAAAATACAATCTCAACTGGAAATTAATAACACAAGTAAATAGAAAAGCTGATCAATGATAATGATGCCCCAAGAATGCCGATTAAAAATAATGTCAATACATCTCTCAAGTAAGCCAGTCGACTTTTAAGATTGGCGCCCAAATTTGAATTGGCAAATCGTTCCATGCCAAAGTGCCACAAGAATGCCACCAATTGGCCCCCCCAACATTTACTTAATGTCTCTTGGGGCCCAAAACAAACTAAAAGGGAAAAAGATAATTAAGTCCTGCTCAAAGAAGAGGAGACATGGCAATCTTCCATTCCTAAAATTACTCGCCAACAAGAAATTCCAGATTAAGATACTTCTGAATCTGCCCTGTCTTCCATTTGGTATCCTCAATTGACAAGTACTACTTGACAGTATACTCTTTGATTGTACGGTATCTGAGCCTCTTTTCTTTGAGATCTATGACCTCAATTGTTTCCATGCAAGCTGCCTTCATCGCCAAGCGGCGAAAGCTCCTAAAAAATTGAAACTCACTGCTTAAGAGGCTTCTTGAGCATAAGACATGAAACACATTTGGTATCCTACTGTTCTTTGGAAGCTTCAATTCATACGCCACCTCTCCAATCCCCCTAATCACTTCATAGGGACTATAGAGGCGAGGGTTATTCTAATAATAGATAGTTTCTATTATCTATGTTTAGTATCTAATGGCTATCTATTGTAATCTCTAGTAAATATTAGAAACTTTCTAATATATAGTTTCCTATTTCTAGAATAGAATGTTTCTATTCTAATAATAGATAGTTTCTATTATCTCTGTTTAGTATCTAATGGCTATCTATTGTAATCTCTAGTAAATATTAGAAACTTTCTAATATATAGTTTCCTAATTCTAGAATAGAATGTTTCTATTCTTTACGATTGTTTCCTAAGGATACATTGTTCAGTCTCTTGTATAAATTGGTCTCTTGATCACTGTTTATAACAAGAAAATTTATTCCAATTACTTCGTAATATGGTATCAGAGCCAATATTCTAAATTTTTTCGAAAATAATTATAATTTCTTGGTTGAAATTATCTGCCTTTTATTTCGAAATTAATTTCATGCATATTTGCTTCCAAAACCTCTAGTTCGACTAGGGTTTTCTACCAAAAAATTGCACCATTTTCTATTCCCGCGATTTTTTCCGGTCTACAAACTCGCGCCCTTCTATCTGTAACTAGCGCAACTGGATCCTTTGAAAATTGAGGGTTATTTGCTGTTGTTAACATGAAGGTCTGTTGGGCGCCATTTCTCTGCAACTCACACCCAAATTTTTCTACCACTCGCATTTAGATTTATCTGAAAACTGTGCATTTGTTTTGTGGCCTATTTTTCAAAAAAAAAATTAAAGTGAAAAAAGAATGTAAACCATCAGAAATTTTGAAGGGCGGCAAAAATCAAAACTTCGTAGGGTAAACCAACACATGCAACAAACATGCAAGTACATGTGAGTACATGCAACCTTAAAAAAATCAGAGACTTTTGTTGCAATCAAGATATCGCGGGATCAAAACCCATAACTAGGCTTGCAATTTCCAACAAAAATCCTCGAAGATAGACCACAAAAGTTTCATAAAATAACTCTAATGATATTTATTTTTAAAAATTGAAAAGCAAATTTCTGGAAGAAATTTCAGGTTGAAAGAGGCTCAAATTTTTCTTAAAAAATCCGCCAAATTCTATGGAATCCCATCGACTTGCTCTGATACCATGTTATGGTAAATCGATGTTGTTGCAATTGTATTAAACAAAGGAGATGAAAGCTCCTTAGATAGATTTACAAAGATGACGTTTTTAAAAGAAACAATCATGAATTGAAGACAGAAATAGAAATATTCTAATAAGGGTTAAGCTTCTCTGAACTACTTATCTTGAAAGAAGGCTACCTAAAGGAAAATAAATGAATGCAGACAAAATCTCTATATTCAAAACTATAGTCAATCCGGTATTGACCAACATACCTTCGTTGTTGTTTTTGTGCCTATTGTAGATTATCCTTGAGGTGTTGAAGTACATCTTGACTCTCTTACAACAAAATGTTTGCCTTAAGTACTTTGTAGGGCAATATCCTAATCAAAATGTGAAAGGTGGTGTTGTAGTAGTACTCTCTTAGATGTAGCTAATGGGTCAGTGCCTTTGCAGCATTGCCATGTAGTTCTGAAAATATTTGTCTATACACTTGTTCATGATCTCAGTTTGTCTATATGTTTGGGGTTAATAACTAGTGCTCACAGTCAACTCAGTGCCTGCCTACTTGAAAATCTCTTTCCATAAAGCACTATGGAATATACTATTTCTATCAGTAAAGCCCACTTGAAAAATTCTTGAAAGAGCAACTTTATGGTGATGTTAGCGTCGTGAGGATGAAGCAAAAGTTATCTAGAAGGATTCCTCCCTAGCTAAGAGGGATTGTTGATGTTATTGTAGCTCTAGTTTGATTCCTTCAAACTGACATAGATAACATAAAAGTTGTGATAATATAATTATTATAATATAATAATGTAATTATTATAATATAATAATGTAATTATTATACTATATAATCAATATAATTGTTTGAATTAATTTCTTGGCCTAAGTGTGGTTACCCTTGGTGAAGGGGCACCACTCATATATATATATATATATATATATATATATATATATAGGGAGATCAAGTCTTCCTCTTGGTAAATAAAAGAATATACACCAAAATACATTGTGGATTAAAATATATTGTAGAACACACATACAATGTGAAAACCAACATGGTATTAGAGCGACGTTCTTTCCAAGGTCTTGTGAGATTTGGAGACATTGAAAGTCCGACTCTTCAAATCTTGAGAAATGCCTTGGTGTTGAACAAATATGTCACACCATTTGTGCAGCTCGAACTCATATTGTGGGCAAGGACCAAAGAAAGATGTCTAAGAATTATTATTTATGCTCGAGACTTTATAAAGAATAGAATTTATTTAGCCTCCCCATGAAATACGTTTATAGAAGCTGAGATTATTATATTAAGTTGCGGATCATCTTTGAGCAATGCAGAATATTTTGGGCATTCACAGGAACAATAGAATTTAGTTTTTTTATGTGATCGGTCATTTCCTTGAAGGGTTGATGAGAGTTTGGTATGAGTGTGTGTTATTGGAGGCTAGAGGATGCTTTGAAGACTTGCAAGCCTTTCATTATTTTCTATTCAAGCTTAGTGATGGGTTCGATGTTTGTATACAACTTTTGTTAACTCAATATATGGACGCTTGCTCTTCCACACCCGACATCTCGAACTTCAACGTGGAAATGAATGAGAATGATTTCTAGACATGAGGTCTTTTTCCTTAGTCGTTTATAGAAGGATGTGGATATTATTTGTAGTGTTTGGCCAAATGATAATTGTTGAGCATCCATGGTGAACATCTGGAGATTTTAGACAGTATTCAAGATCAGTACAATACGATCTATTTTTCTTTATTCTGAGCGAATAAAATTGATGGTAGATTTTTCCACCTTCTAGGAGGCAACGGCCTCCTCTTAT
Organism: Cupressus sempervirens; assembly: GCA_028749045.1. Lineage (NCBI taxonomy): Eukaryota > Viridiplantae > Streptophyta > Pinopsida > Cupressales > Cupressaceae > Cupressus > Cupressus sempervirens. The sequence continues at coordinate 104,000,913 of CM053788.1, forward strand.
GTAATATTGCTTCATGGAGGGCCCAAAAATCCTTTGCTCGCAAGAAACCACATCTTCATTATGAATTTTGAGCCTAATGGTCATTTTGGATATTTCCATACCTCTTTGTTGAGATGTTGGTAGAACCATGACTCCAATCTTGACGAGTTGCTCATCATGGTGAGCATAAGTGTTATGGAACAACATATTTAGAGGTAACATCTAGAGTTAATTTTTTGAGAAAACAACACAATCTCCACTCTATCTATACAATCAACACTAAAAACATTTGATGAGTGATCAAAGTAATGATATTGCATAGAATGGACGAATATGTCTATTTCTAAGTCAAATCATCTTTGGTGTATAAGATATTGATAAGGGTATATAACAAAAGAATACGAGAGATATGGGGTGAGGCCAAATCTAGTAGCAAAAGATATTACCATCTATTGCCACCTCTACTAATGAGGCTATTGTAGATGGGAGAGACTAATACAAGAACATGATCGTTGTGGGCTTGAATATGAGGACTATAATCCTATACTAATACAATAATTTGCTTTTCACTATGGTGTGGGGCAGTTAAATAGAGTGACTTCACTTTTTGGATATAGAGAACACATACATGTGTTTTTAACTTTATCCTATCATTTTGAAGTAAGCACATGTGATTCACCTACCCCAGGAGAGGTATGTGATATGCAGACATCAAGCTTAGACAAACAAATTAAAGATATTAGTTATATAAAGGGAAGGAATCGAATTCTAGAACTATTCCCACCGATACGTAGATGACAAAGTCACAAAGCCATATACAATGTTGCTGAAAGCCAATATCATTGCGAGTTGATTCGAATTGTAGACATCAAGGTGTAGTCTCAGACAGGTATCAAAAATTGCCTCTGGACCTTCTAGGATAAGTCACAATGATATCTACCAAGAAGGGCATTGATAACACCGTACAATCAAGATTTGGCTATAAGGAGGTAAAGATAGGAAATGCCATTATTCAATTAGAATCGTAACAATCTTTCCAATCAATGATTTGATACTATCGATGATTCTATTAATTTGTATATCTTTCCAACCACACAATAAGGGACAAGATTGAAATCATACTTGTGTAGGGTTTGAGATTGCAACTATCATCTTTTGGAAGAATGGGAATCAGAAATATCAATAATCACGATAGAATTTTCATTGTGTCTAGTCTTTTTCACCACATTGCAAACTTTCTTAACTCGTGACTATCAAAATGGGCCATGTGAGTGATGATTTGTGTACTGCACTTATCGGCTCTGTATTGCCACCAATGATCTTCAACACCATCACACAATGATAGAAGATGAAGGTCTTCAATCAAATTGGTAGCCTGCCTAGCACAAGATAAGAGCACAAAACATGAGTTAAAAAATTTTATGCAACCTTTGTGAAAAGCTCTATTGCAATCACTGATTATTAATCTCCCATCTTCAAAGATTATTTAACTGCCAAAAATAAATTCAAAACTAGTTTTGAAAAATAACAAATTTGCGACTTCAATAAAAATATAGAAAGAAAATTTGCAACACAATGAATGCAATATTTTCAGACAAATTGTCTGTGGAAATATCCCTAAGGGAAAACCAGTTCTATTGATGAGGAATTATATTAAACTTAAGCAAATTAAGAGATACAAAATTGTTTGCCTCTTGTAGGAAAAACTCCAAAAATCTCCCAATTTCTCCCGCTGATATTCCCTTATTGCTATTCCCAATGCTAACACTGCACTATTGCTCACCCTGCAAGATTATTTGCTATCACTGCAAATTCATTTTCTAACAACTGCAAGTGCTTCTCAAACTTGTTCTCCAAATGCCCCCTGACTGCCTTTTATACTACTTGTGTTGGAAAACTAATGGGCGAGATTGATTCTTAATCGATGACTGAGATTAAAAACAACCCAACAACCACTAACAAAATTGGTTTCTAGTTGCTTCTAAAAGAGGTCAATTATTTAAAAAATAATTGTCCCTACTCTAACAAATTTGTTAGTGAAACTATTATTTGCTAAATAATTACAAATGGACAAACAATTGTCCAAACTACACTAACTACACTCCCTCTTAACAAGGAAGCTGTTTTGCATGACACCCAACCTATCTCTGAAGAAGATGAATTTTGCCTTTCCCAATGCCTTAGTTAGAATGTATGCTACCTGCTCCTCAGTAGGTATGTACTGTAGCTGAACAATCCCTCGTTGTACACAATCTCTGATGTTTATATGTTTATACTTATCATGAAACACTGAATTCTCAAACACCTTGACGCAACTCTGATTGTCATAGTGTATCATAGTAGTCCCAACCCTTTGACTAAACAAGGCTATTAACAACTTTTGAAGCCATATCGTTTCACATGTCACCATGCTAGGTGCTATATATTATGCTTATGCTGAACTTAGAGCCACAAACTTTTGCTTCCTACGGAATCAAGATACAACTCCTGATCCCAAACTAAAACAACACCCTGAAATGCTCCTCTTGTCTGTTGTACTTCCTCTCAGTTTGTATCAATATAGCTTATAAACTTGATTCCTTCACCTTGAACATATTTGATCCCATACTCCACTGTACAACTCAAGTAACGCAGTACATGCTTAGCCGCTGTCCAATGCACTCTCTTTGGCTCAATCATGAACTGGCTAAGAGAGTTTACTACAAATGCTATATCTGGCTTGGTGTTGACCAAATACATTAGCGAACCAATCAACTACCTATATAAGGTGGGATCTACATCATTTTCCTTGGATGTATCTAACTTCCTCCAATTTGTGATCATAGGTGTAGACATGGCTTTGCCATCCTCCATCCCAATATTTTTCAAGATTTCAATGCGATATTTTCCTTGACCAAGGAAATTCTCTCCATTAGTTTGCTACACCTCCATGCTTAGAAACTAGTGCATAAGTTCCAAATCCTTCATCTCTAACTCTTTTGCAAGGTCCCTCTTACAATCATCTATGAGCCCTAGTGAACCTATAAGAAACATGGCGTCCACATATAGAAGAAAAATGAGAACCTCACCCCGACCACCAAGTAGTAGAGTTTAGCATTTGCCTCACTCTTAACAAAGCCCATTTCTTGCAAGTATGTATCAATGCATTTATACCACACTTTGGGAGACTGCTTGAATTCGTACAAGGCTCTCTTCAATCTACGCACATGTGTCTCTTTACGCTAGCATGAAAAACACCTTCGACTGATGAAGTTTACATTGGGTCAGTTGGTATTGAAGTTTAATGGGCGAAATGAAATTAAGCCTGGCAAGTTTAAAGTGAAATGGCTAGGTCCCATAAAGATAGAGAAGTTGCAGCTAATGGGGCCGTGAAGTTATGGACACTTGATGGCAGAGAAATCCCAAACGCGATTAATGGCTCGAAGTTGAAAGTCTACCACCAAAGGCATGGAAGCTTGGATCGGCCATAAATGAATGGTTAATGGGTAGTTTAGTTTGAGGATATATTTTAAAAAAATGTTAAAAATGAAATTAAAAATGAGAGTCCATAGGTGTCACACGGACAACACAAGAAGAGGGAAAAAAATGAGAGTTTTTTGGTATGTCACCTGCGGAGAACACAAGAATCCGTGAGTGTGTTACCCATGGACAACATAGAAACCCGTGGAAGCAACCCCGCAGACAACACAAAAGCCTGCAGAAAAGAATACACGTGGACACAACAAAGCTGCGCGAAACATTGAACTGTAGATGGAAAGAAGATTGTCACAGAAGAAATAGCATGGCTGCGAATGAGATATGGGACGGAGGAAAGACATAACTCTCGTGAACAAGTTTGAAGCCCCGTGGAATTACGATTGCTATGGACACTCCAACTCCACCATGTGAAGGACAATGTTAGAGGGAGAGTATGTAATTTCGCGGATATCAACGGACGAAAGATATAGCCGTGGTCACTGAAGAGCTATGTCGATGAAAAAGAGCCTTTGCGGACCACTCCATGACACAAATAGAGAAGACCGCAAATGAGAAAAGAGTTTCTACAGAAAACAAAAACTCAAGAATAGTCAAAGGGACCTCATAATGTAGATATAACACCAAGGCCGTGACAAAGGAATGATGAAGGTGGAAGATGCAATCCATCGAAACAACAACAGGCAATGTATCAATAAGGGTGAATAACCGCGGGAAACCGCAACACCAAAGGACATCGCCAAAAAACTTTGCGTAATTGAAGGGAGAGAATTTTGTCAGTTGTAGAGAAGATTGCGTGCACGGAAGGGAAAGGCATTGTCCGGCCAGGCAACAGTAGTTCCAACCCTAGCTATTTTTTTTTGTTTTTCCATAAAGACAAAACAAGAAACAGTTAAGTTATGTAGTCAGTACAAAAGCAGAGGCGTTGGAAAGATCAATTGGAAGCTGATAGTTCAAGCATGGACAAAAATGCTAGAGTTGGAGGCCAAATGCAAGATGCAACCTTGAGCAACAAGAAGAAGAAAGTTCGTCCCAAGATTCAACAAAACCCTCAAAAAAGAAGACATTACACCCCTCAATTCAATTTGAGGGACTTAACGGGCTTGAATTTCGGCAATGGTGGCAAGAGACACCTGACACAGACATAGTAAAGTAGATATTGCAACGGGCACGGGTGCATTGGGCGATTCAGATGCCAGTATTCTCTATTCGTCTGTTTGAGCATATCCTTTGGGAGATGATCGAAGCATACAGTAGACATAGTGGGAGTAGCTCATTTCAATATAGGAAGCATCCTATCACCATCTCTTTTGGAGCCATAGATTTCACGAGGGTTTTTGGTATCACAAGGCAAGGAGGACACAAAGTAGAAATAAAAAATCACAAGCTCTCGTAGGAACGGAAAGAGCATTGGATCAAGTTGGTTTCTCAAGAACTCACCTCCACCAATTTTGATTTTGTAGTAAAGGGCACAAGGAGTAGAGGAATGAGACGCGAGTTAATCAAAGAAGGGTCGTGGCACTGTATCCTCGATGTGCTAAAGAGTCAACTAACAGGAACAACTCCCGCAAATAGTTTTTATGAATGGTATAATGAATGGATTGGTTTATGATTGGGCATCCCTATTGGTAGATAGAATATACGAGTTCATGACATTGTTGCATTGCACTTTTTATATGCCCCATTATGACATTGGGTTGGTCTCGGACGTTGCACTTCACCAAATTCCAATTGATGTGTTAGAGGTACTATTGAAGGGCAAGTTGGCGCCAAGGGAGCCTTCGATATGTTACTGGCAACATTTGGATACCAGTTGACAACACCACAAGATGTGGGGATTCCATAATCCGAGGATGCGCCAGGTGAGGAAGTGGTCGCACCGGATGTGGAACTAGTGACAACAAGAGGAATGGAGGTAGATGTTGAGCAAGTAGAAGAGGATAAAATAGAATACGGTTTGGATACTAAGAGAACGATGGCATACATTAAGGCTCTAGAGGATGTGTTGGAGAAGGGTCGGGGAATTGGTCAGAATGTAATGACCTAATCGAACGAGTTACAACTTGTCCTAGCCTACATCTGGATGGGATGCTCTGAACACTTCCGATCTTATTGGGAGCAGGCAGCAGTAGGATGGAGAGGCTTGCTCATGAGATAGTTGAGGCGTACAAAGGCGACTACTATGCTCAATGACGTGCTGAAGCCAATCAAGTGGGAGCTGAAAAGTCTAGGGAGATGGAGGCAAAGTCTCTAGAGGAGTTAGCCAATCAGTTGGCTAAGCAACATGAGGATTGGGCAGTAGAGCGAGCAGCACACGTACAAGGTAAGGTAAGGTCCGAAAAGGAATTAAGAGGCCGGAGACAAAGTGACGATGAGTAGGGCGACCGATGCGTAGAAGGAAGCACAGGCTATGTAGGTTACAATTTTGCTGAGTGAAGTTGTGGAGATCAATTCGAGGACACAAAAGGATTTACGCATTCGCACTGACAAAGTCTACGAGCTACATAGGATATTGGACACTTCAAGGACGCACCCTCCTCTCTCTTAGTTTATGTTTTTGGTGTACTTAGTAGTTGTCTCCAATTTTGTAAGTCGTCAGAAAATGACCTTTTTTTTGGGGGGGGGGGTGATGTTGTTGGGAAAATGGGTAGTTGGACAATTGGTCTACCCGAGGGAGTTACATGGGTGCGATGGTTCACCTCACACCACCTTAGACACTATATGTATGCATTATTCCTTTTGATTGGGACATTATTGTACGGAATACATTTGTATATGGTAACTAAGCAATGAATATAATACTATTGTGTTTTGTTTACATTCTATGTTAAATACCCTACTTCCTGTATGCAACTAACCTCTGTTCCCCCACGAGGGTAAACACCCAGCTCTAGTAAAAACCAAGGGAGAGGTAGAATTGGAGGGTGTAATCCTCGAAGTCTTCACTAGGGATGATTGTGCCTTCTCGCTTGGTATGTTTGATTCAGTCTGTGGTTCGTCCTCCATCATCGATGTAGCTCTGCCTCTAGCTTCTCTTGGCACTACAATGACTACTCATTCAACTCAGTGTCTTCTTGTGTGGAACTAAATCCACCTCCCTCCTCCATAGCTTACCTCTCCAAATCATTGATATCATCCTCCTCAAAAATCACTTCAAATCTGCTTCAAATCAATAGAAATCAGTTTGCAAGTGTTAGTTAGAAGACCATTTTCCCCCTCCCAATAAAATACAATTGAAGAGATGAGAAATGAAATTAATTTAGGCTGTTTTTTGCCTTTAAGTGCTGTTACAAAATTACAACCAAGTTTTTTGGCAAAAAGTTGGCAAGTGTTTGATGAGTTTTTGCGAAAAATTCAGCGAGTTTTTTGTACTAGTAGAAGTCATAAAACTCGCGAGGCCAGAAAACTCGACCATTTTTGCAACTTGACGAGCACTCTGCCAGTGGCTCATCAGTGCCTGGGGCAAAGAACATGTGGCATGTCTCTTCGATAAAGCATTAGTGACTAGAATCTTTTTCCCTTCACATACTCGATGTCAAAATCATAGGCTTGGATCTTTCTCACCCTCTTTTGCTGCCTCTTGTTCAAAACTTTCTGCCCCAATTATAGAGGTTGTTGTGGTCAGTCCTAACCATAGTTCCAAAAATCACCTTAAAATTGCTGAAATCGCCGATTTGGTGATAAGATTCATGACTCCTGATTTTTTTTGAATCGGAAATCGTTGTTGGCGATTTTTTCATGTGAATCGCCAATATCGGCGATTCATGGAAAAAATTGCCAAAATCGCCATTGGGTATCGCTAGAAATCGGCCGTGGCAACAAGCATGAAAAGTTGGATTTAAAAGAAAAAACACATGTTTTATTTGCTTTCTAATTTGTCTTTCCTCTTTGTTATAACCCTAAAGAGCCTTCTATTTGCTTAGCATGAGTAGAAGAGAGGAAGAGTGAGAGAGAAGAAGAGAAGAAATTCCATAGGTTTCCAACTGGCAAGAAGGAAGAGCACCAAAGAGATTAGAAGTCCATCTGGGGAGGCCATAAATTGCATTGGGAGCATTAAGGATTCAATATCAACACTCCTCAACTCATTTGCAAGAGCTAAATGCTGGCTTTTTTTTTGCATGTTAGTGTATTATGCATTTTTTGTTAAATTTTTTTAGTGTTCATTTGCAAATTTTGAATTTTTTTATTTTTACTAAATTGCAAACTAGGGTTTTTCGTTTTGTGGCTTTTGTTTATTAGTTGCAAACTTTGATATTTTACATGAATTTTTTTATTGCAGCAGCCGTTGCTTTCATTTTCCAATTTCCACAATGGGTAAAAAAGATGAATGCTGGAAATATAATGAAGAGTTTCCTGGAAGAACCAAATATAAAAAAAAGTTTATATTTTGTAAAGAAAAAATAAATTCCGGAAGTATCTATAGATTGAAATACCACATTGTTGGCATACCTAGCCATGATGTCACAGTTTGCACTCATCAAATTGCTAAGGCAAAATGCACTTGTTTAGTGGCATTAGAAAAAAATGAACAAGACAAGTTGAATAGGAAAATGCAATTTGAAGGGTTAAGAGGTATTGGCTCCTGCATCCGCAGCTGCATCTACATCTGCATCTGCATCAGCTTCTGCATCCGTAGGTTGTGTTGGAGAGGGTTCTTCTAGGCCTCTTTTTCGTCCTAGTTCTAGTGTTCATGCGAGTGTTAGTGCCAGTGTAGTCGGTCTTATAGTGAGACAGAGCCCAACACCAACCTATTGCGGCCTAGAGTGCAGAAAAATAGAATGGATAGTTACTTTGTGCCCTGCACTACTCTTGGCTCCCAACCCACGCTTGAGGGGATGGGTTTGAACAAAGAGATTCATGATGCTGCCAAAAAAGAGATTTGCAAATTTTGGTACTTTTGCAACATTCCATTTATTGCAGCCAGGTAATTGATTCTTTTTTCTTTGTTTTCTTTAAAGTTAAAGTTAAAAGTAAAAGTAAAACTCTAATTATATCTACTTGTTTTATGATTTGAGTTTTTGACATCTAAATTTCTAATCAATATCATTATCTATTTGGGACAGGGCTCCTTATTGGCAGAACATGATAGATGCAATTGCTATTTGTGGTCCGGGGTTTAAAGCCCCAACTGAGGCTGAGTTGAGTGGATACCTCCTGGATGAAATGGTTGAGGATATGATGCATGAGCTTGAGGACAATCGAAAGGAGTGGATCGAAAAGGGTTGCACCATCATGACTGATGGTTGGACAAATAGGAGGGGAAGAACACTCCTCAATTTTCTTGTATCCTGTGGAGGTGATTGATCATTCTACTTTCCTACATACATAATTTTGAATCGTGATTGACTATTTCAAATTTTGATTTGTTGATTGCTATTTATAATTCGTTGTTTTGTTACTTGTAGGATATACCATGTTCCTCAAATCCATTGATGCTTCTGCTCATGTAAAAAATGCCACATACTTATGTGAGGTTATTGAGGAAGTCATAGCAGAGGTGGGGGAACAACATGTGGTGCAAGTGGTGACAGATAATGCAGCAAGTTATGTTGCTGCAGGTAAACTTTTAACTTTTCAAGTTTTGAAAAGAAATTTATTTGAATTTTGAACTTTTTCTAATTCTAACTTAGAATTTTTAAGTTTCCTAAGTTCTAACATGTTTGAAATTTGAATTTCTAATTAACTTAAAATTGTTGTAGGTAAACTTTTGATGGAGAAGCACCCCACCATATTTTGGTCCCCTTGTGCTGCACATTGCATTGACCTCATGTTGGAGGAAATTGACAAACTTGAGTGGGTCAAGTCATGTGCGGAAAGGGCAAAAAACATATTCAAGTTTATTTATAATCATTCATCTGTCCTTAGCACAATGAGGAAGTACACAAGAGACAAAGAGTTAGCTCGTCCAGGGATCACGAGGTTTGCCTTGAATTTCATCACCTTGCAGTCCTTGTTGACATCAAGGGATGATTTGAGGAGCATGTTTCTTGGGCGGGAGTGGATGTCATCTTCCTATGCTACCACCACTGCAGGGATAGATGTGGTGGATTGCATATTTGATGATGATGGTTTTTGGAAACCTGCTAGAGAAATCCTTAAGGTAAATTTATTGCAATTTAACATTTAATATTTTTATAGTTTACTATGCTAATTGTTTAATGATTTAGTTTTACGTTAAGTTATATTATTGAATTATTCTATAATTAAGTTTTGACTCAAATTTTTGTTTTACTTTATATGTAGGCCACTGAGCCCCTTATATCTCTCCTACGAACTGCTGATGGGGAGAAGCCCTCTATGGGCTACATATATGAGGGCATGGATAGGGCCAAGGAGGCCATTAGAGCCCAGTATGGAGGAGTGTAGGAGAAGTATGCCCCTATTTGGGACATCATTGATAGGAGATGGTAGAATCAGCTCCACAGACCCATCCGTGCAACAGCTTACTTTTTGAATCTGGCATTTCGTTTCCATCCTGACTTCAAGGCGGATGAGGAGGTTCTCATCTGATTATATACAGTGATCCAGAGGTTGAGTACTAATGAGGATAGCAGTGCTGCAATTATTGAGCTCAATAAGTTCAATAATAAAAAAGGGTCACTTTTCTCTAGCAGGATGGCCATAGATGCTCGGGAAACAATACAGCGAAGTAAAAGTTAAATAATATATTCAATGTTCATGAATCTAGATTCTAAACTTAAAGTTGATTATGTAATTTTAGAGTTAATTTGTAATTTGTAAATGAGACTAATTGTTTTTATTTTCTCTTATTTTAGATAGATGGTGGCAAATGTTTGGGGCCACAACCCCAAAACTTCAAAAAATTGCCATCCGTATTCTGAGTCAGCCAAGCAACACTTCTGGATGTGAGCACAGTTGGTCCATGTTCGAGCACATCCACTCGAAGAGGAGAAACAGGTTGACAGTGCAAAGGTTGAATGATCTTGTTTTTGTTCATTACAACCTCCATCTTAGGATTAGACAGATTTTGGGCATTGACTCCTCTCCGATCATTCTGGAGGAGATTGATCCAGAATCAGAGTGGCTCACAAAGGTTGTGGATCCAGTCTTCACTAAGGAAGACCGTGTGTGGGTTGACCAGGTGGATATAGAGGCTGAGGCAACTAGAGCACGTTCTTTAGGCATTGGTAGACACACATGTGCATGCACAGACACAGGCCCAAGCGACGTTTGTGAGCCCATCTTACATGTGGGAGATATGGCTCGGCAATCCTTTAGGACCTACATTAGACGCCTTGCTACTAGCAGATTGGATACTCAGAGGCTGAGGCTGAGACTGTAGTTGAGCTTGAGGATGATGATGACTATGAGGCTTGAGCTGGAGCCTTGTTTTTATATTTTGTTTACAGATATTGATACTGAATCATTGATAGACATATGTTTCAAACTTTCATGGATCTTCATCTTAGATTCTTACATACATTTATGATTTGATGTCTTATGGATCATCTCACATACATTCTATGATTTAAATCATTATGATCATTTGATTTCTATTTACTTCAGATAGCTTACAATTTACATTTTAGATAACATAGATACGTATGTGATGGATTTTATGTTCCAAACTTCCATGTTGATGTATGTTAAGTTTTAACTTCTATTTGATGATGTTATAGTGTGTTTAAGTTATATTCAATAAAGGGTGCATGAAATAAGTTTTAAATTGTTAAAATCTTTAAATTTAAAGGGTTTTTTTCAAATTTGCCGATTCATTGCCGATTCATTGCTGATTCACAATTCGATTCGGCCTTGCCGATTCCGATCCGATTCCGATTCACGTTACTTTGGTTCTAATGATGAACTTCCCTTCAACCAAGTATCCCTAAGCATTCCGTTTCAGTTGAGGACCAGAATGTTCATTGATTTCAGCGTGTAGCTCTTCTTTAGCTCTTTGGGAACCCTTGTGCAAAGGAAACAAACCTTTTGGTGATAAATTTAAATAAAGTAGTTACGACCACCATGAGTAATGAAGCCTCTTCATTGCATGCTGACCAAATGCAATTCAGCCCAATCACTCTTTCAATGATAGTGGCTGATGCAGCATACTCAATTCCTTCAATCATTTTTTCCCTTCATCCATCTTCCACCAAATTGGTTTAATTCATGCAGTGTACCCCATATGAATAATGAAGCTCCCCTATCTCATTATGATTAATCCCTCATAGTCTGGCCAAAAGCAATGCAGGTCTATAACATTGGTTCTGTGACAATGGCTGATGCACCAATCTCCATTCCAACAACCACTTTTTCCTTTTAACCATCTTTCACCAAATTCGGTTAAACTCTAGCTTGACCTGAAGTCCCACAAAGCATATCCCTGTCGCTCTTATTTCTAAATTTCAGCTCATGGAATCCTCCCGCTGAACAGTAACTTCCATCTTTGATTAGTACTCAGACCACACCTTTTAGTCTAAAGATACCATAATTCCTAATCATTTAAAACATGATCCTGACTGATTGACATGCTAAATGAAAATGTTGAGGCTATCCAACATCAGAATAAGTAGATAAGAGATGCCTGCATCCATAACCTGTTCATGGAGAAGCCTTTTAAGGTTTCCTAACATACATGGGAAGCAACTGAAGCACATTGATAACAAGAACACATGCCAATAAGCTAAATGCCATTATTGAAAGCCATGGACACACAGTTCAAGCAATTGATTCATTGCTTCTCTTGAAAAATGTATGAAATACTGGATTATCTAAGCGTGAGCTGAATTTACCGCCCCTCTTCTCACCTGTGGGGAAGGCTCTAATCAAACGTGTGAAGAAAATACTGACATCAGGCTCTAATCCATGGTCCAATAACACTCAATAATAAACCCATCATAATTACACACAATGGATGAGGAAAGTCACTCTGAACCCCTTATGGTTGTCACTTCTTGGGGAATATGTAGAATTCATTTTGTTCTCTCCATTTGAGAATTTATACATAAATGTTGTTTAGATGCTCTGGTTCTTATATATTTATGTAGTCCCCTCTTTCCTAGCCAATACATTATGTACAAAACAGTAATCTTTTCATACAACTGGCTGCCTGTCTCAAGTATTTCTGCTGTTCTCTCTCTTTATTCAAATATTAATTTAGGGCAGAGCAGTCTTTTTTAGTAGCAGCCGGTTGTTCGTATTGATCATTTTGGTATTCTCCAGCAAAGCTCTTTTATCATTTTCTCTCTTATCTGCTCATCTAGCACATCAGGAAGCCGGTATAATCTGTTGATAGACATTTTTCTTTTTAATTATTCTTTTTGACGATTATAAATATTTACTTTAATTGAATAGTTGTGTACAGTTCAGCACAAGCACAGGTTATGGATTGGCATCTTTCAATGTTTAGGCCCAAGCCCAGAAAATTTACAGCTGCCATTTGGCCTCCACTGGACCCACTGCACGAAGGCAAAGATATAGAAATTAGTGCTTTTAGGGGAAAAATGTTTAATTGCCAATTGGACATTTCTCTATTTTGGTCCTCTGAAGAATCAACTCTTTCAACTTGAGCATCAACCCAGAAAATAAGTATTTACCTTTCGCAAGTTCTTCATACGAGGCTTACCTTTCGCAAGTTCTTCATACGAGGCATAACAATACGATATAGGTAAATGCTGGAAAGAGTTTTGAGTGCTGTTTTCATAACATAACCCTGGGCTGTGTTGTTTCTGCAAAAAGGACAATAACGATCTTATTGTTGATAGCCAAAATCTATTTTCAATGTTAAATCTCAGAATATGTTTTAGTTCTTCTCATTGGCTGGACACAACTACACATTTCCCATTTTCTGTAATATAAAATATCTAATTTTAAAAAATAGTCATTGATGTCTAGTCAGAATATTTACATTCTGTTACTGCTAAGTTAAATATGTGAGCTGACTCATAGCTCTCTTTTGAACCAGTGAAGAATGCAGTTTTGTCTTTCCTAGAAGGGTGCTCTTTCCTTGGTTGGATAACATCTTCATCTGTGACTACTTGCAAGCCAAAGAAACTTTTCAGGTCAGTGCAGACATCTTATAATTTAATGTCATTGCATTGCTATTTGTTTGCAATTTAGAATACTTTTATATTCAATATATGGACAGTAATGTTTAATGGATGATTTTTTGAAAAGAGATCAGGCCTTACTCTCATGCAGAATGCTTCATATGTTTGCATAATGGACTTGTAAAATGTAAGTGTGAAGTATCAATGCAACTGAAGCTTGGAACCCAGATCTTATTTTTTTTATATTATATAAGAATAGTTATAGATAAGCCAATTCTTTGATGACTGGTCATAGTTGGAAAACTCTCATTTGGCAACAACTTGCCAAGCCCCAAAAAGTTTATTTGAGAAAACATCGGCCAGTTTTTCAAAAAAACTTGGGAACCTTAAAAGTTGTCAACATTTAATTAAAGTGCACAAATGAAAACTGGTGAAGGAAAAATGTAATTTTTTGGCCTATATCCCTGGCCTGTGTGCATGGGCTTCGTTTGTTAAAAACTCGCCAAAAACTCTGCCGTTAATCAGCGAGTTTTTTCAAACTGCCGAGTTTTTGAAATAGTGATTTTTGGTGGAAAAGCTCGCCTGGCAAAAATACTCGGCAATTTTGACTAATCGCAGATTACTCTGCAATTATGCCAACTATGCTTTGAACATCTAACTGTAATCTAATGATGAAATAAGCACAAGTTAGGAAGATGAAATTTGCACCATCTATAGAAATGCATATGGACACCTTCAAGGTAACAACAGCAATAAAGGTACAGTTAGTAGCACCAAAGGAGAGCAATTTAGTTTTAATTATTAATAAGAATCTACTTCCAATTCTTCATAGAAGGAATGCAAATATCAAAGGTGTAAAAGTCACAAGAACCTAGATTATATATCTTTATTAGCAAAAACCTTATGATAACAGCACCAGTATATCTGGGTCCAAGTATAGTATAATGTGTGAAATGAATACTCCGATATCTTGATAAGTTGAAATTTAACAAAATATCACTAGGGTTTTTTAGATCCATCAAGTGGCTCGGCATACGCTTCTAGTGTCTTTTAAAAATTGATTGTTTAAAGAGATGGAAAGGTGGAGATAGTAAATGTAAGAGGGCCCACATGTGAAATTTGAGTGATCATCTTATCATTCCTTGGTGATCTAACAATGCAATTGCACCTATTTTTGTATCATTTGAAAGGAAGATGAATATTTTTATAGATCTTCCTTTCCTATATCATTACCAGTTATGTGAATTCGTAATGTCCCCATTTTTGTGCCTTCCTAAGCATCAGTTTTTCAGAGGTTAGCCATTAATCGGTGATCCCCAAAGGCTAATGGGGTGATTAGGAGGTCCTTTGAGGGTGATATAGGGTTGTTCAGCTTGGCCCTCTGGGTGTCTTCTTTGATACTCTCCATCTCAGTGCATCAGTTTATTTGTGGTTTGCCTTGCAAAGGTCTTTCTGGCTTCGTTTATACAGACTTTAGTAAGTCACTTGGACATTTGGGACCATACTATTTGTGATAAGTCATTGGGATGGTCAGAGGGCAGTACGATTATATCTGGAAGCCGGCAGGATCAATTGTTGGTTTGATATTGGTATTTAATGGAGTTTGTGATTTTAATTAATTAGTTAAATAATAAATTCAATTGAATATCTTGATGATTATAGAATACATAAGGGGTCAAGTGTGCATCTAATATATTAATGTCAAAGTATTTAATTATTATGCCAAATGGGATGCCAACTTCGGGATAAAGAAACATAACAATTTAATAGTAATGATTTAAAAAGCCAAACAAGGCATTGCTTTTTGGTGTGCACATAAAAAGCATAATTGACCACTTGCAAATAGTTAAAGTTGTTTGGAGAGCAAACGTTTGCTGCTGAAGATCCATATTTCAGGAACGAAAGCTCTCAAGGGGGGCAGTGCCCACAGGTGTGACCATGTGAGACATCATTCAAGGGTACTTGGTTGTAATCTCATCCAGAGATTATACTCGTGCTTATTTTGAATTCATACTTCCAAGGTTCGACAGCTTTACAGGATTTATCATCATCTAGGTCATATGTAAGTTGTCACTGCTGACATTCTAAGTCAAAGGGCAAAAGCCATTCAAAGAATCCAACTCAAAATATGAAAGCAATTATAATTAAGTTCCAACCAATGAGAAAATGTTTTGAGTGTTCCTAAAACATTAATTACAGAAAATGTCAGTATGCTGCTATGTAATGCTACTGTGCAAGTAAAAATGGCATTGTTTGTGTGTGCAACAATCTTATTGTGTTGTCTGGGATGATTCCCCTTTATATTGTATGTTTTGATCAGTTTGGTATTATACATTAAGCCATGTAACCTAAAATATATTCTGTTAGTCAATAAAAATGCTTAAAATAAATTAGTAAAGCCATATGTGCTCAAGTTTTGTTAATCTTCTTGTGCCAAAACTGTGCATAGCTTACACACACCCTGAAGATAGTTTATTACAATATGTTTTAAACATCAGAATATGCAAATATTTCTGAACTTCGGCATCAAACATCTTTCAATATAAAAGAAAGGTTATACCAAATTACTAATAATATTCTATAGACAATAAATATTAATTTTTCAAAGCCTGTATCTGTAAGACTACGTAGGGATTCTTTTTAAATTAGTGCTGGAGGCTTGCCATTGATCAGGGCATCACTTGAAGCACTTCAGGCAAGATCAACATGGGCTTCACATGAATATGTACAATTGGCATGCATGTTTTGTTTTGTTGTATAACTTACTAAAATTTGCAATGGATTAGAAGTAGGATATAGCTTGAGATGTGTAAGGAATTTTTTTGACGGGTTCGCCATGAATATATACGACAGGCATGCACGCTCTCTTTGTGAGTGTGTGGACTGTAGAGTTCCCTTCTGCATAAGAATGCTCTGAATAATTTTCAGTGTTAAATTGCAGTGCTCATTATCAAATTAATTATGAAATACAGGTTAGTTGGTGCTTCTTCTATGGTGAATATAGATGGCATTTTGTTGGCATGTAATCTCCAATAATGATTATATATGCTTCACTTGTGAGATCTCAAAGATAAGTGTGTTAAGATATGTTATAGCAAGCACTTTGGCTAACCCTCATTTCTACCCATTCACAGGATTTACATGAGCGTTGTGAAGAATTGATGTCCATGAAAAGTCCTCTGGATCATTCAAAAATTCTTGAGCCTGAGGAGTCTGGGTCTGCAACAATTGGGATGTCATTCTGGGGTATGATGGGTGGAAACCCATCTTCAACCTGCACGAAGGGAAATGATGATCCTGGAAGAACTGAAAAAGAATCTATCGCCGACTTGTCGAAATTGAGGGTAGTAACATTTGGAAGTTTGCATGGTGCAGTTGCTCTAATCGTTGTCATTCTTGCCATATTGATTGCACTAATTATGTCAGCAACTGTTTGGAGAACAAGAAGTGAATGAGAAGTACTAAAATTTCTCATTCTTGAAATTCTTTCTATTTTAATTTCATTCACAGTGGAATGCTTTGGTGGTTACAGGCTAATCTCATTGATGAAATGCAAAAATGTGGAAACCGTAAATGTAAATGCAAGCATGTTAGATTTATTTTCGGATGGTCTATATATTCAAAATTTTGACTCAGAGAATATAGGTTGGGAATCCTATATACAGGAAACCTAACTTTTCTGCCATAAAACAAAATACTGGGATTTAAACTATTTGGAGATGATTTTTAGTATTTGTTTAAATAGATTGTGCCACTTTACCCAGGGATGGATTCAAGAATCTAATGTCGAAGACTGAAAACACTAAAGACAATGCGGTACAAGTTGAAGTGAATGCCCCAAGTTCCAATAGAAAAGTCAAGATATGGAAAACACAAAAGAAAGATGGACTATCCAGGAGATATTTTGATATAAAATAAATTTATTAAGAGAATAACTATGACCCTGGTCAATATTCAATTGATTTTAATTAAATGGAAAAGTTAAGATAGAGAAAAAAACAAAGATGGACTATTCACCAAGACTTTTTAACTCAATTGGTTCAGAGAATGAGTATAGGTCAATATTCCATTTGATTTTACACCATTGCCTCATGGTCTGCTCCAAGAAAATTTTGAATCAAGATCTTTTGCCGTGTCAAATTTGTCTTCCAATCTTATGGTGCTTTTTGTTGCAAGGTAAGCGACAAGCATATGGCATTAGGGAAATCAGTTGCTCTGGGCAGAGATATAAATACGAGATTTGCAAAGGAAGTGTATGGGTTGATTTCACAAGGTTTATAAGTGAGAAGCCCGTGTTTCTGGTTAACTGCAGATTTAAAAATAATCTTTATATCATAATGAATGTTGGGCATGATATCTGTCATTTTGATTCATTCCTGGATTCATGTATCTATTAATAAAACTTGTTCACTTCATCATTTTAATTCTTTCAAGCTGTCTCAATGTTTGCCTAAATTCAGACCAGGCTAACAATTTTGGCAACATTGTGGAGTTTATATTGGCACAGGGATGAAGAAATTGTAGCAGTGATAAAACTAAGACGATGTTTATCAGGATGCAGGGTATCCCTTTAACCATTTCCATTAGTTGTAGAGGTGCTAGGAAGGAGAATCTTCAAGCGCCTAACTTGTAGACACTAATTAATGGTGGCATTGTTTAATTGAAAATATCTTGATGAACTATGAGAGGTTCATTAGATTAAGGAAAAGGTTGACGGTATAACTTTTTTCGAAGCAAGTTTGTTAATTCTCTTATGATTTTTTTACAGATATGAAGATTATAGTAAAAAATAAATAAAATTTAACAATTACCATTGATAGGAAATAGGTATGCTTTATAGTGTATTGTACATGTTAGATTGGCTTCTAACAAGTCTTGACATCCATTTGTAGATGGCATATTTTGACAAGAAGCAAGGTTAAGGTTATTGTTGATGGTGATTTTTGGAAATAAATAAGGGTGCTCGAGATTATGGAAGAATATAAGATTTGACCTTCATTTCTCTCAATTGTTTGGTGATGCACAAGCTACTTGGCTGGTTGCTTTCCTCAAAGTTCTTAGTTTGTGGACTTGGGTTAAAGCATATGTGATTGTCCATGAATACCCAATGGCAAGGTGCAAGAGGTCGGGTGTGGTTTATCAGTGGCAACCTAAATTTTTATTAGAAAGCGAGGATTTTGAAAAGGCCCTGAAACCATTAACATTACATAAGTTAGAGCATGTAGCACAATAGGATAGTAATGGATAGATAAATGACAAGAATCAATGGAATTGCCAAAGACAATCACCATTAAACAACTACAATGTAGCACATGAAGTAAAACTACCCAAGAAAGTAGGGTAGTAATCAAAAGCCAACCAAATAATGATGGTTAAAAAATGTTCTCTAAAGATATTTGGTTAACGTAGTAACAAATGTTGTTCTCTCCTAAATGACCTTTTTTTTTTAAACAAGGATTATGCACAATACAATGACATTTGAGAGTTCATTAACATGCTTTTAAATTTATTCTTCTTCACATTAACTTTTGTTGTGCGACCTTAATATTATATCAATTTTGTATGTTGAGTTGATCCTCATGTTTTATTGTCAAGGCTTTTGCTCTAATTTCTAGATTGTACACATGAAATTATACTTGAAGGAGGGGGCTATGATGGAAACCCAAATCCTTATGATAGAAACACATGCTCAAAATATTATAGATTATGGCCATAAATGTTGTGAATTGAATACCTTTTTGTCAAGCTGAAAGTGAAAATAGATTTGTTTGTAAAAATATACTACATGAAGAATTTAAAATGATGTTATAGATAAAGAGCTCTCATAACCATGATGAATTCAACAATCACTTATAAGTGAAAAAAATAAAGGGGATAGAGAAGGATATTTTGGGAAGCTCATAAACAAACTCAAAATAACAAGCTGAATTACTTGAATAGATGAGAGCAACCCAAGTTAAGAGTGAAGAGGATAACTCAAGTGATGTATATATGGTAGGGGAATGCAACTTGGTTTGGAGTGAATAACATTTCAAGGTGGCCTAATAAATTTACTTGACTCTTCAATAAAATTATTTTAATATTCTAATTTGAGTTTCTTGATAAATGATAAATGGACCTTGAGTGAACTATCAATCCATTAATTCCAAGAGTTACCCTCCATATCATTATAACAAAGAGTAAAGGATTGTGTCAACATCTCTTAGAATGTTAAGCTCAAATATTATAATAACCTTAAAAATATATTTTAAACAAAGTTTCGAGTGTTATTCAAAATCCCTTTTTATTTTTGTATGATAGAAAGTTTAATACTAGTAAGATGCCTCTCCCAAGGAAATAAACTTTGATGGTTTCTTTTGCTTTGACATGATGATTTAATTTGTCATAGTATACTTTTGAAATATGATTAGTAACATGAGGCTCATCCATATTTTCTACTTGAGTGATACATGATAGTTGCTAAATTTCTCTACAAAGATTCTAATGAAACTCAAGATTATGTATATTGATCTTGTTCATTTTATGTTGTTGACCATCTAACTGATGAAGCATGCCCCCCTTAATTCCACAAACACATAACAGAAACAAAGAAACAAAAGTAATTGGCGAGAACAAAATATGGGCTTCTTATTATCACTGCAAATGTGAATTTACAGAATTTTGAAATACAATATGCAAACCCACATGGGTGCCTTCCTTACAATAGTGTTTCACCCATAGTTGTGAACTATCACCTAGAGTTGTACTAGAGTATGTATGTGCATTCTTTAAATAGGCATTTTTACACAGTCTGGGAAGTTTCTAGACATCAAACCCTAACCCTTGAGATTGACTAACTCTAAAATTACATATTGAGTTGGCTTGATACACCATTGACACTTATTTTGGAAATTTTGGTCGACCCAACTTCAGAAGGTCATAACTATCGAACTGTTGCTCTAATTTGCTATTATAACCATTTTTCAGAATTCCTATCTTTTTATCTACAAGCTCAAGTCGGCCCCATTTCAAAGCCCATTTGGGGCCTCTAAGGTCTTCAATGGTGAGCCTGAAGCTTTTATACCAAAATTGCACACCAAAAATCTATAACAAATCCACAAATACTCATAATATGACACTAAACCTCAATTGGTAGGCTGATATATCCAAGATGAACATCTACCTCTGAAATTAAGACTTTTTCAGTGATGCAAGATTGCTCTTACACCTAGGGTGCTCCTGCATCAGACACCTAGGGTAATTTGAGAACTGATCCCATCATGTCTCTGGGGTTGAAAAGAAAATCAAGACGATTAACCTCCTCCCTTGCTAGCCATGACGAATCTTCTACTGGCCTCCCTTTCCATTTGACTAGGTACTCTTCATAAGTTCTGTCCTTTGTACTTTTGCCAACACGACTGTCCAATATCTCCTTAATCTCCTTTGTTGCTGAACTAGCTGCTAGAATACTCCACTGTGCTTTTGCAACTTCATCCCCATCACCGACTTCATAGTACTCTGTCAAATATGAAATATTAAATACTGGTGAAATATTTAGTTCAACAGGCAACCCCACTTCATAGGCAATTCTAGAATCATGCCTTTTCGCTGTCTTGCATGGTCCAAACTTCTACATTTTTAGTTTATTATATGTACCCACTAGGAAACGCTCCTTTCTCAAATGAACTATGACTTCATCTCCAATTTGAAATTCCTTGTATCTTTTTTTCACATTTGCCTTAGCTTTGTACTGTGTATTCATCTTAATAATGTGCTTCCTCACCTCCTCATGGATATTCTTCAAATGTTTAACAAATTCTTCTGCTTCAACACTACTTATTTCTCCTTTACCCAATTTCCTTAATTTAGAAGCATTTTTGTGACTGCTCCCGTATACAATCTGGAATGATGATTTAGTAATACTCCTATTGACAAAATTATTATATGCAAATTTTGCCCATGGTAAAATCAGATCCGAACCCTTTGGTTTATTGCCAACCAAGCATCTCAACAAATTCCCCAAACTTCGATGCACAACTTTGGTTTGTCCATCCTTCTATGGATGATGTGATGAACTGAAATTCAAATGCATCTTTAATTTCTTCCACAATGTATGCTCGAAATACCCAACAAACTTGGTATCTCGATCCAAAACTATACTCTTTAGCAGACCATGTAGTATCACTTATTTGAAAAACAACTCTCACATGAACATTATCACTAGATTTCTTGTAGGTAATGAAATGTACTATCTTTGAAAACCTGTCAACTGCCACAAATGTGGAATCATGCCCTCGATGTGCTCTTGGTAAATCAAGAAGAAAATCCATGTTGATATCCTCCCACGACTTCTCTCGTACAAGTAATGGTTGATAAAGCCCAATATTCTGTTTCATGCCTTTTGCCATCTGATGTACTCTGCAACTCTATACAAACTTCTTCATATCTTGCTACAACTGCGGCCAGTAATAATTCTCAACAACCAAAGCAATGGTCTTATCTCTCCCAAAATGTCCAGCCAATCCTCCACTATGCTTCTTTTTGATGAGATTCTCCCTCATAGAACTTTTGGGAATGCACAACTAACTTTCTTTAAAAAACATACCATCTTGGATTATGAAATCCAACCACTTTGTCCTGTCAAGTGTAATAGGTTTTGTACAAGCTTTCCAAGCTTCACCAAAATCAGGATTCTCCGGATACAAATTTTTGAGTTCTTTGAATCCAACCACATTAATCTGCATTTCTTTTAGCAAAACTTGTCTTCCACTAAGAGAATCTGCAACTCTGTTAGACTTTCCACTCCTGAGTTTCAAAACAAATGTATAACTCTACAAAAACTCAACCCACTTCAAATGTCTTTGGTTCAATTTTACTTGACTATTTAAATATTGCGAAGCTTGATGATCAGTATACAAAACAAATTCCTTAGGAAAAAGATAGTGTATCCACTTCTTCAATGCCTCGACTATAACATAAAATTCTTGATCATAAACAAAATATTTTCTTTTGGCATCATTCAATTTCTCATAAAAATAAGTAACATGTATACTTTCTTAGCTGAAAACAACTCCTATTACAATACCACTAGCATCACAGTCTACTTGAAACACCTTGTTAAACCTTGGAAGTGCTAAAACAGGGTGCTTTGTAACTGTATGTTTTAACAGATTAAAACTCTTATCTACTTCTACAATCCACTTAAATTATTTCCTATCCCCTCTCATTGTTCCGGTTAAAGGCCCACAAATACTACTAAAACCTCTTTATATTTAAAAAAAAAAAAACTAACTAGTCTACAGAAATATCTTACCTCAGTCACACTCCTTGGAGTAGGCTATTCAAGGATAACCTTCACTTTCTCAGGGTCCATTTTCAAACCTTCTACTGGTACTTACAAATCCCAAGTACACCAACTCCTTCACAAAACTACCATTCTTTAGATTTATTAGCAACGTTTCTTCCCACAAATTATCAAACACCTTATGAATATGCATCAAATGCTCCTCCAATGTCTTGCTAAAGATCAAAATATCATCTATGTAAACAATGACAAACTTACTTAGAAGCTCCTTCAGTACCTCATTCATGAACCCAATGAAAGTACTCGGTGCATTGGTTAGTCCAAAAGGCACGACTAACCATTCGTAGAATCCTTCGCTTGCCTTGAAGGAAGTCTTCCAGTCGTCTCCTCTAATGTGAATCTGTGGGTATCGTCTCTTCAGATCTATCTTTGTGAAATACACAACTCCACTCAAACAGTCCATAATATCATCCATCATTGGCAATGGAAATCTATATTTGATTGTGATCTTATTGATAGCCCTCAAATCTGTGCACATCCTCCATTCTTCTTTGGTGCTAATACTGCTGGTACAACACATGGACTCAAACTCTCTTGAATCAACCCCTTCTGCAACAACTCATGAACTTGTTTGTTCAACTCTTCACTTTTTGTTGGTGTCATTCTGTGCGCTACCTTGTTTGGAAAATTGGCTCCTAGAATCAAATCCATCTAGTGACTGATCTTCCTCACTAGGGTTAATCCATCAAGTACATTATCTGACACAATATCAGGAAACTCTCCCAACTAATTTGCAACTTCTGTAGGTAGCTCTTCTACTTCTTCTTTACCATCTTTTGGGATTGCATCAAAACACATATGTTCATGCTTCATACCTTGGAGAAACTCCTTTCCATCAACAAACCATATTTTGGCAGCACTACATAGGTTTTCTTCTTTCTCCTTTAATGACTTCAAATTATGTTTCACTCTATCTTTGTCAAAGTGTAGGTATTATCTCACACATCATGTACAACATGCCTATCAAAATGCTAGGGTCGACCCAACAACATATGACATATGTCCATAGGTATGATATCACATAACACCTCATCCTAGTAGCTTCCAATCTTGAACTTCACTAGGTACTACTCATTGATCATGATCTTGTGGTCATCTGACACCCAGGCAATGTTTTATGGACACGAGTGTTTTTGTCTCTTGAGATTTAACTTGTGATCATCTTTTTGGACACCAAATTATTAGTGCATCCTCCATTAATGATCACATCACAAAACTTATCCTCACATTTGCATCTTGTGTAAGACAAACTCCTTCGATCAGGTTCATTGTTACCACACAGCAAGACTCTCCTATTAATTAGGACTTCTCTTCTTTTAGCATCTTTAGAATCAGATGATTTCACATTTTGATCAACATGTGCAATGCTGGCCTGACCTTCTGTTCTCTGATCTATCCTTCCTTGGCACTAGGAAAATTCAAATGTTCTATGCCTTTCTTCATCTCTGCATTGAAAACATTTTCCACAAAAACTTCCTCTTCCAGCTCCTTGCCCTCTTCCTTTTCCTTTCTGATCTCTGTTTTTCTAATCATGGAAATGATTGGAATTATTTCCCCTCTGGTTCTTATTGCTACTGCTCACCTCATCCTTGTCCATTTGATCATTGTTTTGGCCTCCATAAGACCATATGTCTTATCTTCCACTATTTTTGTTATGGAACTTCTTGTTCAACTTTTCTACAACTCTTAGGGAAAACTAGCACGCCTCCTCAATATTGGTCATTTGAACCTAATTCGGCTCCTCCTAAATGCTTGGCCTTAACCCATTTAGATAATAGACAAGTTTCTCTTATCAACTTCTGCATGACTGGTTCTAATGAGAACTTCATAGGACTCTTTAAGTATACTCTTTAACAGATCTTCTCGCTTACTTCAACCCTTGCATTTTCTTTAATAGATCAAACTCATAATTCACAAGAATGAATTGTTGCATCAATTTAGCTATCATCTGGTCTCAACTAGTGATTGTTGTCATTTCCTCTTCTATTTTGCTCCAACTGAATCTCCTGCCACTAGATCTTTGCATGTCCCTTTAATTTCGCCTTCACAAACTTGATCCTATCAAGATCCTCAATATCTTCATACTCAAAATATTTCTCCAATTCATTGATCCAATCGATCATCTCCTCTAGTTTAAGATTTCCCAAAAATGATGGAACCTCAAACTTAGGTCTTTTCCAATCTTGGAAATGCCCTTAAAAAGTCTTTCTTCTTCAGGGTTCAAAACTGCCTCTTCTTCAACATTTTCTTCGCCTTCACCTTCATCACCGCTTTCATCTCTTATGGCAAGATTTATCCCTCTACGCATCCATTATGCTAATGTTTGCATTTGTCTCTAGAGGGCTCTAAAACCCTCAAGTGTAACACATGCGGCTATTCCACCACACTTTCTTCGTGGAGGCATTTTCGCCCTTTCATTGATTCCCTAGTGTAAACTGTCTAACAATCGGCAATTTGTCTACTCGCTCAACCCAATGCAACAACCTCACAGTCGACGATATGTTTACACACTCAGGAACTCCTTCTCTAATACCACTTGATGAAGGGTACTCCCCTTAATACCACAAATGCATAAAGAAAAAAAAGAAACAACAAAAATTGGTGAGAACAAAATATGGGCTTCTTACACAAATGTGGAATTACATAATTTTTAAATACAATATGCAAACCCACATGGGTGCCTTCCTTACAATAATTTGCAACAAAGAGCTACGAACTATCACCCAGAGCTGTCTTAGACAAGGTACGAGCATTCCTTAAATAGGCATTTTTCCACTGCATGAGAAGTTTCTAGACATCAAACCCTAACCCTTGAGACTGACTAACTCTAAAATTACATATAGAGTTCACCTGATACACCTTTGACACTTATTTTGAAAATTTTGGTCGGCCCAACTTCAAAAGGCCATAACTTTCAAACCATTGCTCTGATTGGCTATTATAACTAGTTCTTGGAATTCTCAGCTTATGATCTATAGGATCTAATTCACACAAGCTCTAAGCGACCCCATTTTGGAGCCCATCCATGTCCTCTAGGATCTTCAACGGTGAGCCTAAAACTTTCATACCAAAATTGCACTCCAAAAATTCGCAATAAATCCACGAATACTAATGATATGACACGGAGCCTCAACTTGTAGGTTGATATATATAAGATGAACATCCATCTCTGAAATTAGGACATTCCAAGCTCGTATGGTTAACTGACTAAGTAGCAAGCCTCTAGAAACAACAATTCTGCACTGAGACAACCCTTATTGAAGAAACACAAAGGAAATATTTTTGGTTGATTCAAGATTGCTCTTACACCCAGAGTGCTCCTATATCATTGACTCATCTCAATAGAGTTTTTTAATTGTTGGATACAACATTATAATTGGTAATGATTGACCCATCCATGCTAAGAATCACTTTGCAAACTATAACACAAAATTTAGGATTTTTTTAATATATTCTCAATTATAAGCCTTTTTTTCTTCTCAAATATCTTAAAACTAAACACACTACATGTACCATCTTTTGCACTTCTTTGTACCATCCTTCTATTTGTGTGTCCCTTTTGTGTAAAACATATCCTCATTGCATCCTCCACATTTGTTGATAAACTAAGTAATCTCTTGGATTCAAATTTATGACAACACCAAGAATACAGATAAAGATGTGCAAACACCCATCCATGCATGCATGCATAGATGTGTCTACACACACACATACACACAAATGCATACACAAATATATAGATAGATATACATATGTGTATGTGTGTTTGTGTACATATACGTACATATGTACATAGACAAACACATGCACACACATATATATTTCTACAAACATGTGTGTGTATAGGTATCTGTGTATTGGTCCATCATGTACTTATATATAATTCAACCCCCCCTCCCCCCCCCCCCCCTCTCTCTCTCTCTCTCTCTCTCTCACACACACACACACACACACACACACACACACACACACAATCTTTCCATATATAAATTTATATTTGAATCCCATCAGTATCTTCAAGGGTTCTCTTAAGTTAGTAGCTTTGTAACCTCATTGTGGCGGTCTTTAGTAGGTGAAAATTTTGGCTCTAGTTGATCTTCTACTGATATCATCATCCCTCTCAAAAGATTTTATTGTCTTCAAAGATAACTCAAAGTTTGTGGTGGGGATTCAAATTTGTTGAGCCAAATTTTTGTACATCGTTAAGAAACTTTTTGAATTGTGCTACTTTTAGGCTGACTACTTGTTGATTTGGAATTTATGCTTTGTTTGTTCTCTTTTATCTTCAAGATACTAGAATTTTGCATGTATATCTTCCATTTGTGTTGTAGTCTACCAATATTAATGTATTAATGCATTATTATATGTGTCTGCTTGAAGGATTATAAGAACCATGTTTTTATTTCCAATGTAACTATATAATTCATTGATATCATTCTCCATATTCTTGAATGTATTGTCGTGGGTTTCAAATGCATAACACTTGTGTAGTTACATACTCTTCCTTTTGC
Source organism: Cupressus sempervirens (assembly GCA_028749045.1). NCBI lineage: Eukaryota > Viridiplantae > Streptophyta > Pinopsida > Cupressales > Cupressaceae > Cupressus > Cupressus sempervirens. The sequence goes on from CM053788.1 coordinate 104,028,227, forward strand.
ATCCATGCATCCTAAAGTACACCATCTATCAAGAGTTGTATTTGTGCAGCAAGGGGTTCAGAGGGATCTCCTTTTAATTGAGGACATTTATTTTGATGTCTTTGAGAATATCCTTTAATTGCTCTGTATTGTCTATGTGCAGCTTGAAGATATCTTTTGTTGTTGCAAAGTGCAAAGGGTCTTGCAATTGGAATTTTTGAGAGAGGAGACTTGGGAGCCAATCAATGGTAATTGGAGTGGTTGTGGAGTGGTCATTAGTTGGACTAGTTTTTGGTTTTTTTAGAGATTCCTTGGTGTAGTTCATAGGGTAGGTGGCCTAGAATGATGACATGTCAAAGATATTCATAGGGGAGGGTAGCTATTGGCCTATGGGGCCTATTTTTTAGTATGCTACATCTTCCTATTTTACTACTTCCTCATTTAGCTCCTTATAGACTTAATGTGTAGCTTTATTAATCTACTCTTAAATTTGTTTTATCATTCTTGGCTTCCCAAGCATTAACATATCCAGCCTTTGCTTTGATCAAAGCTCTCCAACCTATATCTAAGCCAAAAGGAAATTGTGCTTGAAGGTAGCAGAAGGGAATACTTACACAATGATAGCTTTTTTGAGTTTTCTTCTACATATGCAACTTGCATTCTCTTATATTTTAATGTAGCAACTAGTGCGACCAAGAGTATGTCCATTAGATGTGTTGAAGTGGTATGACATTATTTTCATTGATGACACAACCTATGATCTAGGATGTTGTACTCCAAATGACATACAATGAGTGGATCCTCATGTTGGTTATGGTTTGGTTACATCTGTGTTTAAGACAGTGCAAAATCATGAAGATCAATATCTTGATAGTGGTTGTTGTGCTTAAGGCCTTTTTTTTTTTGTATTCTTGCTATTTGGATATTCATGTAGTTTGTTTCAAAATTTTGGTATGTCATAGGTAAAGACATTCATGTTCTTCAAATTTGTTTTGAATTTGATGATATCTAGAGATGGTCCTAGTTATGGTGTTCCTATTGACACTAGAACATACTTTGTGAACCTCAAATTTTTTTATCTTTCACAAACTATGTATGACCTATCTACGAGTCAAAGAAAGATCTTTCTATGCTTCCATGAGAATCGTATATCTTAAGATGATGCAGAAATGTAAAGGATAGTTGAAGAAAGGAGATATAATACAAAGTTTGTGCAAAGAGGTAGAGAAGAGGTTTTTGTAGTTGATTCCCATTCGGATCTTTTATAGGCGGATACTATGCTATTAACCATAGTTAAATTCATTCATATACATAGTGAACCTCATTTGTAATGCCTCACCAAGGAACCCTTGAACAAGGGGTTGAATATGCACATTATTGTTTTTGAAAGTAAAGATGTGCATCACATATACAAGTGCATCATATAACCACAAAGTAAGATAAATGACAAAACTCACTTGAATTTGCTCACAATTATGCCATGATCATGTACAAGTGGAAGACTCAAACACACTTACAAAGGTTCCTAAGCAACCAAAACCTTGAGTGCAAATGGTATAGGAATGTTGATACCATCACGTGAAAGTTTGGACTTCGTCCACATGCCTCACGAGTAATGACTATACCTTTGTCCATTGTCGCCTGTCGAGGAGACTATTTCATCCTCTTGACATGTCCAAGCAAGAAGCCAATACACATAGATTGAGGGAAACATGATGCATTTAAATTCAAACTATTATGCTTAAGATAACATCCAAGGGGTAAAGTGTAACCAAAACTGAAATCACATTACCAACTAACCCTTGGAAAGTACTCTCTATTTTGAATGCGACAATTCAAACACAATACACAAAAAAGTCAAACATGATGTAGAATTGATAAAATTTGATGGGTAATTGATAAAATGCGATGCAAAGTTGATAAAATGTGATGCATAATTTATGAAAGGCGATGTATAATTTATCAAATGCTATGAACTACCTTGCAAACAATAAAATTAAGATCAATGCTAAACTAAGAGATCAATTCAGGACTCTACCAGGGTGAAGATATGCCAACACCAATGTACAACTAAAATGTGAGATTACTTCACATTGAGAGTACAAACAGTAACCCGACCATGCTCACGAAATAGTAAGTCGGCCACAAACATAAGGCAAAAATAGGAGTAGCCAACACACATGCCAAGAAAATGCATACAATTAGAGAATAGTACTAAGCTCTAGTGCAACAAAAAGTACAAGATGCAATAATCTAAGGAGGACACTCAACATGAGGCACCATATCTAGATGTAACCAAGAAACATATATCCACCACACATTAAGGCACTACTCACAACTATGGGGTCTAGACACAAGAGCACCAACCATAGGGAATATTCATGCCTCAAAGATCAACATGAACATTCATGGCTCAAGTATCATCTACCTTTCGCACAAATCACTCACGACATTTGAGGGATTAATGGTCTCCACCATCTACCTCTAGCATAGATCACTCATGACGTCTAAGGGATCAATATACTCTACCATCTACCTCTAGCATGATTATGTCATGACATCCTAGGGATTAATGGTTTCCATAATACCAAATTTATCTTATTAAAATTTTAAACCACAATTCATTTTATTATGTTTTTTCTTTTTAAAAAAACCCCTTGATGCATCCATTATGACCACTTCTAGGCCTGGGTCTACATAAAAAGATACTCTTGATGACTACACAACATACATAGTCCAATGTTGAACATCACATAACAGAGACCAACGAGAAGCTTTTCTACTCAATCTATATGAGGACATAACAAAGCTCTTCATCAACTTGGGGCTACATCAAGGATGAGAAATAGGGACTTCATCCATTTGTCTACATGAAGATATACATGAGATTGATTGTCATCATGGTCTACGACAAGGATGGAAAATGCAAAAGCATCAATAAGCACAAAGGCAATTATTGGAGGACATTTCCTCTCCAAAACACTAAAGCATCATCAAGTCAAGGAATTACAAGCATAGGCCAAATAGAAAATTGCTCGACTGGCCACTTTTCTAAGAGCAAAAACCCATGAAATTAATTGCATTTCTCATTAGAACACAAGAAAGAATTGCAATGCTCAAAAGCAACAATAAACTCAATTTTTCGGCAAAATCCAACTGAATGCAATTAGAAAATTAAAACTAAGTGGGTTATTTTGGTCACAATACAAAATAACTTAAGGGTCTTCCAACTATTTTGTTTTCGTACTCCTAATATAGACATGAGAGACTGCCAAAATGAATAATACAATCATGTCCAACAAGGTTATTGACATATTTCAAATGGAACAAAAAATGAGGTGAACGAAAAAATTCCCAAAAATAAAACATCATAAAAACTTACAAAATTATAATTTATTTTCCCTTAGCTACCCAACATCACATTTATCAGATAAAATTCCATTGTTAAGCATTTCATTTAAATTAGACAATATAACTACACTAAAACCCCAAGCACAAAGTGTGGAAATGAAAACAAATTCACATAAACCTAACTAGATGGAGAGAAGAAGTTAGAACAGGGTGGGAATGTTGATCTTAGCCCACTCAACCAATGCAACCAAAATCAAGCATTAAAACAAAGTAAAATGGAAATGGTAATATGCCTACGTCACCTAGTGTGGATGAAACTTAAAATAGAGAGAGAGAAAATGAAAACCTAATGAAATCGAACAAGGCTTAGGAAAAAATGGAGGAATTTCTCCAATGCAATTTTTGAGCAAGTTCACAAATTCTTACAAAGGCAAAATGATGAGTGAAAAGAACTCACTTTTTGAAATATAAAACACTTTTCTAAGTGGCTTTTAAAATCGATCAAATAAATGTTTTAAATGAAGTATTGATTATTTTTCCCCAAATTAAATATAAATTGAAAATGTTAAAATCTCTATATCACATCAAAAATCAACATTAATTCTACATCATTTGCAAGAATTGTGAAAACTCTAAATGCAAAAAGATATCACTGGTGTATCATAGATGCATTATGAAGTCTAGATTTATCAATGTGTACCAAAGGAAACAATACAATAAATATAGAAATGTCATCCATATAGGGTTGACATCGACTCAATATGAAAGGGCAAAGTTTGTATCTCTTGTGCTCATGCAAAATGTGCTTGGTACGTATTCACTTAAACATGCAAACATCAAGTGTAGTTGGTCATAAAAGAAATTAGCCAAAGCACATAAAATATACAAGAAGTTTCCTTATGGAACATTGACACTCTTGTGATCCGATCAAACATAAAGAATGTCGTGACACTGGTATTCCTATATTCTACTCCTTAGTGTACATGTAATTTAAATAGACACTGCATTTAAACAAAAATCAAAGGCATATAAAAAGATTATTTAATAACAATATGAGCATAATTCTGTGAAGGTAAATAACTAAAATAGCCAACAACATATAAGACAAAAAATATCTTTGAATTACATTAATATCATAATATAATCAATAGTCTTGAATGCAAATATGCATTGGATACTATCATAAGACATCATCTCAAATCACTAGCATCGTCATGTAGATATGATCAAACTATAAATAATAACACAATCTTTCCATCTCTTGTAGTCAAGATATTGGCAACCAAAATAATAAACTATCATTGAATGCATCTCATTATGCAAATAATCACAACCATAAAACTAAGAGTATATCTCATGTCAAAATAATCATGAAACATAATGTAATCAGATGAGGCACTACATTGTCCCCCTCTAGGCATTGACTTACTCTAAGCCTCCAAGAAGATAAGGGTACAAAAATCTCAATTGTGAGACATCCCGCCATGTAGCAGAAGTCTCATCACTCAAGTCCCATTAGACCTTGATTTTCTCTATGTATCCACCCTTGAGGGTCAACCTTCAATGCTCAAGAAATGGGATGACCTCCAAAGAAATTTTTTCATTCTCTACTTGTAAAGCTCCCAAATCAAGAACATGGGTCACATCAAGAATATACTGTCTCAACATAGAAACATGAAAAACATCATGGATACATCACAAACTAGGTGGAAATGCCACACAATAGACAACGTGAACAATCCTCTCAAGGATCTCAAAAGGTCCAAAAAAATGTGGCACTAGCTTAGAGGCTTTCCTATAATGGATAAGGCTCTTTTATAGATAAACTCACAAAAACACATGGTCACCAAATGAGAAGTGGCAGTTAAGCCTTAGGCATCAACATGCTTTTTCTATTGATCCTGAGAAGTAACTAAATTCTCTTTAATATGAGTAATTTTCTATTCCATATCTTAAAGCATCTAAAAACCCAAAACCACTCAATTCTCTAATTGATCCCAACTCAAAGGTGTATGACACAATCAACCATACAAGGCTTGGAAAGGTGACATGCAAAGAGAACCATATTATATGCAAGCTCAATCAAGTACAAATAGTCCTCCCACCTTAACTATTCATCCATCATATACATGTGAAGCATGTACTCAATAATTTGTTTTTCTCACTTAATCTAACCATCAGTCGTGGGGTGACAAGATGTACTAAAATTGAGTTGTATGCTCAAGGCATGTTGGCAAGATATCCAAAGTGCGAAAGTAAAACTAGATCGATATTCCAAATGATCGTGTGAGGTACCCTATGCAACCAAAGTATATACTTCGTGAACACATACACTACCAAAGTAGTAGTATAAAAAGCTCTCGTGGCTGAAAACTAAGCTACCTTGGACAACTTGTCCATTGTAACCATAATAGTATCATGACGACACAAAGACATAGAAAACCTAGCAATTAAATCAATAAGTTTAGTTCTCACTTCCATTTAGGAATGGAATGTGGCTACAAAATACATCTTATATACTAATGCTCTGCATTTACTCCTTTGCACTCCAAACATCTAGCCATAAAATGATCAACATCATGCCACGTCCCTACCCAAAAGCACATTAATCTAATGTTGTCATGCATCTTGTTGACATACGATATAGGACGTGCCTCCGACAACACTAATGAATGAAGATTTGTTGACACTGGCACATAAATGCACTCATAGTGTCACAAAACTCCCCATAAGGGAATATCTAGACTCAATTTTCTCTATAACTTCCTAATACTAAGTGTCACTACATAACACCTCAAGGATACAACTATACAAATCCACTCCAAGTGACAAAACAAAGATTTCATGCATCCTACTCAAGGGATTCACAACAACATTCTCTTTCCTCTTGATGTGATAAACATCAAAATCATACTCACACAAAAGCTCCATGCAACAACATTGTCATTCATTCAGCTTTGGATGAGAAAATATATACTACATGTTATTATGATTTCCATGAAATTGAAACATATGAGTGCAAAGGAAATGTCTCTAGTGCACTAGTGCATGCACAATTGCTTGAAACTCCAATTCATGGATGTGGTACTCATCTTATGACCCTTAAGGTTCTAGGACTCATATAATTCACTTGTCTCTTATGCATAAGAACTCCCCCCTTGTCCTCAACCAATACATCAACACAAACCATGAACTATAGGTGCACTTGTCAAAGACTTTGTAAGAGCCTGAAAAGATTACTCACATTGTGCAAAGTAAACAAACTTTCTCCCTTCCCTCTGAAGAGAATTGATAGGATGAAGCAACCAAAAAAAATCCTTCATGAATCAATGATATTAACCCACCAAACCCATGAAACTATGAATATCAAAAACACTAGTCAATTGTCCAATCCATAATAGCTTGAATCTTTAAAGGATCCACAAAAGTACCATCCATAGAGATGATATGGCCCAAATACTTCACCAAAATCTAGAAAAACTCACATTAGGCCAGGTTGTTATATGACTAATGGCCACAACTATATGATTGACGGTCACTTACACATCGAATCACTTAATGCAAATGGACCTCATGCTCCTCCATAGTATTGAATACATCAAAATCTCATCAAGAAATATGAGGAAAAAGTGATTGAGATAGGTTCCAAACATACCATAAAATCATGAATATTAATAGCATATTGGTCAACCCAAAGGGTACAATCGTAAACTCATACTGCCCATAATGAATGCAAAATACTGTATGACGAATGCAAGCCTTATTGACGTGAAGTTGATGGTATCCCAACTTAAGATCTATCTTCAAGAATACTCTCTCTAATAAAAAAAATGTCAATCCTTGGGAAGGGCTATCAATTGTTCATAGTCATCTCATTCAACTACTGATAATCAATGTACAAATGCAAGGATCCATCATTCTTCACAAAGATGACCGATGCACCCCAAGTGGATACAATAGGAAAAATATGGCCCTTGGCCAAAAAATCATTTCACTGTAAATGAAGCTAATTCAACTCTTGAGTGGTCATACAATGAGGTGCCTAAGAAATAAGATTTTCTCCAAGATTGAAATTGATGCAAAAATATATGTTGCACTCGACATGCCTAGAATCTCATTCAAAAATATGTTGTAAACTCACAAAGAAGTAGATGATCATCAATCAAAACCTCTAGAGCCTTAGCCCCATCAAGGCCATTAACAAAGTGTATACACAATTGAAATATGTATTGCATACTCTTCTTTAGCTAGTTAGCTCAACATACCCACTTGTGCCACCCACACACTGTATTTACTTAGACCAAAAATTTGTACTCACATGGTGAGCAGCTAGCCAATCCATACCCAAAAAAAATGCCCTAGGAGCCCAAGGGTAGGATACAAAGGTCTATGGTGGTGATTAAGGTGCTTAAATCCAACACACAACCACAAACAATGGAGTCCACAATCACTATGGAACATGTGACCAACTCAACCTGCCTTGTATCAACTTGTCATACTACTATTAACGTACGATTATCCCACATTGTTCACAAATTAAGGGGGAAATAAAAGAATCTAAAGCACCAGAATTAAATAGTGTAGAGGTAGAAATATCATGCAATACACATGTCTTGTCATGACTCCTCCTGAAATAAATCCAATTATTATAAATGATAATATGATAATAGTATAAGACACATCACTCTTTATATATATATATATATGAAATTTATTAATACTAATTGAATATATTAATAATTCATCATCCAATTTATTTATTAATGATATACATATATGTGTATATATATATTCTTTATTCAATACTAATACTATTGTAATCTTAACTAAATAACATCAACAATTAAATCTAATACCCAAATGTATTAGTAATTACCCCTAACTAAATACCAATATCATTATAATTTAGATAATTAAATGAATATGCAATGGTAATTCAATTACCCCAACTTTGATCAGAGGGCCCATACGAGACAAGGTGGTGATTTGTTGGGGCCACCTGCCACACATATAATATGTGGCCAAAACCCACAAGAGGCATTGAAAAAGGGAAGAAGATAAGAAGGGGAGATTTAAGAAAGGACAAGAATGGAAAAAATAAATAAAGATAGGTCAAACAAAGGGAGTTCCAAGGACATATGTCAAAGACTGACCCACTCAACTCTGTTTATCCATTAAGGTGGAAATTACAACGAGCCCCACCTTGTTACGCAAGTGATTTACTTACTAAGGAAGTCATGCAAATCAGAAGGGAGAGTTAATAAAAAGTAACGAAAAGTGATAAGGGGTTAAAATATCATCAAGGAGTGGATATAAAGCAAACAAGAGCTCTGTGGAGCTATAGTCCCGCCTTGTGAAAGAGAGAAGTATAAAACTTTTAGGTATTTTCTTACTTATTTAGATAAATATAAATAAGACTTGAATTAAGATATTTTTATTGCATTAATATATAATAATAGTTAATAAAATTTAGTGTATATATGTATATACATATGCATATAATGGTATATTAAAAAAAGAGAGTTTCAATTAAGATAATTTACTAAAACTTGCATCATTACTATATAATTAAATAATTTTAAAAGTCAAAAATTATAAATAAATATAATTATAGATTATTTATTAATAAAATATGTAATTATTTCAAATTTGTTAATATAATAGATTGAAGAAACTTATTACTACTAGTACTACTTATTTATGTATTCTATATTCAATAGAATAAAAATATTATTATCGAAAAATAGTTTCATTGATAAATGTGTATATATGCTCTAAATTGATAGCAATCAATTTGATGACATTTTAAAATAATTATGAATATGTTTTAAAAATAATTTAAAAATACCTCATATTAATTGTCGTGTGGGTGGCTGCTTTATTCACAGTCTCACAAATTTTTCATTTTTTCATTTGTAGATTTCTAAGCTTTGACTCAATTGTTGATAGTTTATTTTAGTTTTAAATTTTTTAATTTTTAAAATAATTAGAAAAAATCTAAAACTTTTCTTTTTCTAGTAGCATACATGGCCTAATCACAGGTCTTAGTTTAAATTTGTTTTTACACAAAATTATAATGTTGAAATCGTATTTATTTAAATATTAATATGGATTATTTTGACCTGATATATTGACAACTAAGAAAGGCCCATGAATATTGAAATTAGGGATTATTGAAATAGGCACAGAGGCTCTTGTGAATGTTACAAGTAAGGAGAGGTCTGGAGATTTGGCTGGTGATGTGTCACACCTATGCTTTGTTTTCTTTGCACTTGGCAAGTAGCAACAACTGCTTGTGAGAGACTTTGACAACTGGCCTTTACAAGAAGAACAAATTACTTAAGATGCACCCTATATTGTGCCTTGTTCCTGGTTAGAACTTGATGGTGTGACTTACCTCCTCTAAGAGCTTCGCTACCATGTACATGATGCCAAGTAAATAATTATGAAGCAATATGTTTGCAATAAAACGTGCAGGTGCAGAGATCCAAATTGAGGGACCAATCCACAATTGAGGTGTTTGGCAAGTCTGTTTTGACCAATTTGAAAGTGAAATGAGCGGCTTCTTCCCTGAACAGTGTCATGTCAAATCATAGACATTTCTGCGGTACATCAACAAAAAATATGTTTATTGGATTGTGAGACCTCGCCCCGACCCATTGTAGCATAGTTGATACACTATTTTGATACTCATGACTCGATATGTCGAGACACTATCGGATACACTGAACATTATTGTGCTATTATATGTTGTGTGATGTATTACTTTCAGATATTTGATTTCATTATTTAATGTTTTATGAACATGTAAACTGATGAAGTAGTGTAGAAAGTGAATTCAAAATTAACATTTTGATTATGCAATTTTAATGATTTAGTATATGAGTAGAACGAGATTAATGATTGATTATTTGAAAATGAATGTTTTAATTTACGTGATTTCCATGATATGTGATATACATATATGCATGTGACCTTCTTGAGCTACTGATGTGTGCAACAAGTGTGCAGGATATTTTAGCTAAGAAACCTAACGGAAAAATGAAACTGAACCCTATGTGCTATTGTGAAAACCCCGTTGTTTGTATTTTAATTGTATCGTGAGATGTATGAATGTATCATTCTGTAATCAGTGAATGTTAATGTTTCGTAACAATGTTTTTATAGTGTCGCTTGACACTCGTGAATAGTATATGCATTCCTGAATGCTAGCAGGGTTAACCGAGTAACCTAGAGATCTAAGTCGGACTAAGTTAGTGACCTTATTGCTAATCAACTTATAATCGAGATTAATTACCCCCTAATCTGGATTAGTGTTTAATTTGCTTTTAGAAGGTTGTTAGTAAGTCCTAAATTTTTTTAGCTTTTGATAGGTCCCTAAATTATCCTAAAGGCCTAAAAACATGAAATCTAAGTACCCAAGGGGTATGGGTATGGGTTGGGGGCATTTTTCACCTCCCTAGCCCCTTTTGTTGACTTTTATGGTCACTCAAAAAGTTCATTTTTGCTTTAGTGCGAAAATTGAATGATTTCACCATGGGTTGAATGACCTTAACTTCACCTTGAGGTTAGCCTTAGGTTTAGTTGAGTTAGAAGCCTCTAAAAATTTAGGAAAGTAGGGGGAAGTTATTGCATTTTAGAGGTAGTTGAGTTTTGATCTTATTTAGAGGCATTTTTTAGGAGGTTTGGGTTGTTCACCCAACCTCTAGTTTTAGAGGGATTTTCAGTATTGAAGGAGAAGGAGAGGAAAGCAAGCTCATCTCAAATTTGTGCATTTGCCATAACCTGATTTTTGAAGGTAGGAATACTTCACCTCCTTTTTGCTCATGTTGTGCTTCATGTTTTAGTTTTATTGCTTATGCATGTTTGTGTGTGCATTGAGTATGTTGGGAGGGATTCAAACAGGTTTCTTAAATGTCTCTCCTTTGTGTTTTGTTTTGAATTTTGAAGTTTTCTTTTCATGGGTGTTTTGGCATTACTCACCCTCGGATAGGGCAAAAGTGGCCTTTTTCGGGGGAAGGTCTTCAGTTGGACCCCAACAGTGTAGAGTCTCTTCTTAAGATGAGAAGAGGGAGAGAGGTTAGGGTGTTATGGTCCCCTACCTGTTAGCACAAACCACGTATGAGTTTTGGCATGTAAGAATGGAAGAACGGAAGTTCTTGAGTTATAACCACGATAGGGCATCTGGTTGGTGTTGTGTCTGACATCTCCTGTTGGGAAAATCCACCTTCTCCCTAGTTTGGTTTAATGTTGAATTTGTTGTGAAAACCTGTTATGGGAATGAATGTCTGATTTTATCTCCTTGTTATGTTTGTTTGTCACTTGGTCAGTTTTCGTTCTCTCCACTATCTCCATGATGTATTACAGAATTTGAAATGAATCCCTTGTTAAGAGCTAAGAAGAAAATTCATATTGTTATTGAAATTCAGTTATATTCGGGATTGAAATCCTATCTAAAAATGTATCTAAACTTTTTATTAAAGTGGCAAGGTTGTCGGGTTTTCTTATTGGTTCTTTCCCGATGGAGCTTTGAATCAAGTGGTCAGTAAAATAATGATTGAATAAAAAAAAAATTGTGTGTTTTTTCCCTCGTATTTTGGGCATGACATGGATGAGCATGAATATCTCACATTCCATTCAACTGGAAATGGTGAGCGCACACGCAGGGATAGCAATGTGAATTCAACGCACAAAAGCTTACTGTGTCATAATTGAAGATTGATGCTCCAGTTTGCCTATCATACATTCGAGATTTCATGCTAGTATCATGTTTAGTTTTGAGTAGTTTTTTAATTTTCTGATTGCATTAATTTAGTTTCAATACAAATCTTTGTTTATATGCAATAGTCTTTATTACTTTGCATAAATTTAAGTTGGTAGACAATCCAATTAGGTTGAGTCAAAGTATTGGTTTTGAGAATCCACCGTAGATTTCCTATGTATTTACATTAATAAGAGGAATCACAGTTTGAACTTATTTTATAAACAACGAGGGTTAGTATGCTCATAAATCAAATAAACTTTAATATATGTAATGAGTTCAGGATTGTTATTATCAATACTGCAATAAAATTAGTTTTTACGCTACTCAAAATAGAGCATTCTTTGTCCTCTGTACAAAGTTCACAATATATTGGTTGTATTACAAAATTCATCTTTGCTTGCTACAATAATAACTAATTGTCATAAATCTCTCTCCAATAGTCAAAATATTAAAGGTTCATTTCTAATCTGTCCTATTAACTATTTATCTATTAGCTTATACAATATTTTTAGGGTGTAACTGATGGTGTTTTTTAATAGATATTTTGTGGTTTCAAGGGCGTACACATTATTTTGGTGCATAGAATTTCTTTCAAGCATGGTAAGCATGGGGTAATTGCCTCAGAGGAATGGACATTTTTGGGGTGGATAGCGCGGCCCTAGCTTCAAAGTGTTTTGGAGTTCTAGTATGCTTCTTCCTTTTGCATAATTAGAGAAGAAGACTTGCTGACCGGTCTAGTCTACCCATGTAAACATGATATTATACTAAATTTCTAGCTATTATTTTTAAAATCATTCAAACTTTATAAAAACATTAAGACCTTCAAAGATTAATTAATTCTATTTGCCGATCTTTATCGCACTTAACGATTGCGATAGTTTTAATAATATTATTATTAATATGCTTGTACTTGATTAGCCGTAGATTTTTTTTAGAATTTCTAAATTGGAAAAAGAAAAAAACCACTGGGAAAAATATCGGTGGCCAATCAGAAAAAGAAGAAATATTGAAACAAAATTAGAAATAATTAATTAGTTAGTTGGAGTCTTTAGGAACATTGGAAATCAGTTTTAATTTTTTCCATGGCACAATTTTCAATGCAAACAAATAGGTAAAAGTTCATGCGAAAAAAATAGTCTCCGCCTATAGATAGGCAGGACTAATAACCCATAAGCACTAAAAGTCTATCAAGAATTAAGAAAACCCACATGAATGAAAATTAAATGTGAGAAGTAAATAACATAGTGTTAACTATATATGGAGGATCGAACAACCAAATAGATATTAATAAAAATTCATAAGCTTTGAATCGGTAATAAAGTAATGGAGAGGAGTGTCTAGGAAAATAGAGAGAGGTAAAGGAGGACAGTAAGAGTGGGTAAATATAATACAAAATATCATATTATTAGGAGAGGCTTTCTACTATTAAATTTATTTCTTCCTTGTATATGAGATTATTATCTTTCAATAATATACACATACTATTCAATAGTTTGCACACCTTTGAAATAAACATATTTTCAAGTGTGCAATATATTTGAAGTTATCCATAGAACCTAAAAATTTGAGAAATTTGAAGTGAATAGAAGAAAATCCAACAAGGGAACATTACAAGTCTCAACAATGGTGTGTTGTTTCTTAGCTTTACTACTATCAATCATTGCGAAAACTGTAAGGGATCTACCTAGATCCCATACAATAGGCTCAAAAATATTAGTCCTTGATTTGGTTCTAAAACTATCCTCTAAGAATAATGTACAACAATATGAACAAGCTGACCACAAGAGAAAATAGCCCCTATGCCACTACAACAACCTATAGAAGGTGCACTTGATTGAAAGAAACTACCCCTAGTGGATCTCTATTGACCACTCCAAGGTATACTCCTTATTATTTGACTATGAGACATGTCCCTATAATGTGAGCCACTATGGTGTCCTAGCTAGTGAGTACTGGAGTCATACCACTAGGATAAACTCTAGAAACATTTTTGTATATGTTGTTGGTAAGGACCTATCCTAGGTGGTGCTAAATATGCCCTGGAAGGACCAGAAAGCTATAATTGTGTACCATGTATAGCTAATCTGAATATTTTTTAATTATGATCATGTGCACCTATTCTTCTAATAAAGCCTTTGGCAATATTACTCCAAGTGAATCTCATGTTCCCAACAACACTCATCATGGTTATAGTTGGAATACTACCTCATATGAAATAACCTATTATCATACTACTCCACTTTCATAGTCCCCTGTTGGAGCTCATGAACTCATCTAGACATATCTCTCTATACTGATATTAAAGGAATCATTCACTAAACCACTTCTTAAAGACGTCCCAAGAAATAATCAGAATATCTAACTAAAGCTTCTTCTCCTCTATGTGCTACCAAGTAGACGTAAAATCCCTAAGGTGCATGATGCTACACAAAGCTCTAATGTTTCTCACACAAAGATGCATAATGAAGAAACACCTAGGATCCAATAACCAAGTGTCGGCCTTATTATTTTTGCATGTACCATAAAACAAAGATGGACTAGATTTCATTAGATATCTCATGTGACCTGGATGTAGAGAATCCTCATTCACCACTTCCTTGTATCTCCTATGATCATACCTCAAACTAGGTAGATTGTGACAACGCTCATGCTCTTCCCTCCCCTCATGGTCTCCATGCTCAAGTAGTTTTGAGTCCTCATGATGATACATCTCTTTACGAGGTCTCAACCTATTGATAAGCTCTTGTAGTAACTAAATCAATTGGGGTGTCTATCATTTTCACCATGATTCTCTCTATGACCATCGTGGTGTTCCTTATGTTGTTGTCCTTCCTGATATTATTCCTCAAAATGATCCTCTTTATGGTCATTATGATGCTCATTTCTCTAACCACATCCATGTCTATGAGGCACCCTTAAGAGAAAACAAGGCATGAATAAAAAAATCACATGTAACTAATACACTAAGTCATTCTAAGGAAACACGCATGAAATGAAAATCATCATGTAGTATAGCAACCACACTTTACTTGCATCAAATAAAATGGAAGCATAACACAAAGATCCCAATATATGAGTATGACTGCTAATAATGTAATGCCCCACAAAGGAATCCTTGGAACAAGGGGTTAAATATACACCGACATTTTTTTTGAAAGTAAATATGTGCACACACATACAAGTGTATTAAATAACCATAAGTTTAAAGGGTAAAAATCATTATAACTAACTCATGATCATCCCATGATTGTGCACAAGTGGAATACTAATGTACACTTACAGAGGTTCCCAAGCAACTCAAAACTTAAGAGTGAATGGTATAGGAAAGTTCACACCAACACATGAGAGTACATAATTCATCTAGGACACTCACAAATCATGATAGAACCTTTGTTCATGACTGCCCATTGAGGAGACTACTACATCCTCCTGACAAGTCCAAGCAAGAAACCAATACACATATATTGAGAAAAACATAACATGATGCATCTAAATTCAAATTGTTATGACTAAGAAAGCATCCCAATGATAAAGGGTATCCAAAACTAAAATCAAATTTCCAACCAACGCTTGAGAAATACTCTTTTTTTTAAATGCAACAACTCAATGTGATGCAGAATTGATCAATATTATGCATACTATATTTATGCAATGCATTATTTATCAAATGCGATGAAAAATTTATGAAATGGTTTAAACTATTTTAAAAAATATGAAATAAAGTTCGAGGCTAAACTAAGAGGTCAATCTAGGATTCTAACACTATGAAGGTATGTTGACATGAATGTATGGCTAAAACTATTGATGTTTGGTAGTTTCAGTTGGATAAACTATGAGACTAAAGTACAAATATATATATATATATATATATATATATATATATATATATATATATATAAAATTAATTAATTAAATAATTATTTGTTATTATATAATTAAATAATCATTTGTTATTATATTAATTAGATAAAATGGATAGACATGTCTCTCCATGTCTCTTTCTTAATATAAATAAGAGTCATATAGCTGCCATTGGAAAATATATGCCAAAAAGGCAACGTCATTATATTTGCAGCATCCTCCAAAACTCATCATGGTATCAGAGCAAAGCCTGGGATGAGGATATCAATGAAGAATCATAATAGAAATAAAGTTTACTTCCTGCCAATGAGAATAGTGATTAGAAGCATCTTGGCATTCACAGCGAATGAAATTAAGACCGAAAATAATCTCAATCATAGATACGTTAAATGTAATAGTTTCTGATGGCAAACATCGACATTGTAGACCCTAAAAGGTTCATATCGTGGAAATATAACACAAGATGTGTGGGCTCCCATCAGCAAAATCGTGTATGATGTGCAGGTCAAAAGCAATGACCAATATATGCTTGAGAATAACCCATAGAGATGCCATCGAATGGAAGAAATCATTGTAGAAATAGCATCACAATGCAGCTATAAGGAAAGAAAGGGAATAAAAAGTACGTGGGCATCGAACAAATCACCCACCAATACATACATTGAATGCACATAAGGAAACAGAGGGACAAATCTAGTGTAGAGTGCAACGTGCAAGGCAACACTTTATCTCGCGTTGATCAGGGTACCCAATCAGTCCACCGCATGTAGTAAGCCATATTGGAGGGGTAAGTGATAAGTAAAGAAAAGAAATAAATACAGGAGGGATAAGTGATAAGTAAAGAATAGAAATAAATATAGGCGGCATCCTGTATAATAAGGCAAAGGGGAATATTGAAATTAGAGCAAACAATCCTTGAACCGAACTCACACAATGTGAATACCATGTGGAAAAGAACAAACATAAAAATTGTGACTTAGATTGGTACGATGTAATCAAGGAAAAGTGACTATTCTTATTACCTCAACCACAAACTGCCATAGAAATATAGAAAAGGCTACGTGGATGGAGTATCAACCATCCAACTGAGCAAATAAGAGCCTTTAATAATCAAATGCACTACTAAAGTCAATTATTTAAGAGCCAAGACATATTGAAGGTCTATTAAAAATTTGGGTAGTGAGACATATCAAAGGTCTATTGGAATTCAGGTATCACACTTGTTAGGGTAAGTATAGTCACAAGTATCCAAGACACACGAGGTATGAAGGTTGATATATTAGTAATTTATATGTTGAAATTCAAAATCTAATCTTATTATGAGACATGGATAATATTAGAGGTTTAATAAAAGTAAAAATATGTAAGAGGAACTAGATCTTATAATGAGAAACTAACTTCCATATGATCTTATATAATAAACTATATTGATAAACAAGTCAATATAATATATTATTGTAGGAAAAGGGAAATTGATTTCAAACTCAAAGGAAGTTTGACACTTCTTCAAGGTAACATTGGATGAGCAGTTATGAAGATTGATATTAAGAGGGAGTTTGAAAATTCATATGTGTGACTACATGGTTTGAATGGGCCTTCCCCTATTCACATCATGAAGAAATGACAACTTCCAAATGATTATCACTTGTATTTTGTAGAAGTTATTGAAAGTTGACGATATTAAAATAACTTAAGTTTCTATTATGATGGATATCTTATGATGTCTATGCAGATCATGATAGAGTATAATTTGCATGGTGGATGTTCATATGGTAAGTGTTATGAGAATGGTGTGCACATACCTTATGAACATTTTGAGTACATGGTGAACGTTATGCAAATTGATGTTCAGGAGGCCATTACACAGAGTACTTGGTGAATATCAAATGAGTTGACATTCAGGAGGCCATTGCTCAAATAGTACGTGGTGAATGTCTATTGAGTTGACATTTAGGAGGTCATTACTCCCAATATCTTTCATTACATTGAGGTAATATATCATCATGTGTTTATCCTCCCTAGCTAAGAGGGAGTGTTGATGTTTGGTAGCTTTAGTTGGATAAACTTTGAGACTAGAATGCAGAAATATATATATATATATATATATATATATATATATATATATATATATATATATATATATATATATATATATATATATATATATATATGAGATCATATTATATAATTAAATAATAATTTATTATTATATTAATTACATAACAATGGATAGATATGTCTCATGAGGAGACATGTTTCTTCCTTAATATATATAAGAGTCATATCATTGTCATTGGAAAACATATGGTTGTAATAGCCTTAGAAGTGTTGACTTGTTGTGATATTATCTTTTGAGGACCCATGCTAGGAATTGCCTTTGTATGATTGAGAGTCTTTATCAGTGCTTCCCTTTGATTAGGACAATTTTGTAGCATGTCAAACAAGGATATATTGGCCTTCATTCTTTTTAAATCTTCCACTGCACTATACTTTTTAGTTGACCAAGCAAGATTCTTGAGGATTGTAGGCACATTTCCTTGGTTTTGATTTTCTTGTCCAACACAGGGTGCTTTGGCACGTATTGGATTTTTATAATCCCTTGGACCTAGAGGTGTTGGTTGCAAAGCATGAGGAATCCCATCAGTCATGGGTTCCCTTTAGTTCTACAAATTGTAAGTATTTCGATTGTCATTTCGAAACACATGCATCTCTTCTGGTTGAGGCTCTAATTCTTGACTGAATGGAAAAGTAAATTCTTCATTGACTTGTTCTTTCATCCCTGAATTCTGTGGAGAATCATAAGATTCCAACAACATAGTATTGAACTGCATAGGGGGCTCATTGTTATTGGCTTGTGAATTTTGTTTCACTTCTTGATTGAAATATAAGTCATCCTTGTTTTGTACATTATGATTACTGTCATATTGATTGATTTCTACAAACTAGGCATTGTTAGATCTTTAGGGATGCTTCCATTGTTTGGACGAGTGTTCCATTGTCAATTATGTCTTTGGAAACTATCATTGTAATCTAGAGGATTTAAATTGTTCCCTTTATTTTTGTTTCTTGTATTGTTATTTTCGATGAAATTCTTATTGTAATTTTGACCATCGTTGTTGTTTTAAGGACCTACATTTTTTCTTTGAAAGTTATTGTTTTGCCCTTATGACAACCTCAAATGGGTTAATTCGTTGGTATTATGAGACATGGTCTTCTTCATTTGGCCAATCTTAGATGCAACATTTTTTTTTTTTTTTAGCAGATGTTGTTGCCTTTTTCTCAAAGAAAGCAACTTTTGGAGGTTCATATCCTGGATAAGGTATGGTTGGAACTTGTATAGTTGGTGCCTATTGTAGTGGAATTAGATTCATTGGAATGAATTGACTAGGCATCACTTGTGCTCTAGCAGGATATGTCGGTATTGTTGTAGTAGCTTAAACAAGGACCATCAACCCTCCTCCATTAGGATTGGCTTGTTTAGTAAAGGTAATTGCTTCTGAGAAAACTTTTTCCAATGTGTTGATGTCTGTAGCAGGTAGTCTTCTCTGGAAAATAGTTGTAAGATGTTCCATAACATTTAAATAAATATGGATTGCAACTTCAACTGGTATGGTGTATGGTGTCTCCAACTTGCAGTAAGCCATGTGAAATTGATGGTTGGAACATGAAATGGTTTCCCTTGGATCCCTCTTGATTGATATAAATTGATGATGTATCATAGTCAGGTTGCCAAATGTTTTAAATTGCTCAAGGAACAACTTTTCAAAGGCTACCCAATTCTAGGTACATTCTCATGGAAAATTCATGTACTAGTTAAAGGAAACTTCTCTCAAAGAGTATGGGAATAATGGAGGACCACATTCTCTTCTTGAACTTTTTTGTGATTGCATATTTCTTTCAATACCTTGATATGGTCCTCAGTTGTTCGTGTTTCTTCGTAGATGAACCTTGGGTAGGATTTCTCAGGATTCTTGGGAAGGTCATTAAGTACAACTTGCAATTTAATTGGTGAATCTACTATGTTAGCAAAGAAGGCCATCAGTGGAGGATTTGGTGGAATGATAGGTGGAGGTTGATTCAAAGGTGGAACTTAAGAAGACAATGAAATCTAAAATGGAAGTGGTAGAATTCTTGGTAATCCTTTATCATTGCAAGGCTTGCGAAAATGGTTGAGTTCTAGGAACTCGTGTGCCCCAAGTGAAGACCTTAAATCTTGTTGAAATGGAGATGGGAGATCATGATCTTCCAGTATGCATCAATCTTGGAAAAGTGCACCTCTACAGAAGAACTCTTTCAAAATAGCGCACCTCCTGACAGTGTCGGACGAATTGTTTTCTAAACTTCCAAAAGCTATAGAATTTCAAAACAACAAATTTTTTTCTTATCTGAATGGTTTGTATGCCCTCCTTCTAGCACCACTTATGTTGAGTTTTCATTTTCTACGATGCTGAATGACAGGAATCCTTTCGAACTCCTCTCTTGAAAAGCTAATCGAGGATCAACTCCAAGGTTCCAGGCAATCTTGTGACCTACTGAAATATGCTCAATTGAAGATAAATGTGTATGTTCACGAGGAGGCCTTTGCTGGTTCTAAACAATTTTGGATAATCTATTTAATTTTTTGTTGTTTGAAAAAGTAACCACAAAAGAGATTTTTATTTTTTATTTTTTTGGTTTTATGATGAAAGTAATTTATTGATGCAACTATATGAATTCCTATTTTAACAAAGTGTTAGGAAAGAAAATAAAAAAGATAAGGTAATGAGAGATTAACGAAAATAACTTAAAAGGGAAATTCCTAACGAACATAAACCACGGTAACAAGATGTCTACGAATTAAATCGTCAAAAAGATCAGATAGGAAACCAATGAATAGGAGTAACGCTTCCTCAACTCCATTGATACAATCATCGATGTAAACTCAATAATAACTAAAAGATGTTTCATGTCTCATCAAATCACAAGGCCACGAAAAGTGCACTCATGCACGACAAGAAGTCATGCAAGAACAACAGGTGATCTTTTCTCCAATTCGTTACGTTAGCAAAATTTGTTAACACAAGGCAAACACCAGAACTAAAAGGTTGCACAATAATAACAATGCAATAAAACCATTGGCTCCATTATTATTCATGAACATGCATTCACAAAAATAACACACTCTAGCAAGAATAAATACACTCAAAATGAGAGCACTAATAGCATATATTATTGCATCAAAATAATGGCCTGGAGTACATATTACATCCATGCATTTATAAGAAATCATCTCCTCCCTTTGTGTTAGGAATGAGACTTCTTAAAATGCAAACACATGCTAAAACCTAATAAAACAAATCTTAATTATATACAAACTGACTCTCTAAATGGTGCTAAGTAGGTCTCCACCCCTGTTTATATTCATTCATGGGTGTATGAGCCTTTACATGACACAAAAGAATAAAAGGATAAGAAGATAAGAAGAATGCAGCTGCAAGATGATCTAGGAGTCTCTAGAAGCTCTAAAAATAGATGCTTGGCCTTCTCTAGGCATTTTTGCGAGTTGACCTACCATCAAAATGTGTTTCTGGTGCATGGAATGCTCCAAATTAGGAACTAGCAGTTAACTGTTGGTGCACCTCTGTGAAAAACACACATGTGCACCCGCGCACCTTGGTGAAAGGTTGCAAAAAAACCAAAATTCTTCTGTGTCAAAATTGAATTTCTAGTATTTGAACTTTCTTCCCCTTTATACCAAAATGGTGTCTAGATGTTTTCTCTTAAACTTATGTATTAGTCCTTCCACTTGGGTAGCCTCTAGAAAATCCAAAGCTTCCATATTTATCCCTTACTGATTGCCGGTAATTATTAACTTCAATCCAAGTTGTCACAAAATCTTCAAGCTTTGTATCTAGCTCCAACAATACCTCTTCAATCTTGAATGCTTGTCTTATGTGTTCATCTAACGAAGCATCCTTGAATGTTCCTCAGAATTGTTGGACCACTGATTGCATTGCAATATGCTTGGTCTTAGCCTCATCTTCAAAAATCTCAAGGCAAGTGGTGTTGGAGTATCTTTTCACTTCCAAAAATTTCTCTTGAGTAAGATCCTTAAGCCTCTGGATCTCTGTGTGTGATCCTTCCATTACTTTATTTTTGGTCGATATCTTCTCAATCCGGGCATCAAGCTTGTCTAGCTCCTCAATAGTATAAACTTCCATTAGCATGCGATACCTTTGACGTTTGATTGATTTCAGAGCCTGTAGCTCATTTACCCAGGTATGAACTTCATCCATTAGCCCAAAATCTTGGTTCACTATGGAAACCAATTTGTCAACATCAGACTAGATGTGAAGCAACGGGTTCAAATTGCCCTGTATTATCTATACACCTTTCTCCTCCAAATTGTCACACCATTGCTTACATGCTTCCAAAAAAGGATCTAGCTATGTTGCCTAGTTCCTCTTCTCTCTAATGTTGTTGCAAGAGTAATCTCTTAATTTCCCAGGTCGATTAGGCCCACAACTTCATGTAGATAGCCTCTTAACAACTCATTTTTCTTTTGCAATGCTATTAATTCAGACCCATCCCAATCCATATGCCTAAAAATCTCTTTCATACCCATAGTGATCATCACTTTGGTTGTGTCTACTGTGGGTCTTCCCAACATGACCTCCTTGATTTGGTAGTATTTAGGAGTTAATTGTTCGGTGTCAGCGTGCAGAGGAGGAATGACTATATGTGCAAGCAAGTCCTAATCTTGGTTCTTCATTATGAAGGCCAACGTTCACGCATCACCCATAGGTAGCCTTGGCTTCTTGATTGCTTTTACTAATTCCTTCATTCCCTCCTTGGCTGTTAGGTCCAATTGCATCTTTTGGAAAAATATAACCTCCCTCTTCAGCCATGTCGATGTGGTGCCCATGGGAAACATGTACTTGGCTAAAGAGGTTGGTTCTACTATAGGCTTCTTTCCCTTATTAGTTCTCTCTGGAGTCTTCTCCTGTCGAGAAAGATCTTCAATTTGAGTCTATGTATCTAGTTGGGCTAAGGTCCTAGCCTCTGTATTTTGAGAAGTTTGTTGAGGCTCTATAAGAATTTCCCCTTCCTGAGATACTTCATTGGCATGCAACTATTGGGGCTCCCCTTCCTCCGTCTCTTGTTCTTCTTCTTGTGTATCCCAAGGAATTGGAGTCACTGAACCTTTATCCAAGACTACCAAATCTTGAGATGGTAGTTATGGAATACCCAAAGGTGCTTGAGGTAGAGGCATCAATTGATTCCAGTCCTCTCCAAAGGGTTAACTCATAAGAGTATATCTTATTTTCTCTCCCACCATCTCAATTCACATTGGCATGAAGTCAAAGTCAGAGAGGTCAAAGACATCAATTTCTTGACCTTCCATATCATCTATCCATTTTTTTTGCTTATCTTTTGATGTTGATATCTACATAGGCTCCCTAAAAGTAGATGGAGGTGTCAATGTGGAGCTTCTTCTCCTCTCTTCCTCTGTGCCCCTAGCCAAGCAAGTCCTTTGGCTTAAGGGGACAAATTCAATTTTCTCCCCTTGTTCTTAATCCTCTGCTTTCAGGATGGTCTCAAGCACTTGTGACGACAAAGTGTTTTTCTTCTTTAGTCTCCTTCTCTGTGTTCATGCCATAGTTGATTCAGTTCTTGCCTTCTTTGGATCAAAGGGGGAGGCTTCTTCCTCTTGAGGTGCTACTGCTGGCACCCTCTTCTCTTCTACCTATTCTTCCTATGATTGTTCTAGTTGTTCTTTCTCTTGTGGCTACTCTTGTGGTTGCTCCTATGCTTCAGGCTTAGCTTGATGCTTTTCTTTTTATGGTTGTACATGTCCTTGTGGAGGCACTTGTGCTTGAGTTGTTTTCTTCTTGGGCTTAGAAGGCATTCTTTTCCTCTTTGTGCTCCAAAGTACTCAACCTCTTGCTCATGTTAATGAACTGTTTCTGGCCTTACTGGGGATTGAGCGAGGAAGGTTGGTACAATGAATTTTGCACCTTTTCCTTTGATTGACCTTGTTGTGGCTTGTAGGGGGGTAGCCTAAGGAGTTTGATCCATTCTAAAAGGCTTCTTGATCCATTCCTTTGTTAGCTCAACTATGTGCCTAGCCTGATGATTTATATCTGCATTGTCATCCCTCCCAATCTCAACATTCATTATGGGTTAGTCATAGATTTTATCCCTATTGTATAATGGATCCATGACATCTTCAGTGTCCTTTTCCAATAGCCTTAAGAGGGATCTTTATCTTAAGCACATGTTTTGCTAAATATAGAGGCATCCTAAAATATTCCCTTATACAAACATC
The DNA here is from genome assembly GCA_028749045.1 of Cupressus sempervirens. Taxonomy (NCBI): domain Eukaryota; kingdom Viridiplantae; phylum Streptophyta; class Pinopsida; order Cupressales; family Cupressaceae; genus Cupressus; species Cupressus sempervirens. The sequence goes on from CM053788.1 coordinate 104,052,490, forward strand.
ATAGTCATCTACATTTTTTATTCAATGGTCCTCCAACACATCTTCATGTACAAACTCTTTCCCTACCAAGTGTTGTACCATGCCAATGTTATCAAAGTCTAGGCAAGGGGAGTTGTATTCCTCCAAAGGATATTGATCCCACTCAAAGTCGAAGGTGACAATACATTGCTTTTGTTTCACCTCAAAAGCACCAATTGTGATGGGCCAGGCCCATGTCTTCTTATGTTGTCTTCTCACTCTGTCATATGAAAAAGTGAGTTGGCATGGAATCTCTAGCAGCATGAGCCTATCAAATGGGTATCTTGGGAGCTTCTTTGGGCATAGTAGAGTACCAACTACCCTAAGATAGATGAAGGTTTTGAACTGAATGTAATAGGTGTTATTTTTGTAATCCTGGTTGTTGCCTCTACTGACATTCTTTTGGCATAATCACCTTCAACAAACTTGATGATTGCAAAGATGAAACTGTCATTCACCACCCTGTATTCCACACTTTGCAGTGGGAGCTTCTTCTTCACCAATTGTGGATATATCACATAGGGCAAAGCATTTGTATCCTGCATGCTTCCCCTTTTGTAGAGGCCTGGATAATCTATGGTTCTAGCCACCAACAAATACACCATGTATGATATCATGTAGAAATGTGGGTCGGCTTTGATGGCTACAGGTTGCTCATCCAAGTTATCACTTAGGATGGTAGCCCAACCAATTGGCATCTCTGTTATTCTGTTGGTTTCTATAAAGTGGATCATCCAAGTTGGAAGGTGTCCTACAATAGGAAGTCTCATAACTCTTCTCAAAAGAATAATTACATATCTAATGTCGTCCTTCATATATCCCATTTTCATATCAACTTTACCGACCCTGCGACCTAGTGGTGTTCTATTAATAAGGAAGGAGGATTGAACTATTTCCTGTGCTTCTTTCATATTATCCTTGTACCATTGTTCTACTCTATCATATATTATGTTTAAATATTGATCCACCCTTGGGAGATGGAATACTTTCTCAATGTTATGGGGTTGGAGGTCCAGGACTATCTCTCCTATAACGCTCTTATTGACCTTCTCTTTGATCACATAGTGCTTTGCAAGGGTCATTATCAATTCGAAAGACTAAATTGATGTTGGATGAGATGTTGCATTGACAAGGGCTAATCGAATGAGTGATCACACCATAGTAGACCTCTCTTTAGGCTTGTTGCAAATCACGAGGAATGCATTCCATCTATATGCTCGAGTTTCGTGTCTCTAATCTTAGCATGTCCATCTTGAAACCTTGATTTCCTTGGTGCCCCTTGATGCTTGAATGCTACTAGTTTCCAAGCCATCTTTTTTTCCATTGAAGAGGATGGTGATGCCATCTTATCTGCACAATAAAAGCAAACATTAGTAGGAAGGTTAAAGCTTGACCTAAACAAGACTCTAACTGACTCCAAAACAAGTCAACATCACTAAAAAATGCAATCAAAATAGTCAAATCCCCCCCAAAACCTCTGGCATGTAGTACAATGCACCTAGTGCACATTTTCAGGTGTGCAGGTGCATTATTTTGGCCTTTGAATAGACTTTTTATGTGCAGTTGTGCACCTGCGCAGGTGCGCACCTAGATGAGGTGTGCACATGTGCATGTGCGCAACTGTGAACTACATAGTGTAATGGGGGGGAAGACTTAGGTTTAATCTTTTTTTGTGGCACAGGGGTGCACACATGTGCATCTTGTGGATGTGCGCATGTGCACACTTCTATAGTGCTGTTGAAGTTTTGTGCATTTAGATTGTCTTTGTTGCTTAAGTTTGTGAGGGAAGGTGTGCACATGCACACCTCCACAAGCTGCACATGTACGCACCTTCATGGTGTTAGGAGTCTTTATTTAGGTTTTCCTTAGGTTAGCATTGTTTAGGTTAGGTGTGTGGAAGTTGGAATGTGCACCTTGTGGAGGCGCACATGTGCACACCTTTATAGTGCTAACCTTGTCTTAGTGTGTATGCGGGAGCAGAGGAGTACATGAACCAAGAGTGTAGAGGTGTGTGTCAAATGAGAGGTAAGTGCAATGTGGGAGAGGGAAGGAGGCACAGGGTCTTATATAGACCCCAAAAAAAGTGCATCAGGAGGGGTGCGCTCACTTGCGCACCTATGGGAGTTGTGCAGGTGTACACTTCTAGAGATGTGCATGTGCACACCTATTTGGGAGTTCAAGAAAATGTCCTCCAAAAAGTGTCTCCCTAGGTTCCTTATTCTTCCTAGTCTCTCCAGTCAAATACTGGGGCTTGATCTAGGCTCCTGGGGGAGTCCAAAAGTGACCTAGACTCCAGACTAGGAGCCTGTGAGGCAAAAATTTACTAGGGGGTCCCCATTTCTAGGAGAAATGGGGAGGTGTGCGTTGTGAGACCACAACAAAAGGCATTCATTAAAATGTGAGATAATAAGTAATAAATGCATGTCATACAATTTAAGCTTTGAAATGGGCTTCTCACGTGTAGGCTAATCATGATAAATGAAGAGGTGAATAAAGTGAAAAGACAAGTATTTATTTCACCAACTGTAAGATGTCAAATCCATTAACCTTTACGACAAGTAAATCTTTCCTTTCCTTCCTCAAGATTTTCCATAAATTACCTTCTCAGTTTAAAAGTTTCATTTTCAAGGTGGCAATTTGCTAAACTTATAGGGTGTTGACTAAGAAGTTGAGGTATGGAGGTTCAAGGGAGTTTTCTTTGGGCTTTTTCCACTAATTCAAGGTAATTTTCCTACTGCTCTAGCTTAGTATTATTCTTCTATAGTTTCCTTTATACATAGAGTAGGTGTTATTATTTATCCTATATTAAGAAGTTATGAGGTCATCTCTGCACTTGTTTGGTGGAAGCCATCTTGGCCAAATTATGTGATCAAGTAGATAAGCCTTTCATTTGTGAGATTCTTGACAGTGTTTTTTTGTTAGCTGCCTCTTTCCTACTAGTTGTTATGAACCCTTGGTTAATTTTGGAGTGTGTAAGATATTCTAATATCAAATCCAAATGCATTAGAGGAAATGATGGTAAAGTTTTACTCTAGGAAAAAAAAGAAACCATTATGTCTTCTTTTAAATCCCTAATGAGACCTCATATTACACTCCTACCTAACCCCTAGCCTTGTTCAATGAAGCTCTTGATAAAAATCATAATGTCATAGCTAGGACATGAACAGAGATTTTTTCCAAGAGAGGTTCACAGTTGCCAAAGAGTTTGAACAAAGATAATATGAAGCCCTACATACACAATTTGATGGTAATTTTGCATAGGGTTAAGGGTTTTTCTAAAGCTTATCTTTTTGAGGAATAGATATATGGCTATATACAGATTATTCTAGATGGAAAATAGTTTATGGACTAGGGAGAGTTAATCATTGGTTCACTGAAAGAACAATTGAAAATTGCCTAGACAATCAAGAAATATTTCTTTATGTCTTCATATATGATGTACTTCCTAGAATGCACACAAAACTTGACAACACTCCCACATGAACCTTGTATTGTTGTCTTGATTATCTATGACCATTGTTCCTTTCTAAGGAAAGATCATGTTCTTACTGATTATAGAAAGGTGAGTGATGTGTTCATGGGTAAACTATGTTTTGAGTTGGCTAGTATGCTAAAACAGAGGATTTCCTTTGAAGCTGTCATGCCCATATTTTCTTACCCAAAATAAAACATAGATTCTTTTAAAGGAAGGCATGATTTAGATAACTATTTTGCACTACAAATTTCAGATATGCACTATAAGGAAATTAAACTTTGATTAACTAATTTTATTCAACTTGAAAGATCATTAGGTTTAGATTTCCATTTTAAAGTCTTTCAAATATAAATCTTAATAAGACACAGAACTACTCTTTTTTTCCCTTTGTTTTATTGTATTCAAATAGGAAACCTTTCATACATCACAAATGTAAGATCACAACTTCTCTTTTGCACAGAGTCATATACACAATCTTGAATCAAACAACAAGACTTAGATTTTATAAGTCTCATTTACATTTCTTTGCAAGATACAATAAACAGAACTACAAATACTCAAACAATGCTCATTTTCCACCCTACCAATTAATGATGTCTTGAGGCCTCTGGTGCCCTAGCCATACCCTTGAGCAAGAACTCACTACATCTAAGGATCATAGATGTTATCATATGAGTGAGTTCCTAATACAAGAACAATATTTTTAACTACACTTGTTACACATTTTAGACTTACATGAATCCAACTCAAAGAGAAATACTACAAAAGAAAAGGGATAAAAAGACTCATCTCTCTCTCAAGTTCCCTCTTGATCTTCATCTCCTCATACTAGTTCTACCATCATCTCCCCCCTTCTCCATTCTCCTATTCTGCATATAACTTCCCCTTTTCATCTCCTACAATGGTGAATGGTCCATCCTCCAAAGTTTTCCTCTCTCTTCTTCCAAAAGCCTCTCCTCCTTTAATGAAGGCACATGGCTTTGTTGTCAATGTGAACCCATTGTCTCCCACTATTCATTTTCGTCACATTTGAAGTGGGGCCCTTTTGAGGTGTCAAAATGTAAGTTTTAACCATGATTTGACCTTCAACTAACCCCCAACCCTAGGTAGTATAAGTGGGTTAAGTTATTTTAACCCAAAATGCCTCTAAAGTCCAACTTTAGTTTACATCTGATTTTACAAGAATTTTGCATGGAGATAGACTTTGATTATTGTACAGGAGTTGCCATAGATTCTTCAAAGGTCTTCATAATCATCCTCTGCACAATTCAAATTAAACAACAGTAACCCAAACGTATAAATATATAATTGTAAACATTAATACATATCCTTGATTGAACCATAGATCAACACATTAGACCAACATCATATTCTAACATCATTTTCTTAATAATCATATGTCTATGAAAAATTATTTACAAATCTGTATCATTCATTCTACTATAACTACTTCTCTAATTACAACATTTTCAAGAATAGTAGCCACATTAATAATTCATAACATATGTATCATAACACCTTACACATACATTAATCAAGTTCTTACCATTAAGTCTAAATCTATAATGAGATGGGGTATTGCATACTACCCCTTTGCCCATTGACTTTCTCCTAGAAGTCACCAATGTTTTATGACATCACTCCCATATTTAGATCATTATTCACATCAACGATCTTTTCATTTAAATTGATTGGCAATTTCTTTAAAAATTCATCAAGCATAGGTACTTACTTTCACTAATTATAAGATTCAACTCATAACATCTCTTAGAATAACATAATGAGTATCACTAATATTCACTGTGTTATCTACATTCTATTCATTTTTGTACTTCTTAATTTTAAATTAAATGATGCATAATTCACTTCAAAACAATAATCACATAACCCAAACTTGATTTCCATTTTCACAGTCACCTTATGTAAAATGTATTCATCACAACAAAATATCTATTTAATTCAATTGGCCATAATTTCAATTACAAAAACTATCTAATTATCATGACGAGGTAAGATGAACAATATAAGGTATTTACCCATAAGGTAACTCACGTTAGCTAATCAAGGTCTTAACATAAATTAGATATTTTGTCATAGTGTGAATTAGGTCTAATGCTACTAGTCTCATAAACTATTGTGTCATATGTAAAGAGGTCCAACCATTTCTATTTCTAATCAGTGTGAATTGTATGTACAAAATCTATAGTTTATCATAAGTTGAGTCTAACTTTGCACATTAATTAAATAAGCAAGATTCTAATATGCAAAGTATCACATACACATTTGCACTTAATATTTAGATGATTACAAAAGATAAGTCAATCTTATTTAAACAATACTGATCATAGAAAGTCACATAAGGATCCTCCCTAATCATGTTATTGCATAAGCCATATAATGTTCTCTAATGACAAAATTAATATTTACTTCTAATCAAATTATATTGTAGACAAATTAACGATCCTTCTAGTCCTTACTTGGACGGGATTGTACAAAAGCCTATCAATTAGATCAAACCTATGGTAGTGTGTACATTTAATTCCCCAAGTTCACCTACATTAGACTACGGGGTTTTGAAGATAAACCCACAAAGCTACCTAAGTATGCTACAAATTGCTTTGTGTTATTAAAAGTGTGCAAACATCTTGCTTTTGTAGTAAATAGATACCTTTCTGAGGATAAGTGGGGGACTATTTTTCCTATCAAACTAAGAAAACTCTCATGTGGATCAAAGAAAGATGTAATCAACATTGGTTGTGATTTGTGTAATTTTGATTTGAAGTTCTATGAGGAAAGATAATTTTTTGATAAGGGGTTTGCAAGGAGAAAATTAGAGTTAGAAGAACTTATAACATCTTCTCCTCACATCGAATATTTTTGGGAGCATTGTCTCAATGAAAGAGAAGTTGATAAGAGGGATCATTCAAGACTATTATTGTCTTAGATAGTCTTTTTCCAATTGAAGATGAATATACATGGGTTCCAGGAAGATGGTTCAATTTTTGTTGAACTAAAATATTTGAACTAGAAAGAAGTGATATTTCTCATTATTGATTAAACTAAGGATGAAGAAGATGACATAAACTAGAGGATTAAACCCATTATTGAATGCACAAGTGCCTCATTGAAATAGAAGGGGAAAGAGGAAACCCCTATCACACAATCAAAATCAATAGAGAAAAAGTCACCGCCTTCCCCTATAGCTAATGAAATTCTTTCAATTCATCATGCAATTGAGAAAGATACTTCAAGTTGGACGAACCCCAAACTAATCAGTAACCAACCTATAGATTGCAGAACCATATCCAATACTAAAGCTCGGAAGCATGCATAAATGGCAACCTAGAAGTCCATGGTAATGTACTTGGATCAAGACAAGGAACATGACATAGTGTCCATGGACAACAAACTTGAGGTTCAAGGGCCAATGGATATAGTTTCTCGGGAGATGGACATGTTGGTTACCACATTTAAATGTGCATCAATAAAAGAAACTTTAGAAGTGGTGTCGAATTGGTTAACAGATTCTGTAACTAAAAAGCCTAGCATGTTACTTGTGTCTATTCCAATTAAGGACGTTGTGAGAAAGTATACCACCAAGACTCCTAGGGCTAAAGGAACAAAGAATGTCGCTAGGATGTTCACATGCTCAAAAATAGGGGAGGTTACTTCTAAGATTGCTCACTACAACAATTTGCACAATTTGTAAGATAGAGTTGCGAACTATCACCTACAACTATCCAAGACAACCTATGTGCCTTCCTTATATAGGTCATTTTTCACTGCCCAAGAAGGTTCTAGACATTTAACCCTAACTCTTAAGGCTGACCAACCAAACTTCCAAAGACCATAACTTGTGAATCGTTGAGTTGATTGGTTATTAGGACCCTAATCGTCATCTTCTATTCAACAACTAATAACTTGTGCAACCTTTGGTCAGCCAATTTTCAAACCCCATATGGAGCTTCTAAGGCCTTCAAAATTGAGCTCAAAGTTTTCTACCTAAAATTCATACCAAAATTTCGCACTAACTTAATGATAACTCATGATATGGTAGTGAACCTCAACCGGTAGGCTGATACATCCAAGATGAATCTCCACCCTTGAAATTAGGACATTCTAAGCTCGTATGACCCACTTACTAATAGAAAGCTTCCAGAAATAACAACTCTACACTGGGACAACCCTTATTCAAAAGACATAAATGAAATATTTTTGGGTAATGCAAGATTGCTCTTACACCTAGGATACCATATTTATTGAGTGTTCTACTACTCAATGTCATTCCATCCATTTCTTTTTCAATTAAAATCTTCACTATTTTTTAGAACAATCATCACATTTTGAATTGTAATGATTATACAAAATTGTTTAAATTCATTCTTTTTCCTTTTAAATTTTTTATAAATAAGGGGTCAAAGTTGAGAGTTTGTATTTATAATAATATAAAGTAAAATGAAAATTATTTCATAACCACATCCTAGATATTATTGTCTAACATATGGAAACCTTAATGTAAACCAAATAAGAGATCTAGTTCTCCTTTCAATGTCTTGAAGAGCATCTATGATTCATTTGGAAACCTTATTATGGGATAAAGGCAAAAACAATAGCAAGTAGGCTTATCTCTAAACCATTGTCGGATGAAGAAGATTTGTTTTTATCCTCTTCATCAACTTATTCCTTCTCTCCAGCTTCCTCTTCATCCTCTTCCTCTTCGTCTCATTATCAAACTCTGGCTCATCGTATTCTCCAACCTCTACTAGAACCACCTCTACCATATCCTCAACATCTTCTTGTTTATCATCTAAGGACTAGACCATCAAGTTTATCATTGTATTTGTATTCTCTTCCTCTTCATCTACATTATCTCCATAAGGAGCATCCAAACCATCTAACATGTTGTCCTCAATTTTGACATAAAGATTTTGAGCCAACCCTACACAATTTTTCTCATGAATTTGTAGGTGCTCCCTCTAATTTCTAGTGTTCAGAAAGATGCATCATGAGGGAAATTTCATATCCTTTGAATTAACTCGATTTTATATCTTTTGAACATTGTTTTCAAAGGTTTCCTTCAAGTTAATCAACTTATTGCTTGTTAGAACAAGTTTTTCTTCTATAATTGTATGCACTTGATTTTTTAGAACCTTCAAATATTTTCTCTATTTTTGTTTTTTTGTTTTGTGTTTTTTTAAAAAATTTGTTCCACTCATATTGAGCTATATAAAGCCTCAAAAAGGGTCGTATAGAAAAATCTATAAAAGAAGTGTTTTGTAGATGGGGTTTTTCCACCCAACTACATATCCTTGTTCCTTGATTGAAAACTCTCATTAGTGGGTTTTTTATTGGCAATTGTATGCAATAAAAAGTGTCATTTACTTATAAGATGGATCTAGGACTCCATTTTAAGATTTTGTGTGATTTCAATGAGATTTAAATGTAGTTTTTAATGAAATTCTCATGTAAAGATGGACTTTTAAATTCTCATTAAGAGATGTATGTCTACATTAAAACCATAATTACATGCAAATTTAAAACATGAGAAACTTGTAAGCGATAGAGTGGAATTTATATTGAGTATTGCATAACTTTGTACATGTAAGTCATTTCTAAAACTCCACCATCAATATTTTGAACCCAATAATTGTAAAGGGGAATTTTAAAATGTAAATACAAGTGTTAAAAACAAAGTTATGAACACATGTAAAAGGGTCGAAACAACTTGTCATTACTTTGGGTTGCATTTTTAAATATGATGCATGTACCAAACTACTTAGGTGTGCATGAGAATGGACTTTAAAAGCATGTTATGACTTCTCATATGGGTTTTGATGGCAGCCTCTAAGGCCAAATGACTCGCTTAGCGGCAGTTGAGTACAGGCTCTTTGTGTCTCAACTGTTGGAACGGTAATGGTATCCTCTGGTCTATGCCTGGCTTACTTAATGATGCTACTGGTTCTGTCGACCTTCTTTTTATTATAAAGACACATGAGAACCCCATGCATCCTCTTTCTGGTATTTCTGGCTATCAGTGGCTCTCCTCTTTTAGAGATGATGCCAAGTGCTCTAGTGGGGTTGCTTGTCTTATTCAAGACCACCTTTTCAGTAAAATTTCCTTGGTTCACTTCGACAGCTATGCTAGATTCATGTGGATTTGCATTAATTGACGAACCTTGCTCTATAGAGATAGTTATATAGCTCTTTGTTACTTCCCATTAGCATCTTTGTACTATGCAATTCACAACACTAAGGGTGGGGACCCCTATGAGGACCTTCTTGAGCACATCACCAGATTCTTTTCCATGGGGGACATCATTATTTGGGAGACTTTAACACATGAACCAAAGACCTACAGCCTCCTCTCAATGATCACAGGTCTGATCCCATGTGTACGAATGCTTATGATCCTAGTTTTGTGAGTCTTCTTTGGCTCTCTAAGGATTGTCAGGGGCCCTTCACCAGGTATGGTCATAATTTTTTATAGCTTTGTGAGTCTTCTAACTTAGTTATCTTGAATGGACTCGTTACTTTCCTGGATCTGAACTCTTCACTTGTTGGCCACATGGTTGTGGTGCTAGCACTGTTGACTATGTTCTCTTTATTGCCTCCTTCATCCCTCTCATTTGTCGCTTTACCATCTCTCACCTTCCTCTAGATGACCATTCCCTCCTTAGCATCACCCTTCGGGGACCCTTGACACCTTCTCCTCCTTGCTTATCCGCTTCTTCTTGCCCCCCTCTTCCTTCCCCCCATGCTCGCACTTACTTTTTGCTTCTCCGACAGTGATGCAGAGCTCTTTATCCATCATCTCAGATGACTTCTCCCCCAAGACCCCTTCCTTGACTCTGGGGATGTCACCTTCATGTTCCACTCACTTGCATCAGCCTTGTGGGAGTCTTCCCTTCTCTCCATTCCCCACTACACCTCCTCACTCACCCCTCACCCCACTCGCAGGTATTGCCCCATGAACTAGTGGTTTGATGAGGATTGCAAATCCTTTCATTGCATGCTTCACTCTACTCCACCCACTACTTCTTCCTTTTCTTCCTCTTAGTTGAGGCTCAACTACCGCCACTTTCTTTTCCATAAGAAATAGAAGTTCACTTTACTGCAGTGTAAGTCTCTTTGTGCCATTTTCTTCTAGTCCCCAAAACTCTTTTAGTACACCATGTTTCCTCGCCACACCCTCCCCTCCCTCTACTATGGACCTTCACTCCCTTGCCTCCCACACCTCTACACTCTATAATATTCATGGCCAGCCCCCTCTCCATCTCATCCTCCCCCCTACCTGTTGTCACCTCTTCTCTTTTTCCCACATTAGTGAGGCAGTTAGAGTTATGAATAGTAGTAGAACTCCAGATGAGGAAGGATTTCAAGCTGAATTCTTCAAGTTGGGTATCTCTGTCTTAGGTCCCTTTCTTATAGTCCTTTTTAATCGAGCGGTTTGTGTCGGCTTCCCTGACTCTTGGTCTCAACATATTATCTATTTGATCCATAAATCTGGGCTAGCCTCTAACCTTGGAAACTACAGGACCATCATGGTTGTGCATACCTTTGCCAAACTCTAGGCGATTGTGTTGAACGAGTTTCATTCAAATTTTCAGACCACTGATCACATTTTGACTTTACTGGCCATCATTGAGGAGGCTCACCATCACTCGGTGAAAGTTTATTGTTGTTTTGTTGACTTCTGAAAAGCTCTTGACTCTGTTCCTCAGGTGGCTCTCTTTTAGCATCTTAGGGACATCAGGATCTCAAAGATTCTTCTTACAACTATTATAAGGTTATACGAGCATGTTGAGGGCAGATTCAAGACTCCATAAGGCTTTTTTGATCCTATCCAGAGTACTATCAAGGTGAAATAGGGTTGTGCTCTCTCCCCCACTCTCTTTGACATCTACATCGACAAGCTTGAGGCTTTTCTCCATGATTGCTCGCTCCTTGGCGATGGTTTTTATTTACATAAGGTATTGATCTCTATTCTCCTATTTGCTAATGATGTGATTCTCCTAGCATCTTCTCCTGATGGTCTTCAGCGGCTCCTTGATGGCTTGGCCTCTTTCTATGACTCACGTGAGCTAGTTGTAAATCTAAGCAAGACTCTAGTTATAATCTTCAATTATTCGAGGACATCCCATCTCCATTTTTACTTTCAGGGTACTGAGATCGAGATTGCATCTTCATATACTTACTTGGGGGTTAAGTTTTTTGGACCTCGATTCAGTCTAAGACTAGCCATGCAACCTAAAGTCAACAAGGGGTTTGGCTCCCTAGCTATTCTTGAGCGACAGTGCTTTAGACACCACTTCTAGGACACCACGACTAAGATGTCTCTTCTTGACTCCTTGGTCAAGCTGACTATCCTCTATGGCTCTACTATTTGGGGCCCCTCCCTCTCAGAGTCTGATTGGGCCTCTATTGAGAGACTCCAAACTCTTTTCCTTTGACACATTATCAGATGTCACTAGTTCAGACCACACAACATCATTCTAGCTAAGCTTGGTGCTCACCCTTTAAGATTGGGGACCATCTTTGATTTAGTTTGGCTTCTTCACTAGCTCTGGAGCTTTGTTGATTCCTCTGATAGTTGTCATAGATATTCCTACTTGGCTTATTGTTCCTTTATGGAGGTTGTGGGTACAGATTTTGGTCACAGGTCTCATTGTTGGTACACCTAGGTCTCTTCTCTCTTGGGCTCGATTGGTATCAGTTTGGATCATCTTCCCCCCTTCTAGTTTTATCTGGATGCTCTAGCCCATCTTCTTCCACCTCAACGAGACTTGAATGAGCATGTTAGACTTGACATCTCTAGACAGTATGTTATCACGACCTGGAGGAATCCCCCAGATGGGCTCTGTCCGTGCATGGCCTTCTATGCTGAGCACTTTCTTGATATCTAGATAGGATCATCTTACGTCCCTAGTACCTCACTCGTTGTTGGACTCACGCTCTTTGCATCTCCTTGGGATCTTTTAGGGTGGGTTCTCACCTGCTACGTATTCAGACTAATCACCAGATTGGTAGGGAGGATAAGATCTATTGGCTTTGTCACCTTGAGGAGGTTGAGACTAAGTTTCACTTTATTTTTCATTGTCCCATTTACTATGAGATCCAAGGGAGATTCTAATGTTTGTTTAGAGAGTGTCGATTTCTTCCCTCATTCTTCAGATATATTGACCAACACTATCTTACACTCTATCTTCAGGAGACCATGTAGCTTAATGAGCACACTATACAGCTCCAACTTTGCTCAACATCAACCCCTATGTAGCTCATCACCTCTTTCTTCAGTCCTACAGTTCTTGCCTAAGGGTGAAGCGGCCTCACTGCACTACCTCAGTTCACACCAAATCTGTGAGACCCCATAGAGATTACACTTAGCAATGTCCCTCTAGTAGACCTCGGAGGCAACCTACTAGAGTACCTAATTGCCCTTATGTCCACCTTTCCATTCTGGACTACTTCTTGTCTATGAGGAGTTCTTAGCTATTGTTATTCCTTTTTCTTGGTTCTTTTGTTGTTTTTCTTTCACATTCTTTTATTGGACATCGTTTGGTGCTCCCTCTGCTAGTGTTTTCCCTTTGTACTATTTCCAATCCCTTAGACCCTTGTTGGTCTCTTGTTGGACATTGATAAATTTATCTTATCTTATATGTAAATGTCATATTGAAACTCGTTATTAAGTGTTTAGCCTTGTGTTCTACATTCCTAGACTAAAAGGTGGTGTTTTTTTAATGGGAATACATGTGTAATGAAGTCATTAAAATATATGTATTCCCAACTTCAAATCTTGTTATGGTTCTATGTAAAGTGGAATCAAAGCCATGTTTTTAATGTGTTTCCAATATTAGAAGTGGCGAATTTTACGTCACTTACACATTTAAGAGCCTTTATAGTATATGAATTTAGCCATGAAAAGTGCATTTTAGCACTATGACTTACGTTTTAACAATGGTGGCAATTTTTAAATATTTTGCATGTATTAAAACAAATGAAAATGGCTTGTTAAAGTGTGTTTGAGAGTTTTTATATGTTGTGTTTTTCCTTCCCAAGCTCAACAATTTTGGTCCCATTTACACATATCAAACACATGTATTTTGTCCCAAACAACCTATCTAGGGCATTGTTTGAGTAAAAACAACTTTGGGAGTCTTTCCAAGAGCTTCTACATCTGCCTTTTGGAGTTGTAAGTTCTTCTAGGGCATATTTTATTCAAGAATGAGATTCAAAGGAGTAATCGTAAGCATTTATACTTGTAAATTGAACTTTGTAGCCCATCTAGGGAATAAAAATGACATTGAAAGCTTGTGTTCATCATCCTAAACCATGATTTTCTCCTATAGGGTGTCATTTGTGTTTTCTATTACATCTTCCATCAAACACTAGCATTTGTAGATTTGATTTTTTCAATCTTGTTGTTAAATTTATGCATTTTACTTTTTTGCATCATCTATGTTTGGAAAGTATTCAATCTTGACTTGAATATGAATTCATTTCTCAACAAGATTGAGTCAAAATCATTGCCTATATGACATCTTTTTGGTGATCTTTTTCTAAATCCAGAAGTCATTTGAATTTTCTTTCAAAATTTCTCAATTTTGGTAAGAACTTTTTTATTTTTTTCCTTTAAGAGGTAATTTTTCTTGTGTAATTTCAGGACCTTCTCTTGTAAATATTTTTCTTAACATATATGTATGCAAGCCTTTCATTTCTTTTTCAGATTTGCATAGTTTTGTTTTTATGTTGAATACTTCTACTTTCGTCTGAATTCTCCAATTTGCATAAGCAAGAGCTTCATCTCACTTGAATATACATTCAAGATTTAAAAACACATTCTAAGATTATGAAGTATTCCAAGGAATCGAGTTAGTTTTTGAGTTGACTTGTAATGGGATATAAAAATCCAATTTATAAGAAAAATGTCTTACCCTATGTATAAATATCCACTTTTGCTCCATTTTTCTTCATGTAGCTTGTTGTATGTATATGCATTGTTCCTAAAGCTTTTTTTTTTCTCTACATTTAAAGAGATGATTTCATTTGAGAAAAAAGTCCCTTCACTATCCCAAACCTTTACAGTTGTTTTCCCCACTTGCACGCCTTTAGATCTACTCATTTGTGCATCAAATAGATCTCAATGGATCCATCTCATTAAGATGTACTCACTCTTTGGGACTTTCATGTAACAGTTTCTCATAGGCTTTCCATGTCAAGTGAAGTCTTTCCATCGAAAGGAAAAGAGAATTAAAAGATAAAGTACAAATATCATAGATATCATAACTCCAATCCTCCTTCATAGTTTAACTAATATTATGATGGAATTTTTGATATAGAGATTTCTCATCGTAATATGGACGATTTCTTACAACTGATAACATGGTTTACATCAGACAGTTACATTCGCATGATTTCAAATTTCCCTTTTGTTATCCTAGAACCATAATTCGTGTTAGCATGTGCTAGGAACTTCGATTTCAGTTCCAAAACTATCAGAGATGAAGATGGGAACACAATCACGAGTCTTTGTCTTGACACCATAGACAAGATTTTCAAAGTTCCACCTATTATTATTGTAACAGATATCTCAAAAGAAAAAGCCTTGGAAAGATGGGAAGAAGATAAATAGTACTTCATCAAGTATGCCAATGATCAATATCCTATCAGTGAATGAACTAATTTATCCAAATGGCCTAAGAGAAGTGTATTGTGTCCTGAGTTAAGAAGAGTTCAATGATCTCATTACATTACTCAACATGATTGCAAGACTTAAGGAATCTCACATTTTCAAGCCTTGGATGCACAAGTACATCACTCTAACTATTTGATCTAAACGGATCTAGATAACTTGGGGAGAGATGGTTAGCGACATTTTGTGTGAGCAATTGGCTCAAATTTTCTCCACTTGTACATTTTATATGAACTTGTACTTCATTTAAAGTGATGTTTCCCTTGAGTAATTTTATGGTCTCTTAACCAAGGGAGATAGGTCACTTGTTCCTATAATACTATCATTCTTTTAAAAAGAAGACTGATTTCTTAAAATTCAGCGTATGTTGTTCATTCTTGCATAATGCCAGAGAAGCAGTTTGATACCTCTGTATTGCACGAACTCTAAATATTGTTACAAAGTCTTGTTAGTCATTAATGAATTTGGATTGTAATGATGAAATCTTGTAGGTAGTGACAAAAGTTCGTATAAAGATTGAATTTCCATCAAGTTGGAACCAAATATCACTGTGGACAATAATGATGAAATCTTGTAGGTAGTAAGCATAGTTCCTATAAAGATTAGATTTCCACAAAGTTTGAACCAAAAGTCAATGTGGAGATTTATTTTCTATTAAGTATTGATGGAAAGTCCGTATAGGAGTCTCAGTGGAATATATTGACAGTGTACTGTTATCTAGTGCTAGCATCTAGCTTTCCTAGGTTTGAGTTTTGCTAGACCATACCTTGAATCCCCACCCTTTGTTGCCACCTTCATCAAGCAAAAAATGGCTTGACTGCACTTAGTTTTGTCTATCCTGTACTCTTTTGTAAGTGAGACTAGTTGAAACAGAGAATTAAGACCTCCAATCAGCATTTCTGATGTTCTGTTGCGCCTAGTCAATTATCTCATACTTTTTGTATGCCAGACCAACTGGAACACAAAACTACGAGCTTTCATCAACATTTTTAGATGTTCTGTCACAGAGACATGGAGCTGGGCTTACGTAGAGCATGGAATAATAGAAACAAAACAAACATCAAAATCTGGTTCATATAGAATCATGGTACTAAAGGTGCTATATCATGTTACTAGAAACATTAATCTATGCAAAAAAAAAAGTTGGCATTAATTCCTCAAACGTCAAACCTGGTACAATTGCAGAAAACTAGTATCCTGGGATAGCAATAAAAAAATATTATTGACATTATGGTTTAAGTGGAAAACCAAAATAATTAATGGATAGCACAATACAATGAGAAATGTTACACAATTTTTCAGAGAGGATTACAGAGTCAAGTTAAGAAATTTAATAAATACAGTTCTATGCGCACAGTGAGGGGTTGTGTACAGCAATAGTCGGTGGAAGGTGGCTGGTAGTTGTGATGGCTGAGGTAATGCAAGACAAGTTGTAGTTGGGTTCGATTGGGTGATGCAGATAGTATTTAAATGCACATGAGAGAGGTGGCTGGTAGTTGAACTACGAGGTGAGTTGTTGGTGGATTGGTTAAATGCACATGCCAAAGGTAGCTTCTAGTTGGGCTGAGTTGGATGAGGTTGCCTTAGATATAAGGAAAGTTGGAATGAGCACCTGTCGTAGTGAATTGCAAGGCTGGAATGTGCATTTGTAGTAGTGATGTGATAGTATAAAGAAGAACACATTTTTACATGGACTACACAAAGCATTTTGAATCATGTCATTATTGAGACAAACTTAAATTATAAACAAACTATATAGCAGTTTTTCCAATTTTAATTTGATGGAAATGATTTTGAAGTATTTAAGAAAGAGACAATAATAGTACAATGTTGAATGGAATAGTACATAAAACTGACTGTAAGTAAAAGGTGTATGGGCCATTATGTTAGGAAGGTAGACAGTCTTAGAAAAAAGAAATTGCATAGTTTGAACAATTGTAAATCGAGGAGATAAAACACACCATAACAATACAGTGAGCGTACATTAAATCAAATCAATCAAAACAATTGAGAACTATTAGCATTTTTGTTCAAATTCATTCTTCCTACAATTTGTTTTATTATGTTTTTTTACATTACGTAGTGGAACATATTTTCCTGTTTCTTTCTTCTTACAATTCATTTTATTATGTGTTTTGTACTTTAGGAACTGAAACATATTTTCTTGTTCTCAAATGCCAACAATAATGTCATTTTTCTCAAAAAAAAGAACCAATTTTACTATTAAAAGTTAACTCATTAAAGCCCAAAATATAGATCTATCTACTTACATACTCTATTTCCGTTTGCAGGCAACAAAGTCCCTAGTCTTTAGAAATATGTTTGAAGTGGATGACTGTAAAGTGTCACATACTAGTTCAGTTTCTTTTCCTCATATCGCTCATGACTAGCTGAAAATTTGAGGAGATGATACAAGAACACGAACATGCATTATTTATAGCAGCTGACAAATATGATATTTGTAATGATTGCTCTTAAGCAATGTCTTCCTTAAAATAGTAAGAACACTTGTACAAAAGGCCACTAAAAGTAGACATATGTTGCTGAACATATTTTTTCAGAAATCTAAATACACCATTTTATTAAATTTTGTAAATATAATACTGCACAAATGATTCCAAAACATAAACCTCAGATCAAATGAAAAAAAAATTGCAAGGAAAAGATCAGTTCATATAAAGAAATAATTCATTTAACTTTGCCTTTTCCCATATAATTTTTATAACTTTTACCAAATTTTTTTAAAAATGTTTCCTTACATAAATTAAGTGTTTCCTTGTAATATCCTTGACTGATTTTGCAACTGCATTAAATGTTTGATTGTGTATTTGCATGGAAGCTTCTTATTGTGCTGACACAAAGGGTCTCCATGCAATTGTTAAAGCTTATTTCAGTTAGCACCTGCTGCTTAATGTTTTTAACTCAATAAACAAATGAATTTTCAATCTTTTCTGTTTTCAAACCTTATGTTGAGATTTAAAGCAATTGTTGCTCCATTATTGTAGGAAAACATCTAATTTATCTTTTCCTTCAAACTTAAAATTCCATAGTAACACTCTACCTGTGCTTAAATTTAAGCCTAGATTGTCTATAAACAGCTACATGGAGACATGGGGAAATAACTAAAAGCTTGTTAAGTCACGTTGGCCTTCTAAAATTTAGACAACCATGGTAATTTTTTTGGGATATTATAGTCCGGTTTAAAAGTGGATTCCAAATGCTCTAACAAATACATTTATTGAAGGTGTATCATGGTACAAAGATTTTGTAGGTTCTCTAAATTTTATTCAACGCAAATAAATTGAAATAAATATGAACAACAATCAATTGCTGATTACACAAATTAAAAAAGATTTACTATTAATCAAAACAATATACATCATTAAAACAAACCAAGAGGCAAGGACTCTAGCTCCAACAGAGCCCTTGTTTCTTCTTGTTGCTGGTAATTGTACTACAATATGGAGTGACAACTGGTGTAATGGAGCATCTAAGTGGCAGATGGTGTACTGGAGTGCGACAACTGGTGTAATTCTTTTTTCTTACACTGTTACATTCGTTGGGCTCCTATAGTGGAGGTCTGCTGCCATTGTAATCTTATGCCTCTCGGCGTAATAAACTCATGTCGTGGAAGGAAATAATAGATGAAATTAAAATGATCAATTTACCAACTTCTATGTAATGTATAACTTTAATTAGTTATTAATTCATGAGATAAAAGTGTCATGGCTATGAGAATGTTCAATATTGTTACAAAGATTAAAATATTACAACAAAAGTGTTATAAATACTATAATAAATATACTAAGACATAGTAAACAAAAATAATTAAATTAAAAAAATGCAATAAAAACATTCAAGA
This sequence comes from Cupressus sempervirens, assembly GCA_028749045.1. Taxonomy (NCBI): domain Eukaryota; kingdom Viridiplantae; phylum Streptophyta; class Pinopsida; order Cupressales; family Cupressaceae; genus Cupressus; species Cupressus sempervirens. Next base: position 104,071,534 of record CM053788.1, read on the forward strand.
TAAAGGACTAGTGATCATTTATACGATTTCAAATATTGATGACTTAAATATTTATTTTGGTTATTTTTTTAAAATGTAATATCTAATCACTAGAGACATAACATGCTATAACATTTACAAATTTACCCTAGACTTAGAAGAACATGCCTCTTAGTTTAAAAACATGACTTACATAAAAATAATAGCAAAAATAGTTGCAATATAAATCTCAATGCTATTGGTTCTTTTTACAAGAAATACGTAATTGTGTTACAAATGAGGCCTAGACATCATATCTTACAAAGTAGAATTTAAACTTGTTAATACCAATAGACATTCTACAATGGAGAAAGGGTGGATTATGGTGTGAGTGTGTTAATGTTAACAATTACCTTTTAAACTTAAATTTGACAAACATTTGCATGTCAAAATTTCAATATTTATTATAAACATAATATACTTAAAAAAATCAATAAACATTACATAAAAAATAAAAATAAAGATATGATTTGCTAAAATTATAAGTTTTGAAGATATAAATAATATTATTTTTAGAAATTAAAATAAAAAACTTAATTCAGTCCTCAAAAAATAAATATAGATACAATGAAAATATATAGATATTTTTGGGTATAATAAATTAAATTTTAAATATTTTATAATTGATATCTATGAGCATTTCTTTAGATACATATATTTAAGATATGTATACTAGTAACCTCTATTTCAAGAGTACAAGTTCTCCACGACTAGACTAACTTAGACTATAAAGATATAATTGTATTGCACATAAGAAGATTAAAATAAAGATATCGTATTGTAAATAATAATGAATTAATTTTTTCCAATAAAAATATAATTATATTGTAACCACCTAGATAATAATGACTTCAAATCTTTTCAATAAACCAAAAAAAATATCCCAAAATCCCAAAATCCCAAATATTATAAATAAATATTACACATTAAATCAACAAATGTGATTAAAACGATGGTTATACAGCAACTCGACGTAGCTGAGGTCTCGAAAGGATATTTTCAAATCTAAATCTGCAAGTGTATCTGAATTCTTGTTTTGTGGGTTTACCGAGAAATGGGTGTAGAAGCAATGATAGCAGTTGGGATGGTCTGGGGAACCACGAATGCATTGATCAAGAGGGGCGCCCTCATCTCTGAACAGCACAAAAACGAGAAACAGAAGAAATCTTTACCACTTTCCAATCAGGGCTCAGGGTTTGATTGGTTCGTAAACTACATCGAAGAGTGGGTAAGTCTTCTCTGTGTGTGGCAATACTCAATTCCATTCATAATCAATTTGTCGGCCTCAGCTGGATTCTTTCTAATTTTGGGGGATAGCCCGATTTCCTTAGCAGTGCCTGTAACCAATGCAGTCACTTTCGCGGCGACTGCAGTAGCAGGATTAGCCCTTGGCGAGACCATGCATCTTCTGCACACTCTCCTGGGCCTTCTTCTTACCTTATCGGGGGTTTGGTTATGTATCACTTCCTGATAGACAATTTCTATTTGCTTGAGGGGTTTATAGTTAACTTTTTTGGGGGGTTGGCTTCATGAAATTTTGAGCAAATCTGAGAGCTTGCGGAAGAAGGGATGGGAAATTAGAGATGCCCACTTGCCTTCATTGGGGTTTTCTCATTTGTTGCTCTTTCATGTCATATTGTTGATTTAGGGCACGGAAATTTCTCATACCCTAACCTTTGATATGATTGTCGCTCATTCATATTGTTGATTTAGGGCATAGAAATCTCTCATGCTTAAACCTTTGATATGATTTGTCTTTCTTGTCCCTCATTCGTATAATATTGTCAATATGATTTGTGATCTGAGATCTCTGTTTTCGTATAGTTTATGGAATATTTGTGAGTAGTTTAGAGAAAGGTTGGGTAATTGTGGTATGGCTATATTTTTAGCCTATTTTATGCTTCAAGAATCACATTGAGGGGTTTCAGTGCATGGTATGTTCATTAGCGGGCTTAGATGCCAGGTGTGGTGGTATTTATCATAGCAGTGTTAACCGGACCTGCCCTAAACATATCCCTTCGATTAAAATGCCTTTTGGGTGGGCATATTACTTCTGTATTGAAATATTCTGGTGGGATTCATCAGCTGTGAAAGCATTATTGGTACGCAGCATCGCCGGATCATATTCCAATGGGTAATTTGGGATTGTGCTTTCAGTCTTTGTGGCTTGTGTATCTATTTGCTGCTGCATTACTCATTAGATTTAGGGAAAATGAGGCTTTTAGATAATGGTGAGTGGAAATATAATGTGTCAAATAAAGGAGATTCGCAGATATACATTTTATCAGGCAAAAATTGTGTTATAGACTTTTTCGGAATGGATTTAGTTTTACGTTTCTAGTTTACTTTGTTCATAGTCATTTTAGTGGACTATAGAACCCTAACAATGGTGCCAGTTTTCAATAAGATAGAATTTTGATACTTGCCTGATTATTCTTGCCTATGTAAAATCTTCTGCCAGTCTTTTTCAGAAGCATTTTTCTGTTGGTTACTCTAGTTTAGTGTTGATTATATTTTGTGCCTACATTGATTTTTTTTTGTAAACGGTCGAAATCTAGATTAATTATTATTTGTTAAAATTAATTATTATTATATGTTAAGCGAAGCTAGAATCGAACCCAAGACTTCCTGACTTCCTACATGAGAGGCTCGCAAGTTACCATTGCATTGTAGGCTTTTGCCTTTGTGCCTACATTGATTATCCTATGAAGTTCCCCCAAATTTTTGAAGAATATTGGAATAGAAAAATAGTAATAGGATTATAATTCTCTTTTATGATAGGGTGGGGATGCATTCCTTTGGTACATGAGAAGAAATCAGGAAATGCATATTTCATTCGAATTTACAATCTTCTTCAAGGAGTTTTTGAAAAGATCCAATGGAAATTATAGATTATATCAAAATAATAGGGATCTGAAGTAGCTTGGCAACCGTGTCTTTTCTGATTTGTTTGGATTAATGCCATATTTTCCATTCATTCAAAGAGAGTAGTCAAATCAATTTTTTAAAGTAAACCAATTTCTGTCCTTTGTGATAATGATCGTAGTGTTCATCTGTATCACTGACCAATTTCTTACCAAAAGATGTAAAATCTGACTGGAACGATACTGGCTGCTACTTTTAATTTGAAGACATTTTTCCTGCAGCTACTTCATCATCGTGCAATTCTGAAATACGATTAAATCTCTGCTTAGCCAAACTGCATGTTGAATAGGTTTTAGAATTTGAGTTTTGAGATGACATCAACTCTGTTTACAATGTCATTATAGAAGTGTGACTGAAGGGAGACCAAGAAAATAATCTAAGACAAAAATTTGGATAGCATTGTTTAACTACGGATGGGTGCAAGGCATATTGTGTATGCGTTCAGGACGGTAATGAGCATTTTTAACTGGTTCCATCAATTGAAGAAACTCAGGCTAAATTCTGCAGTAATGAATTACAATAATCAAGAACTGATTGTACTGATAGCCTTGTTCCATTAGTTTCAATTTATGTAATCAAAGGGAGAAATAAAGATTACAAGCCAAAATATAGTGTTCGAAGAGCATTGGACCTTAGTGAAATTCTTGTATGCTTGTCCCAATTGTTAATGTCTTAATTTTCTGGGTTAACATTTTATAATTTTGTATGCATTTTTTCCCCAATTGGTTTGGCACTTCAACTATTTCTATGACTCCATGTAAGATAAGAATGTAACCTTCCATTAAAGATAACTAAAATGACACCATTTTATCTGTTTATTAATCCTGTTCCGAGTACTTTATTTTTTCAAATGTTGATGTTTGTACAACACGCTCTTTAGAGTATAACGTGATTTTTAAAAATCTTTGGTGAGGTTACAAACATAACCTCATCCCTAGTCATTAATGTTGAAGCTTTATTCTGCAAGTACATTCGATCAACAAGTGCACAAACTTACGGTCACAACACTCCAATAGAATTGGAATTTGAATCCTGATCACAAGATCACCACCACGTCCAAATGAACCTACTAACTTTATAATGTCATCAAATCTATGTAATAAACCCACTAACCTGACAATTGTCATCAAATTTATGTAAACCCTGTGTATGGAAAGTAGGTACTGAATGAATATCCGTGTGCAGTGAAGTCCATAATCACTGAGATGTTCTAACGAATTTCCTCTACGTTGTTCTTTCTGAAGAATGCATTGTAGCCTATGCGTTGGCACTAGGGCCTTGGTCTGTTCATGTAAAGCTTACTTACAGATTTCTTTTACAGTGCTGAAGTATGTATATTTCTTCCAGGCACAGTCAATGCAAATGAAGAATCCAAAGTGCTGCACAGTATATATAATCTCAATGCAAATAAGATATAAAGGTTCCTTAAAATTCGATGTCTGTACTGCCTTCGATCTGCATACATTAATCAATTTCTATGTTTGCAAATAGGGCGGCATACAATATGTATACAAGGTTGGATGGGTATATGGGTGAATGGGCATGTCTCCAAATGGAGACATGGCCATTCACCAATACATCCGATCGGTGGAATGGTCACACCCAATGTGATTAGTCATAACAAAACTAATGACTTGAAGACTTTAACTAAGTCCATTGCAATCGTTAATAATTAGTATAAATACGATTATTATTGAGATCATTTCTCAGATATTGCTTAATCATAATATGCATCGTCGGTTTCTAAATGCTACAATCAGCATAAGTAAATGCAGATTATATTCATGCATATATACTTATCGATATTCAAACATATCTACATGTATAAATACATGAGTATATTCTCATATGATCAACACAATTCTCTGAACTGAAGCTATATGTTTCAACACTCCCTCTTAGCTAGGGAAGACAAAGTGCATATGAATTCTTCTCATTATAAGAAGTAATATCCTCAAGATATATATAAGACAATCAAGTCTCATGATATTCTTTCTAGTTATGGTGTGTATACAGATATCAAGTCACATGATATTTATCAACATGCTCTTTTAACTATCATGATTTTTCCTTCAATATCAAGTCACACGATATTCATCATGATATTAATATAATAATAATAGAGTTGTCACCTTTTCTTATTAGAATCAATATTTCATTAGAAAAGATTATCACCTTAAATTATGAACATAGGGTAGGCCATGAGTCATAGAATCACACATATGACAAAAGAGTTTACACTTTAAACATCTTTATTTAAAAAATACAAATTTACAAAGTTGAGACTAAATCTCATAAAATTACATTTTAATCAAGTCAAGTTTTTTTCTGAAATGATCAACTTTCACTTTAGGGAGAGCCTTGGTGAGAATGTTCGCTGTTTGATCACTTATATTAATATATTCTAATTGAAAAGCTCTTCTTTCCACCATGTCTCTTATGTAGTTGTAAGAAATTTCTATATGCTTGGATCCATCATAAAATACTGGATTCACAGATAACTTGATACAACTTTGGTTATCACAGTGAATGGTGGTAGATTTCATAGGTTCACCAAACAAGTTAGAAAGCAACTTCCAAAGTGACATTGCTTCTCTAGCTCCCATAGCTGCTGCAATATACTTTGCCTTAGTAGAACTTTGAGCAACAGAAGCTTGCTTTCTGTAGATCCAAGAAATTATGGCTGATCTTAAACTAAAGTAGCATCTTGACGTGCTTTTCTAGTCTTTTACACTTCTAGTCCAATCGGAATCAATATATCCATATAACTCCAAACTAGTATTCTTAGATTTAAGTACATACCCAGTAGTACCTTGAAGATACCTTAACATATGCTTCAAAGCAACAAGATGAATCTCACGAGGTTGACACACGAACTGACTTAATGCATTAACATAGTAGATATTAGGTCGAGTACTTACAAGATACATCAATGACCCAGTTATCTGTTTATATAAGGTGGTATCAACTATTTTGGATTCAACGCTTGCTTCCTTGAGCTTGTAAAAGTTGGTTTCCATTGGTGTAAACATAGGTAGATAGTCCCACATTCCAAATCTTTTCAAAATATCAATAATATATTTCTTTTGATGTAGAAAGATATTTACAGGCTTTTGACTTACTTCCAAACCAAGAAAGTAATGAAAAATTCTTAAATCCTCCATTTCGAATTTAGAAGCCAAATCTTTTTTACACTGATTAATGAGATGTTCTTCCCCTGTAATTAGAAGATCATCAACATAAAGAATTAGAATTAGCATATCACTTTTAGTTACCTTGAAGTAGAGATTTGGATCAGCCACGTTCTTGGTGAATCTAAGACTGAAAAGGTATTTGTCAATTCTTTCGTACCAGGCCTGAGGAGCCAGTTTAAGTCCATATAGAGCCTTCTTCAATTTGCAAATATGAGAAACAACATCATGAGTTACAAATCCTTTTGGTTGTTCCAGATATACTTCGTCCTCTATTTTCCTATTAAGAAAAGTAGTTTTTACATCCATTTGATGAATTTTCCAACCTTTGGTTGCAACAATGTCTATTATAGCTATAACAAAAGTGTACCTAGCAACTGGTGCAAAGGTTTCTTCAAAGTCAGTTTGCTTCCTTTTGAGAAAAACCTCCAACCACAAAATGAGCTTTTTTTCAATGTTGCCATCTGCAACATACTTAACTTTGAAGAGTCATTTTGAAGACACAACAAATTTTTCTTTAGGTCTTGGAACTATGCCCCAAACATCATTTTTTAGTATAGACTGGTATCCTTTGACCATGATGTCTTTCCAAGCTTGATGTTTAAGTGTTTCAGGAGTACTAGAAGGTTCAGGATTCGAGCTCTTACACACGAAAGCATTATATGTTAATTTTCTAGGTCTCTTGCTTTCTCAGAAGGTTCCTGAAGGGGCTGTGAATCCATCACCTTCTTGTATTATTTTTCTTGCCCAAAGTGGCCTTTTAGAGTGATCAAGACTCTTTTCCTGAGTCTTTGGAAGGATTTCAGTTTCAACTGAAGTTTCTTCAGGAAACTCCTTCTAAATCTCAGGAGCATGAGTCTCTTCTGGAGATACATCAAAAATTCTAGTTCATCAAATGCTTTGGCTCTTCTGAAAGCAATGTCTTTCTCAAAGATGACATCTCAGCTTAGTTCTATTTGATTCTGTCTAGGTATGCAGACTTTGTATCTTTTTACTGTTTCACTAAAACCAATGAGAATATCCTTTCTTCCAAAAGGTTCTAACTTAGTCCTCGTCTCCTTAGGTACATGAACATATACAAGACATCCAAATATCCTTAGGTGATTGATGTGAGGGTTCTTTCCAAAAAATGCTTCTTTAGGAGTCTTATTGTCCAAATGTGAGTGAGGACATCTATTTTGATATAGATTGCAGTGTTGGACGCTTCAGCCCAAAAAGACATAAATTTTGATAAAAAATATAGCCCAAACAACTTCTACAATGGTTATGTTCTTCCTTTCAGCAACCCCATTTTGTTGAGGATTGTAAGGGATTGTGAACTCCCACTTAATCCCAATGAGTTTGCAGAACTCTTTAAATATTTCAGAAGCATACTCCTTCCCATTATTTGTTCTTAGAATTTTAATGTTCTTACCGGAGGAGTTCTGAGTGATAGTTTTGAATTCTTTAAACTTAGAGAGAATCTCTTCAAATTCTTTGCATTTAAGGAAGTATATCCATGTCTTCCTTGAAAAATCATCAATGAATATCAAATAGTACAAGAATTCTCCTATAGAAGGTATATACATTGGCCCACATAAATCAGAATGTAGTAGATCCAACACTTTTTTTGTTTTGCTCAAACTATGAGGAAATGACTTTTTAGTGTTTTTCCCTAAGGCACAACCTTTACATGATTCATTGTGAATACGGTTTAACTTGGGCATCCTGGTTACTACCTTCTCCATTGATGTTAGAGCATGAAAGTTGATATCAGCTAGTCTTGTATGCCATATTTCATTTGAATCTGAGGTCTCATGTACAAGTGCAAGGTTTGTCTTAGTACATAGCTCATATAAAAGTCCTTGTCTTACTCTTATTGTTAGAGCCCTTTTAATGGTTTAATTTTTAGGCCATGCTAGTATTTTCCCTCCCATGAATGTGATTCTAAAACCATCATCTTCAAGTGTAGATGTAGATATTAAATTCCTCTTAATACTTGGTACATAAAGAACTCCAGAAAATTGAGTAGAATTTTCACATTTCAATTTTATGGTGTAGGTCCCAATTCCTTTTACGGAGTGTGCAGAATCATCACCGATTGTAACTTCTTCATCTGTTTCTATTTGCATGCTTTTTAGGTTATCCTGATATCTAGTGATGTGTCTCGAAGACTCATTGTCAACTATCCATGTATTCTTTTTTGTTGATATCTGCTTGGATAATGCTGAATAGAAGATATATTTCTCATATTTATTGCCTTCATTTGACTTCTCAGATTTTTCAAAAGATGCTTGAGGTTTAGATCTATCAGGGCAATTTATTGCATAGTGTCCATATAGATCACATCTAAAGCATTGAATTTTGGACAAGTTTTTCTTCTATTTAGATTGTCCTTTTCCATAAAAATTTCTTTTTCTTTTGTTCTTTTTCTTCTTTCCCTTCTTATGAGCATTTGTACTAAGAACTTGAACGTCTTCATCTAGGGTTTTGTGTTTTCCCTTAATCATTAATCTCAATTCTTCTTGAAGACAATTTGATCTTAAATGATCCAGTTTAGGGATTTCAGACCTAGCACTTATACCTTGTACAAAGGATTCCCAGGGATTTGGAAGTCCTCCTAATGCTATTAAGGATGATTCTTGATTTTCAATCTTATAACCAAGTGCAAATAATTGATCTCTCAAATCTGTGATTCTAATAAAGAAAGCATTTATAGTTTCTCTTTTATTCATGCTTACACTATTCATTTGCCTTTTAAGAGCAAGTTTTCTGCTTGTATTATTGATTATAAATGCATTTTCAAGAGCTCGAAACATACGATATGCTATGGTATGTTTTGCCACAATAGGTACTATGTGGTCTCGAACAACAGCTACAATTATCTTCACAACCTTTTCATTTTTCTCGATCCATTTGGATATCTTAGGATCATCTTTAGGTTCCTTTTTGTCCTCTCTTACAAATGATTTCAATTTGTTTTCTTTTAACATCATTACTCAAAGTTTCCAGGATTCGAAATTATCAACACTTCTAAGGTGATGTTCGAATCTCATTGTGTTTGTCATTTTTGTATGGAGAGGATTGTTATCTAAAGTAAAAATATGATTCAATAAACTTAGTATGATCTTTCCTTAGCCAAGCTCTGATACCATGTGAAGTTTACTTACAAATTTCTTTTACAGTGCTGAAGTATGTATATTTCTTGCAGGTACAGTCAATGCAAATGAAGAATCCAAAGTGTTGCACAATATATATAATCTCAATGTAAATAAGATATAAAGGTTCCTTAAAATTCAATGTCTGTACTGCCTTCGATCTGCATACATTAAGTAATTTCTATGTTTGCAATATTGGGCGACATACAATATGTATACAAGGCTGGACGGGTATATGGGTGAATGGGCATGTCTCCAAATGGAGACATGACCATTCACCAATACACCCGATCGGTGGAATGGTCACACCGGATGTGATTAGTCATAACAAAACTAATGACTTGAAGACTTTAACTAAGTCCATTGTAATTGTTAATAATAAGTATAAATACGATTATTACTGAGATCATTTTCAGATATTACTTAATCATAATATGCATCGTCGGTTTCTGAATGTTGCGATCACCATAAGTAAATGTAGATTATATTCATGCATATATCCATATCGATATTCAAACATATTGACATGTATATATACATGAGTATATTCTCATATGTTTTAGCGCAATTGTCTCAATCGAAGCTATATGTTTCAATAGTTCATCATCATGTAACAATGAAGAAAATTGTAATTTCTGTTGAATTATAGAATAAATTGGAGTTGTCTTTTACTTTTAAATTGAAGTGCCCTTTTGAAAAGCAAAATTTTTGACTTCTCTAAAAGATCAAAATTTGAGGTAACTCATATTGCAGTTTAGAAGAAATTTTTATTACAACGTTGCATTTTCAACTTCAACAATGCTAACCCACTCTAGGATTGGAACTAATAGAAGCACTTGAGCTAGCTATATCTTCTGGCAGATTCATCAGAGAATCTAACAACACATTCATTGTCCTCATTCCCTAGAAAGATAAGGACACAACTATCCTTTCTACAAATTGCACCATTGACTAAATTTCAAAAAAATGAAAACATAATGATTTTTTTTTGAAATTTTCAGCATTTGATCTTCATGATTTGTATATTTTGTGATCGAAAACAACAAAATTTTTGAGAAAATTTCGCTGTGTTGTGAATTTGAAAAAGAATCATGTTTGACTACTTTTTGTTGTTGTTGTCTTTGGTGCATTTTGTCTGGAGTTTAGCCAATGCCGAAAGATAATGCAACTTGTCTGGATGACTTCAGACCAATCTCACTTTACAACACCACTTATTAGCTACTCGTAAAAACCTTAGCTAACAGATTAAAGAAGATTCTAGGGAAGATAATTGGTGAAGAACAAACAATGCTTGTCCTAGTTAGATCCATAATCAATGGAGTCATCATTGCCCAAGAATATACTCAATCCAAAAAAATAAGCAACCAAGCATGATTATAAAACTTAGACATCAAGAAAGTCTATGAGAAGGTGGATTAGTTGTTCTTGGCAAAAAGCAAGGAGAAGTATGACTTTTCTAAAGGTTTGTCAAATCCGATTTCCATTGGATCTCAACACCCATGTTTTTAATCTTTGTAAACAAATCATCATATGGTTATTTATAAAGTTCTAGGGGGACCTGACAAGGAGATCCATTATCTCCTTCCCTCTTCATCATCACAAAATCAACGAATCCTTAGTTGTGATAATCATCTCCTTCGTAAAACCAATGATATACTAGCAGTTTGCAGATGAAACAATGCTCTTTGGGAAAGGAACCAAAGGCAAGTCCATTCAACTAAAATGACTAGTACACAATTATGTTAGGGCTTCAGGACAAGTAGTTAATAGAGAAAAATCAAATATATTCTTTTTCTTTGTCACGAAAAGGATTCAACTACAAATCCCTAACATCCTAGGATTTAAGGAAGAGAAGCTTACGTGCACATACTTAGGGGTTCCAGTGGATAAGTCTTCGAGGTCTATAGTAGCTTGGAAACTTATTGGAGAAAAATTGGATATGTTGATGACTTTATGAAAATCTAGATGTCTCTCTTGTGTTGGGAAAATCACAATGTTAAAGATTATATTGTCAACCATTTTTATTTACCTTATGTCTTGCCTATCATTTCCAATAGGCATCTATTTGGATTAGTAAAGAAGTTAAGGAATTTCTTTTGTTCACAAAGACAACAATTTTTTCTTCTTCTTTAGTTACTTGGGACAAAATTTGCAATCACATTTGAATGTGGGGGAATGGACATCAAGAACTAACTTCACCAAAATTAGACTTTAGGGGCAAAAATTGTTTCAGAAAGTTCATAATGAACATCTTAAATGGGTAAGGATCTTAAGAGGAAAGTATCTCTTCGATTCTAATAAGGTTGAGGCTCCAAGAATCAAGGAATTCGTGAAGGGATCAAGAATATGGAACTCCATATCGAAGTCTAGTAATGTCATACAAGATCATACCACTTCGAATAAGGAGGATGATAATAATGCACTATTCTGGAATGGCTCATGGGGTGGCTATTCTACCATTAGCAATTTGATGAACACACAAAGAATCAACAATATATGTTGAGAAAATTGGGGGATATATGTTAAAGAGTATATCACGATTCCTAGGCCCCATCAAAAAGGGAACTGGCAATGGAAGCAATGGGAAGATCTAGGCTTACCTTGGGAGAACATTTTGAACCTTAAGTTATTCTTGAAGGATAGGTTTTTTCTACTCAAATATGATAGAAATAAAATCATTTGAAATGGAGAAAAATTAGGGTAATACAATGTGAAAGAAGGCTACAAGACTACTTGAGGGCAATAAACCCAACCAAAAACACATTTGCTAACTCACCTTTGTTTGAATAAAGTTTGTCTTCCAAATGTGGGTATATTCTCATGAGAAAATATGCAGGAGAGAATGTCGATTGCAAATAGGTTTGAGACGTTTGTATTTTAGGATCTATCTATTTGCTCTTTATGTTACAACGTTGAAAAGGATGTTAAACAACTATTACTTGTGTCCCTTCTCAACAAAATGTTAGCAGTGGATGTTTGCAAAATTGGGCTAGATCTTAGGATTGCCAAATGACATCTTATCTCTGTTCAAATTTTGGCCTAGATTATTCAAAGAAAGCCTTTTCGGTAATCTTTGGATCATATCCCCTTCAATTTTAATAGGGGAGCTTTGGGAGGAGAGAAATCAGAGATTATTTCAAGATTAAAAGATGGATAAAGCTTTTCTTCTAAACAAAATAGTAATCATTGTAAAAACAATGAATTCTAAGATTCACTCGCATAGCGCTTCACCAAAATATCACACATGAAGGAATGATACTATGTTAAAACAATGGTTTGGGTTGAAGGCCCCTCAAATGTTCAGAAGAGGTGGCTAATGTAGTCTAAAGGAGAGGGAAAATGCACTTGGGACTTCACTAACCATCGATTGACACAAATTGAAACTTAATAGCCCTTCAAGAGGGAATCTTGGCCCTTTTGGTGTTGGATGTGTGATCCATTCCAACCAAAGTAAAACTATTGCAAGAATGTCTAAATCATTGGATAAGATAAGATAAATCTATTAATGTCCAACAAGAGACCACAAGGGTCTATGGGACTGAAAAGCGTACAAGATAAAGGATCGCTAGCTACAAGAGCACCAAATGGTGCCAAGGAAAGAAGCAAATAGGAAAAACAAGAGAAACAAAAAGAAGCAAGGAGCACAAGAACGAGGCAAGTACTAAGGGTCCTTCCTCGATAAAAAGAAACCAAGTGTCGAAGGGTACAAATTAGGGTGGGCATGCAGGTGCCCTAAACCGCTGTCGAGAAAAGCGAGGAGGGTGTCGTTATCACAACATTGAGGTCTCACAAATCTGGGGTGGCTAATGATGGTGGCATTGGAAGGAAGCTTTGTCCCACAAGCAGGAGACAAGGGAGAGAAGAAAGCAATGATAAGCTAAACCAAGGTCACTCTCTGGGGGGATACGAGCTGTAAGGTGTGGTCGTGTAGCTGCATAATCTCTCTAAGGTATAGTGCAAGACATCTCTGGTCCGTGTAGCTAAAAAAGGTCACGAGGGAGCTACACTCCCTAAATAAGCTATAGAATGTCCCATGAATCTTGTAGTAGCTAGGATAGTGAAAAATGAAATGGATCTCCATCTTGGCCTTGCCATTGGTACACAAGTGACAAGTCCGGTCATCTCTGTCCATGTTTTGATCTGTTTGATCCAAAGCCGGTGGGAGCCAATCCTGAAGGAGCCTAGAGAGGTGTGTAAGGCATGACACCAATGCTGAGACAAGTAGCTAGGGGGCATAATAATATCGTCTTTGATGACCAGAAGGTGCTCAGCATAAAAGTCCATCTTTGAGCGGAAGCCGCCTCTAGGGTTACAGTAAGTCGTGGTGATATTCTATCTATAAATGTCAAGTATAACATGTTAGTTCAACTCTTGCTGTGAGGGAAGAGGTGGCGGGGAGCATCGAGAGAGAACTGGAAGGGAGGGAGGTGCTCAATATCAATCCTGATCAAGCTCAACAAAGATGAAGCCTGTGCAAATTAGCAATGAGCTTGGGAGGACAGATCAGAATCCGCTAAAATGATAGAGCAATAAGCCAAGTAAGAGTATCTCAACCAATCACCCACATAGTCAGCAAAACCACGAAGATGGTGAAGAAACCAAATCAAATTGAAAATGGTAGCCAACCTAAAGGGATGGGCCTTGAACTTAGCCTGAATAATATTGTGGGGGGTGAACTAATGACATTTAATAATTCACCGAAGAAAAAGCGTTTGGACACACTCGATGGAAGCCCAGTCAGAATCAAGGAGAGATGGCTCCCAAACTACCAAGCCATAAAGAACCATCGGTCTGACCAAGGAGTCCAGGAGGGACAACTTCGATGAAGTGTCCTGGAAATGATGTCTGAAGCACTCTCTCTCAAGCATGGCAAGGGAGTCCATACCCTTGCAAACCCTAGGTTGGGTGGTGGGTCTCAAACTAAAGCAAGGTCCAAAGAACTTGACCCTAAGGTACACATATGATGTGGTGATCTCAATCTCATGACACTGAAAGTAGAAGTGTAGATGAGACGTCTTCAGGCAATTGAAGACTATAACTTGAGTCTTGCTCAAATTTATAGAGAGTTGAGGAAGGTCACAGAAGGAGGCCAAGCTATCGAGGAGTCTCTGAAGACTCTCAAGAGAGGAGGCTAGAAGGATCATGTCACCAACAAACAAGAGAATGGAGATCAAGACCTGATGTGGGTAGCAACTATCCACAGGTAGTGAGGAGTCTTTGAGGAAGGTCTCCAACTCATCAATATGAATACCAAACAAGGTGGGGGAAAGAGGGAAGCCCTATTTCACCACAATAGTGCTTTCAATAGGGGCTAAGAAACCGTCTAGCATCCTGAATCTATTAGTAACACTCTCATATAATCTCATAATGATAGTCAACAAAATCTCTGAAATACTAATGTCTCTCAATCTCTGGAAGATGACAACCTAAGGGACGATATCAAAGGCCTTACGAAAGTCCATGAAGCAACAATAGACTTTTTTCGAGTGATTACAAGCCTCCTCGATGATGGCCCACAATGTGGTGCATGGTCTAGTAATCATCTTGAAAATCGGCCTGAGCCCTAGTTCTATACGCTCTCCTATTAAGCTCACTAGAAAGAATAATGTTCAAAGTTGTAGCATAGAACTTAGCAAAGGTGTGTTCAATCATGACAGTTCTATAGTTACTTAGATCTGAAGCCGAGCTGGTCTTGAAAATTAGATAGATGATGTGCCTTGACCATGAATCAGGGAAGCTATTGCAAACCACACTATTGAAGAGCACATGAAGAAAGTAAACTAGTACAGGGACATCAAGCTTGAGGAGCTCAGCTTGAAAACCCTACTCATCTGCAGCTCTGGAGGTCATGAATTTGATGGCCTCACGAATGATGGATGGGGTGAAGAGATGGCAACTAGGAGGTGGGGTAAAGAGGAGAGGAGACTGACCAGGGATATTGTAGAGAGTGGAGGCATGAGTGGTGAGGGAGCAGAGGTCGAGGGTGGAGGGCAGGGAGGAGTGGTGGGGGAGCAAAGTATGCTAGAAGAACTTCAGGTTGCGGGATAAAGTGTTAGAAAGGGAATGACATTGGGAAGAAATGAACAAATGCTTCTTATAGCCAAGGAAATGACCATAAGAGTGGCAAATACTAATGAAATCCTTGAAGTGTGACAAGAATGTAGAGCACATGCAACAGTGGAAGGATTTACAATCATCATCGAACCAATGGTTCATGGGGAAAGTGCTACGACAGAAAGCACGATGACAGGGGTAGTGGGGGATGTAGAGGAGAGTAGATTCCTAGATTGTAGCAGCCAAAATGTTAAACATGGAGGAGACCTCACAAGACAAGAGGGAACCAACTAGGGGAAGGAGCTATCAGAGATGGAAGTGGAAAAGGTCACCATCACTCTCAAGGAAGCAGAAGCAGATAGGGGTGTAGACAGGCACCTGTTGGGCATAGGAGTGGGGGGCGGGGGTAGATAATGAGAGGAGGTGAATGATAGTGGGAGAAGCAAAGCACAAGACTAGCAAGAGCATGGTTCGCCAAAAAAAGGTGGGTGATGTTCAAGTGATGAATGAAGGGAATGAAGGAGGCACAAGCAAGGGCATAATTCACAACACTAGCATTGCCACTGTGGGGCCAACAAGTGAACAACTCAGAATTGGGAAAGCAAGGGAGGCCATTCAGAATCACCAGGTCGGAGGATTCGCAGAGCTGGAGGAGGTGACAATCGTAAATAGAGAGTGACCCCTAACAATCCTCTAAGGTGTGTTGAAGACCCAGGCAAGCGTGATTCGTCTCAGAAGTGCAAGTCCAATTAGAGCGATGATTGTGCATAGGAGTCCGCAAATCTGTGGTCCGGGCATTAAAATCCCCTAGTAAAATGATGTCACCCATAGCTGCAAAATTTGAGATGCACTCGTACAAGTCAAGGAATGGGTCCTCGTCCTCTGCACTATGAATGACATACAAGGAAGAAGCAGGCGGGAAGTAGCAAACACTGATAAATATGTCCCTTTGATGCCAACTAGTAGGACTAATATAGATCCACATGAATATGGCATGAACATCGATGTGGACCAACAAGGTAGTATTGAAGAGATCATCTCTAACCAAACAACCCACACCACCTGAGCCTCGAACACCACCAGAGGCCTGCACCTCCCTATAAGTAGATAGCCATTGATACCCAACAAAACCTAGAAGAGGATGAACGAGACTCTCATGTGTCTCGGTGATGACTAGGATATTTGCAGAACCAACAACATCATGGAGGAGACTCGAGAGGAACCATAAAGAGCCTTTACCATTCTAGCAGTTGACAAAAAGAGAGTCAAAATAGGGTCCACCCTTGACCAACTGCTGGCGAGAATGCCATGCAACCTTGGGGGCTTGTCTCGAAACTCAATCTCTAGGAGGAGAATCATGAATAACTATCTTGAGGTTGCTGATAACTGCCCACTTACCATTACGCCTAGCCTCAACCACAAGGCTCTTGGAATGCTTCAATTCGGTCATCTAAGATTTCGTGAGGTCCTCATCCAAGTAGATCTTGGTGGGAAGAGGGAATAACTTCCTCTTAGCTCTAAGAGCCCACAACTTGTTAGAGAGGGAGAGAAACTAAATAAATAGAGTGTCGTTAGGGCCTAACCAACACCTGTCAAGTGTGATGTCCGAGATATTAAGCTAGTCCAAGAGAAAGGAGTACCCAACCGTGGATAGGTATGCATTGAGGGGGGAGACCATAGACTCGTATGTTCAATTCACGAGTTTTCCTCGCACGCTTGTCATCCATCTTCCCTTGAACCAACAACTCAACATCAGGAAGGGGTGCATTGGGAACAGAGTTGCACAAGGAGGCCCAAGTATTCAACTTTTCTTCATTTGTAGATAGGAGAGAGGAATGCCTCTCTACAACCTCCGACTGTTTCTCTTTGATAGTATCTAGTTCATTGAGCTGCCAGATAACATAGTCTAGATCTGATCTGAGGCCTCCAGAGTTGACGACTAGGGACTGCATAGTATTCCGGAGAGTATGATTCTTAGCTTTGACCATGCACAACCGATCAAGAGTTTAAGAGAGTGTGGACGATGAAAGAGCTGCGTCTTTCAGGGCTACATTATTGGTCTCAACAATAAACAAGTGGTCAAGGAAGATTTCGAAATAGAAGAGCATCTGCTATATCAATGCAAATTTGCAAAGGAATGTTGGATATGGCTCAAATGAAAACTCAATTGGACAACCCCTCTTCTAGAAAAATGGCATGATCGCTTAATAGGATGGCCAAAGACCTCAGACAAGAAAGTATATGGAAAACTCTAGAACATTGCCCCAACAATACTAGTCTAGGAGATATGGAAAGAGAGAAATAGGCAAATCTTCCAAGACAAAGAACTAAACTTTCTATCACTTTGTTACAAAATCGAGGCTACTATAGTGGAGGTATTAAATAGCGACATAAGGAAATAGATGATAGAAGAAGGATCTTTTTTCAAAATGGGATGCAAAAATTAAAAAACACTGGAAACCCCTAATCAATCCATCGCTCATATATAAGAATAGTAGTGCAGCTAGAAAAGAATGCAAATGGGAACCACCATCGAAAGACTGAAAGAAACTAAATTTTGATGGGGCTTCTAGAGGCAACCCTAGCAAGGTAGGAATATGGTGTATAATTAGGGAAGAATCAGGGAACTAGCTAGCAAAAATAGAAAAACCTCTGGGAATTGTTTCAAATAACATGGCAGAGCTTGAAGCAGTAGAAGGTCTAAAAATGTGTATCAATCTAAAAATCAAGAAAATTATAATTGAAGGTGACTCCCAAATTGTCTTAAACTCACTTAGAAAAGGGGCAATTCCAAACAGGATATTAAACTCCCGATTGGAAGCAACATTAATACTTTTGGAAGAATTTGAAGAAATTAGATTCTCTCATATATTTAGAGAAGGTAATGCTGAAGCTAATAATTTAGCAAATAGGAGCACAAATGGAGAACACTTATTAATTTTCATTCATAACTAATTCATCTATTTTGGTATTAGCTTCCGTAAGGTTTTATTTTTATGCAAGCTCTGGTGTCATATGTTGTTCTCACAAATTCTTAATTAACTCAACGAATGCTCATTTCTCAATCGACTAGGGCTGGGCTCGGCCCTTTTGTTTAGTAACATTTTTTCTTGTTTGTATATGGACACAAAATCTTGATATTTGAATAGATCAAAATGTACCCAATTTTTAAATCTTTTTTGTTACTCTTTGCTTACTCTTGACTGGGTTTCATTAATTTAGACCTTATCACTACAATCGAGCATGCAATTCAGTTAGAGCCTACTCACCCCTCAACCCATAATCTTCAATATTTAAAACTAAAACTACGAAGGGTTGTTGAGGTATGTTTGGATCTCTCCATATCTATCACCCAAAATAGCTATTAATTGCAAATCAAGTAATAAAATTAAACATTAAAAAAGTAAAGAAAAATAGGCATTACTTCACCATATTAAATCATAAGTAGGACAAATACTTAAAAGTCAGCTCAGAGTCAATGCTATAACATTTTAGAGCATTTAGTTAATCCCTAGGCAGTTGGGACTTCTCAATTTTATCCTTAGGTTTTGATAGCAACGTTTTCTCTTTTTAAATTAGTCCTAATCAAGCTTTAGCTTTTATCATTCTAATTTTATTTATGCTTAACCCTCTTGGCTGTTAGTTATTCTAATTGTTCATTTACCTTATCGACAGGTTTCTAGTTTTCTCTCCATGGATGGTGCTTTCTCTAGCGCACTTGGACCCTCTCTTCATAAGGTTTCCCACTACTTTGAGCATTACGATATTAAGATGTACTTCTCTCACTAAGGAATGCCTCTTTTATTATATGTATAATATAGGACTTCGGTCTTGGGCTAGACTGGAGGTTTTCTTTCTCCATTCTTTCCTACCAATGCCCATCAAAACGAAGAATTCTTGTAATTTTTGTAATTTTTTGCTTTTCTAATATAATATAAGGCTCCAGCCATTTACTGATTAAATTTTTTTTTTTTTAATATTTACCTTCTATCAATCAATCTAATCTTTTCTATTTATTAATTTACGTATATCTTATTCAATATATTATAATTTAGTTAGATTCATCAATGTATTTGGAGAGATAGGGTATATATTTGAAACATATTGTTATGTCCATACATGAATTTGGGCTCACGAAAACATGAGATTTTAGCATAGTCTACTTGCCCAAAAAAAAAATATCATTTTTTAACAATGAGCTATCTCCTTTATATAGAAAAAGAAGAGAGAAAAAGGTGGAGAGAAACGAGAAAACCTTCAACCACCTTGACTTATTAAAAATATAATAATAAACTTTGACTTATTCAATGTCGCAAGGCTTAGAGCAATTGCAATCTTATTGCATGAAGTGACTATACATGTACATGTCTTCCTATATTTACAAAATGTTTATGCTCTACATGAAATATGCTAATAAGACCACATCTATCCTATCAAAGCATGAGAAACGAAGTGTCCAAGGCACTTGAGAAGTGCCTTCAAAGAGTATGAATGAAATTCTCGAACTTGTGCAAAGACTCATGTACAACTGTTGGATTCTATCCACGTTTATGTTGTGCAATGACAATTACTTTTCAAACTATGCTTGCAAATTTAGAGATAACATTGTTATATTCTCAACAAAATCTCTCTTCAGTTCAAAAAGAGAAATTTCCAGTTCACTATTGATCAAAAATGAGTTAAATTAGTTAACTCCTTTTTCTACTCAAATTGAATCAGTTAACTCCTTATTTTACTCAAATTAAATCTGTTAACTCCCTTTAATTTGAAAATCTCCCTTTATGACTGAACTTCACCTTTTATCCTGACCGTTGATTGAAATCGATCTCAACCGTTAATGAATTCTAGGAAAGTCTATTTAAGAGACCCTCATCTCTTCATTTTGAAAGGTTGAATGAGAATTTGCATTGAATTGTTGCTGGAATTCATACTCAAATTTGCTCATATTCTCATACACAAAGATCAAGTTTGACCAAAAGTTGACCAAATTTAACCACGGTTGACTTGAGTTGACTAGTTTCGAAAAGAATTTTGAAATAATTAAACGAAATTATTTAATTAAATAGAGTACTTACTTCTAATTAATTAAACAAAGTTATTTAATTAAATGAGAAGCCATTCCTAATTAACTAAATGAAGTTATATAATTAAATAAGAAAAGTGTCTCTAATTAATTAAAGATTATTTAATTAAATAGAAAAAGTAATTATGAGAGCATATCTTATTTTATTAAATTAAATATCTCAACAAAATCTCTCTTGAGTTCAAAAAGAGAAATTTCTAGTTCACTATTGATAAAAAATGAGTTAAATTAGTTAAATCCTTTTTCTACTCAAATTGAATCAGCTAACTCCTTATTTTACTCAAATTAAATTTGTTAACTCCCTTTAATTTGGAAATCTCCCTTTATGATTGAACTTCATCTTTAATCCTGACCGTTGATTGAAATCGATCTCAACCGTTGATGAATTCTAGGAAAGTCTATTTAAGAGACCCTCATCTCCTAATTTTGAAAGTTTGAATGAGAATTTGCATCGAATTGTTGCTAGAATTCATGCTCACATTTGCTCATATTCACATACGCAAAGATCAAGTTTGACCAAAAGTTGACCAGATTTAACCATGGTTGACTTGAGTTGATGAGTTTCGAAAAGAATTTTGAAATAATTAAACGAAATTATTTAATTAAATGGAGTACTTACTTATAATTAATTAAACAAAGTTATTTAATTAAATGAGAAGCCATTACTAATTAATTAAATGAAGTTATTAAATTAAATAAGAAAGGTGCCTCTAATTAATTAAAGATTATTTAATTAAATAGAAAAAGTAATTATGAGAGCATATCTCATTTTATTAAATTAAATATCTCAATAAAATCTCTCTTCAGTTCAAAAAGGAAAATTTCCAATTCACTATTGATAAAAAATGAGTTAAATCAGTTAACTCCTTTTTCTACGCAAATTGAATTAGTTAACTCCTTATTTTACTCAAATTAAATCTGTTAACTCCCTTTAATTTGGAAATCTCCCTTTATGACTGAACTTCACCTTTAATCCTGACCGTTGATTGAAATCGATCTCAACCGTTGATGAATTCCAAGAAAGTCTATTTAAGAGACCCTCATCTCTTCATTTTGAAAGGTTGAATGAGAATTTGCATCGAATTGTTGCTGGAATTCATACTCACATTTGCTCATATTTACATACGCAAATATCAAGTTTGACCAAAAGTTGACCAGATTTAACCACGGTTGACTTGAGTTGACTAGTTTCGAAAAGAATATTGAAATAATTAAACGAAATTATTTAATTAAATGGAGTACTTACTTCTAATTAATTAAACAAAGTTATTTAATTAAATGAGAAGCCATTCCTAATTAATTAGATGAAGTTA
This sequence comes from Cupressus sempervirens, assembly GCA_028749045.1. NCBI lineage: Eukaryota > Viridiplantae > Streptophyta > Pinopsida > Cupressales > Cupressaceae > Cupressus > Cupressus sempervirens. The sequence goes on from CM053788.1 coordinate 104,093,255, forward strand.
TTTAATTGAATAAGAAAAGTGCCTCTAATTAATTAAAGATTATTTAATTAAATAAAAAAAGTAATTATGAGAGCATATCTCATTTTATTAAATTAAATATCTCAACAAAATCTCTCTTCAGTTCAAAAGTGAAATTTTCAGTTCATTATTAATCAAAAATGAGTTAAATCAGTTAACTCCTTTTTCTACTCAAATTGAATCAATTAACTCCTTATTTTACTCAAATTAAATCTGTTAACTCCCTTTAATTTGGAAATCTTCCTTTATGACTGAACTTCACCTTTAATCCTGACCGTTGATTGAAATCGATCTCAACCGTTGATGAATTCCAAGAAAGTCTATTTAAGAGACCCTCATCTCTTCATTTTGAAAGGTTGAATGAGAATTTGCATCGAATTGTTGCTGGAATTCATACTCACATTTGCTCATATTCACATACGCAAAGATCAAGTTTGAACTAAAGTTGATTAGATTTAACCACGATTGACTTGAGCTGACTAGTTTCGAAAATAATTTTGAAATAATTAAATGAAATTATTTAATTAAATGGAGTACTTACTTCTAATTAATTAAACAAAGTTATTTAATTAAATGAGAAGCCATTCCTAATTAACTAAATGAATTTGTTTAATTAAATAAGAAAAGTGTCTAATTAATTAAAGATTATTTAATTAAATAAGAAAAGTAATTATGAAAGCATATCTCATTTTATTAAATTAAATATCTCAACAATATCTCTCTTCAGTTGAAAAAGGAGAATTTTCAGTTCACTATTGATAAAAAATGAGTTAGATCAGTTAACTCATTTTTTTACTCAAATTGAATCAGTTAACTCCTTATTTTAATCAAATTAAATCTTTTAACTCCCTTTAATTTTGAAATCTTCTTTTATGACTGAACTTCACCTTTAATCCTGACCGTTGATTGAAATCGATCTCAACCGTTGATGAATTCCAGGAAAGTCTATTTAAGAGACCCTCATCTCTTCATTTTGAAATGTTGAATGAGAATTTGCATCGAATTGTTGTTGGAATTCATACTCAGATTTGCTCATATTCCCATACGCAAAGATAAAGTTTGACCAAAAGCTGACCAGATTTAACCATGGTTGATTTGAGCTGACTGGTTTCGAATTTTTTTTTGAAATAATTAAACGAAATTATTTAAATAAATAGAGTACTTACTTGTAATTAATTAAACAAAGTTATTTAATTAAATGAGAACTCATTCCTAATTAATTAAATGAAGTTATTTAATTAAATAAGAAAAGTGTCCCTAATTAATTAAAGATTATTTAATTAAATAGAAAAAGTAATTATGAGAGCATATCTCATTTTATTAAATTAAATATCTCAACAAAATCTCTCTTTAGTTCAAACACGGAAATTTTCAGTTCACTATTGATAAAAAATGAGTTAAATCAGTTAACTCCTTTTTCTACTCAAATTGAATCAGTTAACTCCTTATTTTACTCAAATTAAATCTGTTAACTTCCTCTAATTTGGAAATCTCCCTTTATGATTGAACTTCATCTTTAATCCTGACCGTTGATTGAAATCGATCTCAACCGTTGATGAATTCCACAAAAGTCTATTCAAAAGACCCTCATCTCTCCATTTTGAAAGGTTGAATTAGAATTTGCATCGAATTGTTGCTGGAATTCATACTCACATTTGCTCATATTCACATACGCAAAGATCAAGTTTGACCAAAAGTTGACCAGATTTAACCACAATTGACTTCAGCTTACTAGTTTCGAAAAGAATTTTGAAATAATTAAACGAAATTATTTAATTAAATGGAGTACTTACTTCTAATTAATTAAACAAAGTTATTTAATTAAATGAGAAGCCATTCCTAATTAATTAAATGAAGTTATTTAATTAAATAAGAAAAGTGTCTCTAATTAATTAAATATTATTAAATTAAATAGAAAATGTAATTATGAGAGCATATTTCATTTTATTAAATTAAATATCTCAACAAAATCTCTCTTCAGTTCAAAAAGGAAAATTTCTAGTTCACTATTGATAAAAAATGAGTTAAATGAGTTAACTCCTTTTTTCTTCTCAAATTGAATCAGTTAACTCCTTATTTTACACAACTTAAATCTGTTAACTCTCTTTAATTTGAAAATCTCCCTTTATGACTGAACTTCTCTTTTAATCTTGACCGTTGATTGAAATCGATATCAACCATTGATGAATTCCAGGAAAGTCTATTTAAGAGACCCTCATCTCTTCATTTTGAAAAGTTGAATGAGAATTTGCATCGAATTGGTGCTGGAATTCATACTCACATTTGCTCATATTCACATAGGCAAAGATCAAGTTTGACCAAAAGTTGACCAGATTTATCCACGATTGACTTGAGCTGACTAGTTTCGAAAAGAATTTTGAAATAACTAAACGAAATTATTTAATTAAATGGAGTACTTACTTCTAATTAATTAAACAAAGTTATTTAATTAAATGAGAAGCCATTCGTAATTAATTAAATGAAGTTATTTAATTAAATAAAAAAAGTGTCTCTAATTAATTAAAAATTAGTTAATTAAATAGAAAAAGTAATTATAAGAGCATATGTCATTTTATTAAATTAAATATCTCAACAAAATCTCTCTTCAGTTCAAAAACGGAAATTTTCAGTTTACTTTTGATAAAAAATGAGTTAAATCAGTTAACTCCTTTTTCTACTCAAATTCAATCAGTTAACTCTTTATTTTAATCAAATTAAATCTTTTAACTCCCTTTAATTTTGAAATCTTCTTTTATGACTGAACTTCACCTTTAATCCTGACCGTTGATTGAAATCGATCTCAACCGTTGATGAATTCTAGGAAAGTATATTTAAGAGACCCTCATCTCTTCATTTTGAAATGTTGAATGAGAATTTGCATCGAATTGTTGCTGGAATTCATACTCACATTTGCTCATATTCACATAAGCAAAAATCAAGTTTGACCAAAAGCTGACCAGATTTAACCATGGTTGATTTGAGCTGACTAGGTTCGAGTTTTTTTTTGAAATAATTAAACGAAATTATTTAAATAAATAGAGTACTTACTTGTAATTAATTAAACAAAGTTATTTAATTAAATGAGAAGTCATTCCTAATTAATTAAATGAAGTTATTTAATTAAATAAGAAAAGTGTCTCTAATTAATTAAAGATTATTTAATTAAATAGAAAAAGTAATTATGAGAGCATATCTCATTTTATTAAATTAAATATCTCAACAAAATCTCTCTTTAGTTCAAAAACGAAAATTTCCAGTTCACTATTGATAAAAAATGAGTTAAATCAGTTAACTCCTTTTTCTACTCAAATTGAATCAATTAACTCCTTATTTTACTCAAATTAAATATGTTAACTTCCTCTAATTTGGAAATCTCCATTTATGATTGAACTTCACCTTTAATGCTGACCGTTGATTGAAATCGATCTCAACCGTTGATGAATTCCAGAAAAGTCTATTCAAAAGACCCTCATCTCTTCATTTTGAAAGGTTGAATGAGAATTTGCATCGAATTGTTGCTGGAATTCATACTCACATTTGCTCGTATTCACATACGCAAAGATCAAGTTTGACCAAAAGTTGACCAGATTTAACCACAATTGACTTCAGCTTACTAGTTTCGAAAAGAATTTTGAAATAATTAAACGAAATTATTTAATTAAATGGAGTACTTACTTCTAATTAATTAAACAAAGTTATTTAATTAAATGAGAAGCCATTCCTAATTAATTAAATGAAGTTATATAATTAAATAAGAAAAGTGTCTCTAATTAATTAAATATTATTAAATTAAATAGAAAATGTAATTATGAGAGCATATTTCATTTTATTAAATTAAATATCTCAACAAAATCTCTCTTCAGTTCAAAAAGGAAAATTTCTAGTTCACTATTGATAAAAAATGAGTTAAATGAGTTAACTCCTTTTTTCTTCTCAAATTGAATCAGTTAACTCCTTATTTTACACAACTTAAATCTGTTAACTCTCTTTAATTTGGAAATCTTCCTTTATGACTGAACTTCTCTTTTAATCTTGACCGTTGATTGAAATCGATCTCAACCGTTGATGAATTCCTGGAAAATCTATTTAAGAGACCCTCATCTCTTCATTTTGAAAAGTTGAATGAGAATTTGCATCGAATTGGTGCTGGAATTCATACTCACATTTGCTCATATTCACATAGGCAAAGATCAAGTTTGACCAAAAGTTGACCAGATTTATCCACGATTGACTTGAGCTGACTAGTTTCGAAATTTTTTTTGAAATAACTAAACGAAATTATTGAATTAAATGGAGTACTTACTTCTAATTAATTAAACAAAGTTATTTAATTAAATGAGAAGCCATTCGTAATTAATTAAATGAAGTTATTTAATTAAATAAAAAAAGTGTCTCTAATTAATTAAAAATTAGTTAATTAAATAGAAAAAGTAATTATGAGAGCATATGTCATTTTATTAAATTAAATATCTCAACAAAATCTCTGTTCAGTTGAAAAAGGGAAAATTTCAGTTCACTATTGATAAAAAATGAGTTAAATCAGTTAACTCCTTATTTTACTCAAATTAAATCTTTTAACTTCCTTTAATTTTGAAATCTTCTTTTATGACTGAACTTTACCTTTAATGTTGACCGTTGATTGAAATCGATTTCAACCGTTAATAAATTTTAGGAAAGTCTATTTAAGAGACCCTCATCTCTTCATTTTGAAAGGTTGAATGAGAATTTGCATCGAGTTGTTGCTGGAATTCATACTCACATTTTCTCATATTCACATACGCAAAGATCAAGTTTGACCAAAAGTTGACCAAATTTAACCATAGTTGACTTGAGTTGACTAGTTTCGAAAAGAATTTTGAAATAATTAAACGAAATTATTTAATTAAATGGAGTACTTACTTCTAATTAGTAAACAAAGTTATTTAATTAAATGAGAAGTTATTCCTAACTAATTAAATGAAGTTATTTAATTAAATAAGAAAAGTGTCTCTAATTAATTAAAGATTATTTAATTAAATAGAAAAAGTAATTATGAGAGCATATCTCATTTTATTAAATTAAATATCTCAACAAAATCTCTCTTCAGTTCAAAAAGGGAAATTTTCAGTTCACTATTGATAAAAAATGAGTTAAATCAGTTAACTCCTTTTTCTACTCAAATAGAATCAGTTAACTCCTAATTTTACTCAAATTAAATCTGTTAACTCCCTTTTAATTTGGAAATCTCCTTTTATGACTGAAGTTCCCCTTTAATCCTAACCGTTGATTGAAATCGATGTCAACCGTTGATGAATTCCAAGAAAGTCTATTTAAAAGACCCTCATCTCTTCATTTTGAAAGGTTGAATGAGAATTTGCATCGAATTTTTGCTGAAATTCATACTCACATTTGCTCATATTTACATAGACAAAGATCAAGTTTGACCAAAAGTTGACCAAATTTAACCACGGTTTAGTTGAGTTGACTAGTTTCGAAAATAATTTTAAAATAATTAAATGAAATTCTTTAATTAAATGTAGTACTTACTTCTAATTAATTAAACAAAGTTATTTAATTAAATGAGTAGCCATTCCTAATTAATTAAATGAAGTTATTTAATTAAATAAGAAAAGTGTCTATAATTAATTAAGGATTATTTAATTAAATAGAAAAAGTAATTATGAGAGCATATCTCATTTTATTAAATTAAATATCTCAACAAAATCTCTCTTCAGTTCAAAAAGGGAAATTTTCAGTTCACTATTGATAAAAAATGAGTTAAATCAGTTTACTCCTTTTTCTACTCAACTTGAATCAGTTAACTCCTTATTTTACTCAAATTAAATCTGTTAACTCCCTTTAATTTGTAAATTTCCCTTTATGACTGAACTTCACCTTTAATCCTGACCGTTGATTGAAATCGATCTCAACCATTGATGAATTCCAAGAAAGTCTATTTAAGAGACCCTCATCTCTTCATTTTGAAAGGTTGAATGAGAATTTGCATCGAATTGGTGCTGGAATTCATACTCACATTTTCTCATATTCACATACGCAAAGATCAAGTTTGACCAAAAGTTGACCAAATTTAACCACGATTGACTTGAGCTGACTAGTTTCGAATATAATTTTGAAATAATTAAACAAAATTATTTAATTAAATGGAGTACTTACTTCTAATTAATTAAATAAAGTTATTTAATTAAATGAGAAGCCATTCCTAATTAATTAAATGAATTTATTTAATTAAATAAGAAAAGTGCCTCTAATTAATTAAATATTATTTAATTAAATAAGAAAAGTAACTATGAAAGCATATCACATTTTATTAAATTGAATATCTCGACAAAATCTCTCTTCAGCTGGAAAACGGAAATTTTCAGTTCACTATTGATAAAAAATGAGTTAAATCAGTTAACTCTTTTTTCTACTCAAATTGAATCAGTTAACTCCTTATTTTACTCAAATTAAATCTGTTAACTCCCTTTAATTTGGAAATCTCCCTTTATGACTGAACTTCACCTTTAATCTTGACCGTTGATTGAAATCGATCTCAACCGTTGATGAATTCCAGAAAAGTCTATTCAACAGACCCTCATCTCTTCATTTTGAAAGGTTAAATGAGAATTTGCATCGAATTGTAGCTGCAATTCCTACTCACATATTCTCATATTCACATACGCAAATATCAAGTTTGACCAAAAGTTGACAGATTCAACCACGATTGACTTGAGCTTACTAGTTTCGAATTTTTTTTTGAAATAATTAAACAAAATTATTTAATTAAATTGAGTACTTACTTCTAATTAATTAAACAAAGTTATTTAATTAAATTAGAAGTCATTCCTAATTAATTAAATGAAGTTATTTAATTAAATAAGAAAAGTGTCTCTAATTAATTAAAGATTATTTAATTAAATAGAAAATGTAATTATGAGAGCATATTTGGTTTTATTAAATTAAATATCTCAACAAAATCTCTCTTCAGTTCAAAAAGGAAAATTTCTAGTTCACTATTGATAAAAAATGAGTTAAATCAGTTAACTCCTTTTTCTAATCAAATTGAATCAGTTAACTCCTTATTTTACTCAACTTAAATCTGTTAACTCTCTTTAATTTGGAAATCTCCCTTTATGACCTAACTTCACCTGTAACCCTGACTGTTGATTGAAATCGATCTCAACCATTGATGAATTCAAGGAAAGTCCATTTAAGAGACCCTCATCTCTTCATTTTGAAAGGTTGAATGAGAATTTGCATCGAATTGTTGCTAGAATTCATATTCACATTTGCTCATATTCAAATATGCAAAGATCAAGTTTGACCAAAAGTTGACCAGATTTAACCATGGTTGACTTGAGCTGACTAGTTTCAAATTTTTTTTTTGAAATAATTAAACGAAATTATTTAATTAAATGGAGTACTTACTTCTAATAAATTAAACAAAGTTATTTAATTAAATGAGAAGCCATTCCTAATTAATTAAATGAAGTTATTTAATTAAGTAAGAAAAGTGTCTCTAATTAATTAAAGATTATTTAATTAAATAGAAAAAGTAATTATGAGAGCATATCTCATTTTATTAAATTAAATATCTCAACAAAATCTCTCTTCAGTTCAAAAAGGGAAATTTCCAGTTCACTATTGGTCAAAAATATGTTAAATTAGTTAACTCTTTTTTCTACTCAAATTGAATTAGTTAACTCCTTATTTTACTCAAATTAAATCTGTTAACTCCCTTTTAATTTGAAAATCTCCCTTTATGACTGAACTTCACCTTTAATCCTTACCGTTGATTGAAATCGATCTCAACTGTTGATGAATTCCAGGAAAGTCTATTTAAGAGACCCTCATCTCTTCATTTTGAAAGGTTGAATGAGAATTTGCATCGAATTGTTGCTGGAATTCATACTCACATTTGCTCATATTCACATACGCAAAGATCAAGTTTGACCAAAAGTTGACAAGATTTAACCACGATTGACTTGAGTTGACTAATTTCGAAAAGAATTTTGAAATAATTAAACGAAATTATTTAACTAAATGGAATAGTTACTTCTAATTAATTAAACAAAGTTATTTGATTAAATGAGAAGCCATTCGTAATTAATTAAGTGAAGTTATTTAATTGAAAAAGAAAAGTGTCTCGAATTAATTAAAGATTATTTAATTAAATAGAAAAAGTAATTATGAGAGCATATCTCATTTTATTAAATTAAATATCTCAACAAAATCTCTCTTCAGTTCAAAAAGGAAAATTTCCAGTTCACTATTGATGAAAAATGAGTTAAATCAGTTAACTCCATTTTCTACTCAAATTGAATCAGTTAACTCCTTATTTGACTCAAATTAAATCTGTTAACTCCCTTTAATTTGGAAATCTCTCTTTATGACTGAATTTCACCTTTAATCCTAACCGTTGATTGAAATCGATCTCAACCGTTGATGAATTTAGAGAAAGTCTATTTAAGATCCTCATCTCTTCATTTTGAAAGGTTGAATGAGAATTTCAATCGAATTGTTGCTGGAATTCATACTCACATTTGCTCATATTCACATACGCAAAGATCAAATTTGATCAAAAGTTGACCAGATTTAACCACGGTTGACTTGAGCTGACTAGTTTCGAAAAGAATTTTGAAATAATTAAACGAAATTATTTAATTAAATGGAGTACTTACTTCTAATAAATTAAACAAAGTTATTTAATTAAATTAGAAGCCATTCCTAATTAATTAAATGAAGTTATTTAATTAAATAAGAAAAGTGTCCCTAATTAATTAAAGATTATTTAATTAAATAGAAAAAGTAATTATTAGAGCATATCTCATTTTATTAAATTAAATATCTCAACAAAATCTCTCTTCACTTGAAAAAGGGAAATTTCTAGTTCACTATTGATAAAAAATGAGTTAAATCAGTTAACTCCTTTTTCTATTCAAATTGAATCAGTTAACTCCTTATTTTACTCATATTAAATCTGTTAACTCCCTTTAATTTGGAAATCTCCCTTTATGACTGAACTTCACCTTTAATCCTGACCATTGATTGAAATCGATCTCAATCGTTGATGAATTTCAGGAAAGTCTATTTAAAAGATTCTCATCTTTTCATTTTGAAAGGTTGAATGAGAATTTGCATCGAATTGGTGCTGGAATTCATAGTCACATTTGCTCATATTCACATACGCAAAGATCAAGTTTGACCAAAAGTTGACCAGATTTAACTACGATTGACTTGAGCTGACTAGTTTCGAAAAGAATTTTGAAATAATTAAACAAAATTATTTCATTAAATGGATTACTTACTTATAATTAATTAAACAAAGTTATTTAATTAAATGAGAAGCCATTCGTAATTAATTAAATGAAGTTATTTAATTAAATAAAAAAAGTGTCTCTAATTAATTAAAGATTATTTAATTAAATAGAAAAAGTAATAATGAGAGCATATCTCATTTTATTAAATTAAATATCTCAACAAAATCTCTGTTCAGTTGAAAAAGGGAAATTATCAGTTCACTATTGATAAAAAATGAGTTAAATCAGTTAACTCCTTATTTTACTCAAATTAAATCTTTTAACTCCCTTTAATTTTGAAATCTTCTTTTTTGACTGAACTTCACCTTTAATCCTTATCGTTGATTGAAATCGATCTCAACCGTTGATGAATTACAGGAAAATCTATTTAAGAGACCCTCATCTCTTCATTTTGAAAGGTTGAATGAGAATTTGCATCAAATCGTTGCTGGAATTCATACTCACATTTACTCATATTCAGATACGCAAAGATCAAGTTTGACCAAAAGTTGACCAAATTTAACCACGGTTGACTTGAGTTGACTAGTTTTGAAAAAAATTTTGAAATAATAAAATAAAATTATTTAACTAAATGGAGTACTTACTTCTAATTAATTAAACAAAGTTATTTAATTAAATGAGAAGCCATTCCTAATTAATTAAATAAAGTTATTTAATTAAATAAGAAATGTCTCTAATTAATTAAAGATTATTTAATTAAATAGAAAAAGTAATTATGAGAGCATATCTCATTTTAATAAATTAAATATCTCAACAAAATCTCTTTTCAGTTCAAAAAGGAAAATTTTCAATTCACTATTGATCAAAAATGAGTTAAATCAGTTAACTCCCTTTTCTACTCAAATTGAATCAGTTAACTCTTTATTTTACTCAAATTAAATATGTTAACTCCGTTTAATTTGGAAATCTCCCTTTATGATTGAACTTCACCTTTAATCCTGACCGTTGAATGAAATCGATCTCAACCGTTGATGAATTCCAAGAAAGTCTATTTAAGAGACCCTCATCTCTTCATTTTGAAAGGTTGAATGATAATTTGCATCGAATTGTTGCTGGAATTCATACTCACATTTGCTCATATTCACATATGCAAAGATCAAGTTTGACCAAAAGTTGACCAGATTTAACCACGGTTGACTAGTTTCAAATTTTTTTTAAAAATAATTAAATGAAATTATTTAATTAAATAGAGTACTTACGTCTAATTGATTAAACAAAGTTATTTAATTAAATGAGAAGCCATTCCTAATTAATTAAATGAAGTTATTTAATTAAATAAGAAAAGTGTCTCTAATTAGTTAAAGATTATTTAATTAAATAGAAAAAGTAATTATGAAAGCATATTTCATTTTATTAAATTAAATATCTCAACAAAATCTCTCTTCAGTTCAAAAAGAGAAATTTTCAGTTCACTATTGATAAAAAATGAGTTAAATCAGTTAACTCCTTTTTCTACTCAAATTGAATCAGTTAACTTTTTATTTTACTCAAATTAAATATTTTAACTCCCTTTAATTTAGAAATCTCCCTTTATGACTGAACTTCACGTTTAATCCTGATTGTTGATTGAAATCGATTTCAACGTTGATGAATTCCAGGAAAGTCTATTTAAGAGACCCTCATCTTTTCATTTTGAAAGGTTGAATGAGAATTTGCATCGAATTGTTGCTAGAATTCATACTCACATTTGCTCATATTCACATATGCAAAGATCAAGTTTGACCAAAAGTTGACCAGATTTAACCACAATTGACTTGAGTTGACTAGTTTCGAAAAGAATTTTGAAATAATTAAACAAAATTATTTAATTAAATGGAGTACTTACTTCTAATTAATTAAACAAAGTTATTTAATTAAATGAGAAGCCATTCCTAATTAATTAAATGAAGTTATTTAATTAAATAAGAAAAATGTCTCTAATTAATTAAAGATTATTTAATTAAATAGAAAAAGTAATTATGAAAGAATATCTCATTTTATTAAATTAAATATGTCAAAAAAATCTCTCTTTAGTTCAAAAAGGGAAATTTCCAGTTCACTATTGATGAAAAATGTGTTAAATCAGTTAACTCCTTTTTCTACTCAAATTGATTTAGTTAACTTCTTATTTTACTCAAATTAATTTTTTTAACTCCTTTTAATTTAGAAATCTCCCTTGATGACTGAACTTCACCTTTAATCCTAATCGTTGATTAAAATCGATCTCAATCGTTGATGAATTCCAGGAAAGTCTATTTAAGAGACCCTCATCTCTTCATTTTGAAAGGTTGAATGAGAATTTTCATCGAATTGTTGATGGAATTCATACTCACATTTGCTCATATTCACATACGCAAAGATCAAGTTTGACCAAAAGTTGACCAGATTTAACCACGGTTGACTTGAGTTGACTAGTTTCAAAAAGAATTTTAAAATAATTAAATGAAATTATTTAATTAAATGGAGTACTTACTTCTAATTAATTAAAAAAATTTATTTAATTAAATGAGAAGCCATTCTTAATTAATTAAATGAAGTTATTTAATTAAATAAGAAAAGTCTCTCTAATTAATTAAAGATTATTTAATTAAATAGAAAAAGTAATTATGAGAGCATATCTCATTTATTAAATTAAATATCTCAACAAAATCTTTCTTTAGTTCAAAAAGGGAAATTTTCAGTTCACTATTGATAAAAAATGAGTTAAATCAGTAACTCCTTTTTCTACACAAATTGAATTAGTTAACTCCTTATTTTACTCAAATTAAATCTGGTAACTCCCTTTAATTTGGAAATCTCTCTTTATGACTGAACTTTACCTTTAATCTTGACCTTTGATTGAAATCAATCTCAACCGTTGATGAATTCGAGGAAAGTCTATTTAAGAGACCCTCATCTCTTCATTTTGAAAGGTTGAATGAGAATTTGCATCGAATTGTTGCTGGAATTAATACTCACATTTGCTCATATTCACATATGAAAAGATCAAGTTTAAATAACGTGAAAGTGAATACCGTATATAACTTGTACATAATAACAGAAGCAATAGCAATATCCATCTAAAAGTAAACATAACATACATAACCAATTTCATTCTTTAAGAATCCCTTAAAGTTGAGTTACATCTAAATTAACTAACATACATGAATCCATCTAGTACAACATCCACATGAAATAATAATGATAAGTTCAATGTTCATAGATTACATTTCCAAATGCTCAATCATCCACTGTACATGTCACAGAGTATGAAGGCTGAAAAGAATATACATGTGTGAAATAAGGTACATCATCCTATTTTAATCCATGATACATCAAAGACAATCACATGATACTCATGATACATCATCATAGAATACATATACATCCATCATAAGATCAAACATAATTAACTAAGTGCACGGTTCCTCCCAACCGTTAATAGCATCATTAGACCATCATGGGCCCTAGCCATCCCTCTGTGCATAACATCCCAAATCATCGAAGAGATCATCGGTATTAACATAGTAGGAATGTCACTCCTAACATATACAACATCATATGTAGAAAGTAATCTAACATGCAAATATAAGCATAAAATAACATCATCTAACATATGCTAATCATCAATGAAAGGATACATATCCACCATCACGAAGGATGCATCAGCCACGATGTCTCAATGAATCTCAAATGATAAGAGTGGAAAATACACTACCACCCGACGGCATGGTACCTAAGTGGTCCACTCCCACCATGCTGAGGAGATAATCTCAAGTCCCAAACAGGCTATCCATAACACATAGCACAAATCTCTATAGTCCAGGAATCCTAAAAGTATACTAACTCAAAGGTTCCAATCACGAAACTGACATCTACTTCCCAGAGGCACACAATGACATGTAGGAACGTACTATGCAAGTGGGAAAGTATCATCGCATTTATCATGTACAAGTTACCCTGGCAGTTAGCTAAACTCCACGGGTCCATACTAATCTCATGCGGCCACTAGTATCCTCTCGTACCGACAAGGCATACTATGGAATGCAAGGTCGCAACCATGCGTTCTCACTACACCCATCCTAGCCTATACAAGCACTCAAGGCATGGGCGAGAACCAAAACTCTTATCTTTTTAGGTTCATTCAGTTAGTGTTAGGTGTGAATGTTATCACTTATTAATCCAACTTACAATGAGTTACCCTGGCAGCCTCTTAGGGCCCCGACTCCCATTGCGAGCCACTTTCCATCACTACATACAGATATCCTACCCTAATGCTCATGGAATCATAAATCTCAAAATCGCAAAAATAATCCATAATAAAATCATCAAATAAAAGCATCAAATATCCATGAGCAAACATCCATAGAAAATCATGACCACAACAGCTCTCTATTGGCAACTGAAGCATCACTGATAATCAAAAGTATCCAATGGTTCTCAATTACCAAAATATATCTCAAACACACTGATCGAAGACTCCAAAAATGGTTGAGTCAAACATGTCACAACATGACATCATCAAGAATAAATCCACATTTCAATCCCATCATGGCGACTAGAAAATAACCAAGGATAACTAATCGATGACCAAAAATAATGGTTAAGTCAAGTGTCTCATAAATAAGAATCTCAACTATAACAATCAGTATTCACATCCAATACACACAGCATTCCATCACATAACCATGGTTGGGTTAGAAAGATCGAGATTAAAACATCATCATGGCATCACAATCACATAACCCCCAAGCCTCTAGTAGACGTCCTATACTAGTCAACACTAGTCAACCCAAAATCTAAAATAATAGCATAAAGAATACACAATGTAAACACATGTTTTGGTTTTGCTAAGTTTTCAAATTTGAATTCAAAAGTCTTAGTTTACGTATTCCCAAATTAACATCAAGTGGAGAAACTTCACGTTTTATCTAACCCATGTATTCGTTTGATAGATAAAAGTTTCTCCATCAGACTCAATTTTCTAATTGATTTATATGACATTGTTTGAAAATTGACATTCTCAATGAATCAAAAACTTTGATTATATATTCTAATAATTAATCTTAATTAAAAACTAAGTTTAATTAAATTAATTGTTAATATCTCTTCATAATTGACAAGCTTAATAGCAATATTTTAATCATTAAAAGAGTGATCTATTAATTGAGAACTTTTTAATAATCATTTATAATTAATCATATATACATATATACTTATATACATATATATATATATATATATATATATACATACATACATAAATATATATATATACATACATACATATACATATATATATATATATATAACATTTAATAATTAATAACATTGCAACTTATAAAAAAATGAAATCGAAATTCATATCAAAATCGTATATAAAATAATCGTTGCAAATATAATTTAAAACCAACATATATAACACAATGTGATTTAAAATCGGGCGGCTATTAATGTGCCGCACTGCAGGTAGACTGCGGATCGCAGGTACCCTACAATCACGCACGCCTGCGGTGGGTGGGGTACGAAGTACCCGCCCGCCCAACATTTTATATATATTTTTTTAACAATCGCTTACGCGATTTCCATACAGACTTTGCGATTTGGTTTTAACGTTTCTTAAAACGTTTTCACCCACGGTATGTAATCAATTTTTTTTAACAAATATATATAAATATATACAAAATTAAAAATATCACAATATATTAACACACACACACACACACACACACACACACACACATATAAGAAAATTGACAATTTATGATTACAATTTCAATTTTTTAGAATTCCTCCATAGATCTTTGATCTCCAAAATTTCCAATAATTAATCTAATGGGTTTGGCTATGAATGTCAACCCTAGTCCTGTTTTCTCATTTTTTAAATCCATGCATATAAAATTCTCAAATAAATTTAATTGCCCAAATTGAAAATGCATACAATAAAAATATGAAATTCCTTAGAAGACATATGGGAGACACGAAGAAGACAGGAATGCATGATGCGGAAATAGTATAAGTAAAATTATAAAAATCTACCCAGATTCTGATGCTAATTCGCTCTTCTTCAGAAAACCCACAGAGCAAGCTCCCTTCTTCAGAGTTCTTGAGTCCTCCAATGCTCCAATTGCTCTGCACCCTCTCCCTAAGCTTCTATGAATGTCTGAATATAAAGAGCTCTCAAGAAACCTTTGGAATGCCTCTTGAAATAGCTGGAAGGTGTCACCAACTAAGCATGGGTCTTTTCCAACCTTTTTGATGAGTCATAGAGTTGTAGACACTATGTGCTTAATTGATGCACTAACCCCCGTGTTGTTGACACATGAGAAATAGAAAAGTGTGTTAATTCTCATGCAAGCTTATAACTCCAATAATTTCTATTTAAATTTTATAACTTTCATTTTAATTTTTATAACTTTTATTATTATTATTTTATAATTATTATTAATTTTAATTTCTAGTTTTCTTTTATTTAATTCCTTTTCCCCAATAATTCACATTTAATTAATTACAATCAAAATATCAAAGATCATGATATTTTATTAAGTTTCTCAAATAAATAATTTATTAATTAAATCTATTTATTAAGACTTAATTAATGGAAAATTCATCATAGACCTCCAAGATAAAATATGAAAACCCATCATAGAACAAATCATACAAAATAAATCTAAAGGGTTACAAATCACGAAATATGTCATCCGACACATTTGGTGGGTATTCAACTTTGATACTTGTCCTAACTCACTAGGACAAATGGTTTTTAGGTTTGGGATTTGGACTTGAGAATTTATCTCCCTTCTCTTATCATTGAGATACTATAATAGGGTACGCTCATCCTGGCAATTCAAGGAAGTCGATAACCGGTACCTGCAACCTACAAAAAAACCATGCATGTACATAGAATATATAATGCTAAGCGAAACAGACAATGGCAGGAAGTGGTGCATCGTGTAGATCCCGATTAAGCAGGTGACTATGACTCCCTTCCTTAACTACATCAGAAATGTCATACAATAAGAAAACACGCACACCATACACATGCAAGTATGGGGTAAGTAACCAAAATAAAACACATGAGATAATAAACCATCTAACTAATCATCATTAATAACTGAAAATAATGTAATGATCATCATACATACATGAAATGTAAAGTCTAAATGATCTCATCATATATCAACTGAATCCCTATCATAATATCTGATAGTGTCAAAACAACACCACTAAACCATCAACACAAAACTAGTCTACATAGTCTGATAATAATAGCAACAATAAGTCTAGAAAAGATGTGAACGAGGGTAGGCACTACATCCACCCCCCCTTGAATTAGGCTTATTCCTGGAAGCCTACAAACAAATAGGGATATAACTCTCTCAATCTAGCTGCATCCTCCCAAGTAGCTAAAGAATCATCAGTAGGGTCCAATTGGACCCTTACCTGCTCGATGTTTCGACCCCTGAGGGTCAACTCCCGCTGCTCTAGAATACGAACTGGCTCCAAAGCCAGCTGCCCATCCTCTACCTACAACGCATTCCATTCAAGAACATGCACAATATCAGGAATATACTGCCTAAGCATTGAAACATGGGAAACATCATGAATGTGAGCTAGGCTGGGTGGTAGAGCAACACGGTAAGCAACCAGGCCAATCCTCTCCAAAATCTCGAATGGTCCCACAAAGCGAGGTGCTAGCTTAGAACCCTTTCCGTACTAGATCAGACTCTTTCGCGATCGCACTCTCAAGAAAATCTTATCACCCACAGCAAATTTCTTATCAATCCTATGAGCATCGGCATACTTCTTCTGCCTATCCTGTGCCATAGTCAAATGCTCACGGATACACACTACTTGTTGCTCCATATCACGAAGCATCTCAAGACCCAATAGAATGCGATCCTCGAGGCTGTCCCAATTCAATGGTGTGCAACAAGGATGTCCATATAATGCCTGAAAAGGTGCCATGCCAATAGAACTATGATACCCATTGTTATAAGCAAACTCCACTAGGTAGAGATAGTCCTCCCAATGTGTCTGCCTATCCATCACATACATCCTTAACAAATCCTCCAAAACCTGGTTCACCCTCTCTGTCTGACCATCAATCTCTGGATGATATGCCAAACTGAAGTTTAGTTGTGCTCCAAGCTCATGCTACAATGATGTCCAAAATGCAAATGTGAATACATGATCCCTGTCAGAAATGATCTTTTTAGGAATACCATGTAATCTCACAATGTCACGCATGAAGACATTCTCTACAGAAGCTGTTGTGTGGAAAGACCTGATTGGTGAAAAATGCGCCACCTTAGTCAGCCGATCAACGGTAACCATGATAGCAGCATTACGTTGAACTGTCATAGGTAATCCTACTATAAAATCCATGAAGATGATATCCCATTTCCAAGAAGGAATGAGATTAGGCTGCAATAGTCCTGCCAAGTGCTGGTGTTCTGCCTTGACTCTTTGACACTCAAGACACCTAGCCACAAAATCAGTAATATCTCGCTTCATCTAGGACCAAAAGAACAAACGTCTCAAATCAGCATGCATCTTCTTGACACCTGGATGTGCTGAGTAAGGTGTACGATGGGCTTCTGCCAGAATCAAGGTGCAAAGCTCATCTAGTAATGGCACATAAATCCTCCCCAAATGTCTCAAAAGACCATCTAATTCTCAAACGTAACCTGCAAACCTACCTTCCAAGGGTCTCCCTGAATCTATCTCTCTGCACACTTCCTGATACCAGGAATCCATAGGAAGTGCCTGAAGAATCCAACTCCTCAAATCCACACTAAGAGTCATCGATGTTACCAAATGTCTCCTGTGACTCAAAGCATCTGCCACCACATTCTCCTTACCCTGAATGTACTTAACCTCAAAATCATACTCGCATAAAATTCCATCCATCATCTCTGGCGAGCATTCAAATTAGGCTGAGTAAAAATGTACTGAAGACTACGATGATCACTATGTAGCTCAAATCTGTGCCCCAACAAGAAATGTCTCCACCTTGTCAAAGCATGAACTACTAATGCTAACTCAATATCATGTGTAGGGTAATTTAACTCATGATCCTTGAGCTTGCGTGATTCATACGCAATCACCCGTCCATTCTGCATCAACACTGCTCCAATTCCTTCAAGAGAAGCATCTGTACACACCATGAAATCACCTTCTGGATCAGGTACAGCTAAAATCGGTGCACTAGTCAAAAGCTCCTTGAGCCTCTGAAATGCTTCCTCACATTTCTCTGTCCACACAAACTTCTTACCTTTCCTCTGAAGAGAAGTGATAGGATGTGCTATCCTAGAGAAGTTCTGGACAAATCTGCGATAATAATCAGCTAAACCCATGAAACTATGAATCTCTGACACATTAGTCGGGGTAGGCCAATCTATTATCGCTTGAATCTTTGCAGGATCCACTAAAATACCATCACTTGAGATAACATGCCCTAAATACTGAATCTTCGATTTGAAGAATTCACACTTAGCAACATTGGCATAAAGCTGATTGCCTCTCAAACACTGCAATACCAACCGCAAGTGTTCCTCATGCTCCTTCTAAGTCTTAGAAAATATCAATATGTCATCAAGAAACATGAGAATAAACCTGTCAAGATATGATCGAAAAACACCATTCATCAAACTCATGAACACTGATGGAGCATTAGTCAACCCAAAAGGTACCACTGTGAACTCATAATGCCCATAACACGTTCAAAAAGCAGTCTTGTGAATATCTGCTTCCTTAATACGAAGCTGGTGGTATCCTGACTAAAGGTCAATCTTGGAGAATACTATAGCTCCCTTGATTTGATCAAATAAGTCATCAATCCTAGGCAAAGGATACCTATTCTTAATAGTCACCTTGTTCAACTGTTTGTAGTCAATACAAAGGTGCAAAAAACTGTCTTTCTTCTTCATAAAGAGCATTGGAGCTCCCCATGGTGATACACTAGGTCGAATGCTCCCTTTGGCCAGAAGTTCCTCTACCTAAAGACGTAGCTCACCCAGTTCCTGAGTAGTCATACGATAAGGAGCTTTAGAGATAGGCTCCGCTCTAGGAATTAGATCAATGCTAAAATCAATGTGCCTTTGAAATGTCCCTTTACTAGTTTTGTATGATATTTTATGCCTCTAATCAGATCTTTAAAATCAAACAACCAATATTACAAAGATCCACCAAATTTCTCAAGAAACCCCAAATCGGGTATGCTAAAAATAATGCCAAAAGCTTCACAACTTCACAAATTATTAATAAATCTAAAAATGGACATTTTTACAAAAATTTCAGTAGCATAACAGCCTACAAAATGAAATTTCTAGATCTATATAGCCTTTACACAATAGTTCACAAATGTAGGACAAAAATTATGCTCATCGAGCTCTCGAAATTAACACAAAAATGCCCGGAAACAACACAAAAACACTAATAATCTATCTTAGAAGTTTAATCACGTCCCAATACATATATTCAGCTCTATTTTAACACCTTAAAGTCTGAAATATAACAGCAACCCAAACTGATATGAAATACTCAACTGAAAACACCAAACTCATACAATAAACACACCCGAAAACCCACAAATCTGCACTGTTCAGCACGAAGGCAAACTCTGTATGAGCATGCACATGGAATGGCTTCAAACTCCCATCCTTAGCCTTCTTGGAAACCTGCAAAATCCCATTCTTGGGTCTCCCTAGAAACCTGCAAACTCCCGTTCTTGGGTCTCCTTCTCCATAGGTTTGGCAGCCTCTGAAGAATAACAAAGAATGAGCAAAAATCAAGTTCTGGAATCAGCCCAAAATGCCTCCAAACCCCTTAAAAGAGGGCATAACCGTAACTCACATCCAAGAGAGGTTAATGAAACATATTTTAATAATAATTTTCATTGATTAGTCCAACAGCTTCCAAAGATTAACCCCCTTTTTCCAAAACTTCACTTTCTTGGGCCTGCCTGCCTTAGCAAAGATTATTATTTTTTAATTATTTGAAAAGGGGACATGACAAGTCCTCCCCTCCCAAACATTGCTTGTCCTTAAGCAATGGCTAAACAATAAACCAATCAATCCACCTGGATCCCAAATGTAGTCATGAACTATACTACTACCAATTAACACAGGCTCCTGCAATATCCTCTGCAATATGACCAAAAGGAATCCATAATCAAACTGACAATTATAGCTCAACTAAACTCCAAAATCACCACTACCACAATCAAAAACCCATGAGACACAAGCTCTTAGAACATCAGAACCCAAGTAAAGTGGACAAATAAAACTACCAACATAGTAAATATCATCAACGCATCCCACTAGCCTATACGGAATGTACAATCCAACTCTGCAACAATGGTGAACGCTCTTGAATGAAAATGTACCAAGTATGGAGAATCCACACATTGTACAAC
The DNA here is from genome assembly GCA_028749045.1 of Cupressus sempervirens. Lineage (NCBI taxonomy): Eukaryota > Viridiplantae > Streptophyta > Pinopsida > Cupressales > Cupressaceae > Cupressus > Cupressus sempervirens. The sequence goes on from CM053788.1 coordinate 104,113,949, forward strand.
TCTTGCAGTCAACACAACTCTGCAAATCACCGGCCACTATCTCATAACCATAACTCCCATGCATTACTGATGGTGAAAAGACATTACAAGATAAAGAGTAAGAAATGGAATCCAAACCAAATTTTCCTACCATCAACTCCTCAAAACAAGGATCAAATGCTAACTGATGTACATACCCTACAATATAATGTTGATTAAAAAAACCAACCTCAGTCAACAGCTCACCATGAACAAGTGATACAACCCACTGTGACTGATCACTAGCTAAGTCAGGAGATGTCATAGCCAAAGGAGTAGAATCAATAACAACACCCACTAAAGCATCACTCCCAAACTCCTGCTCTAAGTCACATATTATCGAGCTGTCAAATGCAGAACCTATCACCATGTCATGCCCATCACAACTCTCATCTTGAGGCATCAAACTGTCCCATAACTAATGATAAGCACTAGGAACCAAAGTACATCTCTGTATCATCATCTCATCAACATGGTCATCAAAGGTAAATTGATGAGCGTACCCCACAGTGTAATGTTGATAGAATTTGCCAATCTCAGTCAGTGGCTCAAACTATAATCTAGATGAAACTAATTGCAATTAATCATTAACCATGTTGGAACTGACTACTACCTCTGAAGATATCACCAAGGGAGTAGTATTACTAGCAGGAACCATGCCAACTGCCGACTCACCAACATCACACATGATCTTTGATACATCTCTAGTCTCCGTGCCATCACTACTAGAGGCCACCACTATGTCAGGCATACAAAAATCTGCTACAACACCCAACTCAACTGAACCTGACTCTAGTGGGAATGAACCTGATATGCCAATGTTAGTATCAAGGATGGATGCATCCCCATCTCCATTGTCTCTGACAATCTCGGCCATGGACATCCTCAGATCACCAAACACCACAACTTGTGACTGTATAGAATCAGGTAAAGACTGTAGTTGCTCTAACTCCATGATCACCTTAGCCAAATGAAACTGCGACTCCTTGAAATCAAACAGTGTACTCTCAAGAATCTCAGAAGTCACCTCAAGCTGCTGATTAAGCTCACTCACCTCATCTTCCTTGGCCAATAATGCATCATATGCTGTACTGCCCCACTCCATAAGATAATCTCTATCAACTACCAACTGCATATAATCCTGTCTCAAAATTCGGATAGCCTCCCATAAAGAGTGGAACACTGTCAAGGAAAGATAATTGCCTTCTTGCTCATCACTAGTAGGAGAACCCCATCCATAAACTGCTAACAACTGAAGAGCAGCATCGAAATGATGGCAAGTGATAGAAATGTCATGGTCACTAACTCTCAACTGATTAGACACATGATGGCACTGGCTTGACTGTCTCCTACAAACCTCCTCTGATGCACTGTCTAAAGGAGTATGCTCAAAGTTACTAGTCTCTAGAATATTACCATCCATGTCCTGTGAATCAACTCTAAAGCTCATATCAACATACAGAGTATCAAAAACTGTAACACTACTGTCCAACTCCTATATACCCAAAGAAATTAAGTCTTCAAAACTGCCCACTGCATCCTCCTGGATGTCATCAATGCCAATATGATCCTGGGACTCATCTATACACACTGCCAAATATGAAATATCATCAACACATTCCAGCAAGTATGGTCGACTGGATATATGAACAAAGCCCAATATCGGTGTATAAAAACTAATACCAACATCAGACAAGATACTGGCACAAGAAAAGACAACACCGTGTAATCTGCTAATCAAATCCATGATAGCACCCAAACAAACACTGCTACCAAAAAGTGTTAAAGATCTCCAGTCAACTGAATCCCAAACACCAATATAACAATCTCGAGTCCATATCCGTAAACTAGAATCAACTGGCAACTCAAGAAAACTCCTCACCTAAGTAATATGACCAATACCAACTAACTCCACATACCTGTCATGATGAGATAATGAAGTCACAATACTATCTTTGTTCACCTTCAACTGGCTGGACAAATCATGTGAAGTACTACTAGCCTCAACCTCATGTGATGAAGCATCTAACTATGCCTGGTACTCTTTCTCAGCAAAGTCATGAATGCTCAATGTCTGCTCATCTCTACCAGGTATCTCACCATCCTGCACAACAACATCCTCATAATCATCATTTGAACCCACTACACTATAGTCACTTTCTGTTGTAACTATACCATCCTGAATACTTGCGGCATCACCCTTTGACAACCTATAAATAATTGTCTCAATTTGAGTATCAAGTTGACCATTACTATCAATCTGTGTAATATCCTTTCCCACCACCTCCTGTGGAAAAGTAGAATCTGAGAACTCTACCTAGCTATCAGCCAATTTTTCAAACTCCTCATGCAAGTTCTTGGGAATTGTGTCATCTGTCCTATGAGAATATCTGCCAAATAGAAATCCAATCAACTTATCCACCTTAGCTAGGTTGGACAACATGTCATTCATTATACGGTGGTGCTCAACCAATTGTTCAGACATGTCATAGCTTATTTTCATAAGTTTATCTCGAATGTCTAAATAACCATCCTTTCTACTGTTTTGATTTTGGATATCAATTGTCCAAGATCATGTCCTCTGAGACTCTGTACTATACTTGTCCATTCTGGATAAAGTAGAGTGTAACCCCAATAGGATATAACTTCTTCAAACACCAAGAACTAACATGCAAATGATTAGAAGTAGCATGCAACCATAGATTTTGACATGCAACTGATTAGAAGCAACACGCAACCACTAAATTCACCAAGAACTAACATGAAAATGATTAGAAGTAGCATGCAACCATAAATTTTGACATGCAGCTGATTAGAAGCAACATGCAATCATAAATTATGACATGCAAGATCTGGGTAGTTGTCAAAACTGACATGCAAACTTCTACAACCACCAAATTCACCAAGAACTAACATGCAACCATAAATTTTGACATGAAACTGATTAGAAGCAACATGCAACCATAAATTATGACATGCAAGATTTGGGTAGTTCTCAAAACTAACATGCAAACTTCTACAAACCCTCAGGCTGGCAAGATCATGGCTTTGATACCACTGAAATGTCCCTTTACTGGTTTTGTATGATATTTCATGCCTCTAATCAGATCTTTAAAATCAAACAACCAATATTACAAAGATCCACCAAATTTCTCAAGAAACCCCAAATCGGGTATGTTGAAAATAGTGCCAAAAGCTTCACAACTTCACAAATTATTAATAAATCTGAAAATGGACATTTTTACAGAAATTTAAGCAGCATAACAGCCTAAAAAATGACATTTCTAGATCCGTATAGCCTTTACACAATAGTTCACAAATGTAGGACAAAAACTATGCTCATCGAGCTCCCGAAATTAACACAAAAATGCTCAGAAACACCACAAAAACACTAATAATCTATCTCAGAAGTTTAAGCACATCCCAATACATATATTCAACTCTATTTTAACACCTTAAAGTCTAAAATATAGTAGCAACCCAAACTGATATGAAATACTCAATTGAAAACACCAAACTCATAAAAAAAACACACCCGAAAACCCACAAATCTACACTGTTCAGCACAAAGGCAAACTCTGTATGAGCATGCACATGGAATGGCTTCAAACTCCCATCCTTAGCCTTCTTGGAAACTTGAAAACTCCCATTCTTGGGTCTCCCTGGAAACTTGCAAACTCTCGTTCTTGGGTCTCCTTCTCCACAGGTTTGGCAGCCTCTGAAGAATAACAAAGAATGAGCAAAAATCAAGTTCTGGAATCAGCCCAAAATGCCTCTGAACCCCTTAAAAGAGGGCATAACTGTAACTTACGTCCAAGAGAGGTTAGTGAAACATATTTTAATAATAATTTTCATTGATTAGTCCAACGGTTTCCAAAGATTAACCCCCTTTTTCTGAAACTTCACTTTCTTGGGCTTGCCTTCCTTAGCAAAGATTATTATTTTTTAATTATTTGAAAAGGGGACATGACACCCTCTTTGGAGGCATGCCTGAAATATCACTTGGAAAGACATCTGCGTACTCCTGTAAAATTGGGTGATCTAAAGTCTTCCTCATAGGATGTTCCTCATCAAAATCATTTACCATAACAGCAAATATCTGACATCCCTTACGGAAACTTTGCTTCAATTACATAGCAAAAATCATCTGCAAAGATATAGGCATCGGTATCCCAACTATCTTCACATCATTCCCTTGGTCATCTTGGCACAAAATAATCTTCTTCCTACAATCTATATTGGCTCTATGAGATCCAAGCCAGTCCATGCCTATAACCACATCATAGGAACCAAGGGGTATGAATCGAAGATCCACTGTCGTATCAAAGCTCTCTAAGCTAAGCCCACACTTATGAACTACAGAATTCATGGAGGCCTTAATCCCTGAGGCTAGTTCCACTTGCCAACCATGATCTTGCTTCACCACATCCAGCTTACACTTAGAAACTATAGATGGTGAAATAAATGAATCTGTAGCTCCTGAATCAAACAATACTGAAAGAGATATACCTCGAATAGCACTTGTGGTCTCAACCACTGGTCCTTGATGATCTACCTGACGCTGATCAATTGCTGCAAAAACTCTATGAGCTCTCCTTGCATCACCAACAGTGGATTCTGAAGCTGTAGGCCTAGGTCCTAAAAACTAAGGTGCTCGCTGTGGACATTGAGCTGCATAATCTCCAATTTGACCACATGAAAAACATACTGTATTCCTGCCAGATCCTCTTCCCATAAGTGGTACATTAGATTGTTGGCGACTGTTCCTGCTTACAAAAGACTGGCTACTCTGAGCTGGCTAATTGGACTGATTCTGTTTATTGCATTGAGCATTGCAGTTGTTCTTAAATTTAGAACCTTTGCCACCACCTTGAGCCTGAGAATTTGATCCCTTCTGCTACTGCGTCTGCTGAGACTGTTGCTGATACTGTTTTCCCTTAGAAAAGAAAGGCTTCTTGTTACCACTTGAATTGAAGTTTCCTTTAGATCCTAATGCTACTGGTGCTCCTACAAAACCACCTTGACCAAGGTTGACACTTTTCTCAACAAGGATTACTCAATGTACCACATCCTTGAGAGTTTTTGGCTCAAATACCTTGACACCCCCAATTATACGGTTATTCAAACCCCTAATAAAGTGTTGTGTAAACTGAGTTGAATTTTCACTGAACCCTGAAAAAGGCATAAGCTCATAAAACTTACACTCATACTCGGTCACTGACAAAGTGTACTGGTTGAGATTATGAAACTCATCTGCCCTTTGTAGTTTCCATTCCTCTGGTAGGAATCGTTCATGAAAACTCTCTAAGAATAGCTCCCACGTGACACTACTCATATCGATTCCTAGCTTCTTCTCCTCAATCGTCCACCAAGTGGCCCCAAAATTCTCTAAATTAGTGATCGCAAATCTTGCCTTAACATTGCTGTCAAAATCCTGCATGGCAAAAATCCTATCGAGGGAAATCAGCCACTGCTCGGCCACATAACCAGAACCTTGCCCATTGAAAGGCTTGACCTTGGATCTTGAAAGATCCTTCATCTGAGTGGACACAATGGACCTCTGACGATCCTTCTGAGGACTTCTAGATCTGGGTCTATGCTCTTGTTCTATCTGATGCACTTTAGGCTATTCTTGAACAAGAGGTAGATGTTCTAAAATAGTCTGCATCATCTGTCTAGAACCAACCTCTTCAGACTCAGCTTGGTACTCTCTACGGCTCTCTTCCTGCTACCTATTAGAGTGCTCTTCCCTGCTCTCTACACGATTAGATCCCTCATGGGTAGACTCATGGGGACTGACAGCTCTGCCACGACCACAGCCTCTTCCTCGGCCTCTACCACGGCCTCTAATAGAAGACCTAGTCCCAAACACCATCCTAGTTTCAAGTTGAAGAGATACACTTAATAGTTAACAGTTCTAGTTGTTCCAAAATACCCAGAGCTCCCAATGTAGAAACTCGGGCTCTGATACCAAATGTAATGCCCTGCCAAGGGATCCAAAGAATTAACCTAGAATTTCACTAAGTTTGGTAACATTTTTCTTTTCTTTTCAAAATAACATGAAAGTAAATACCACATATAACTTGTACATAATAACAGAAGCAATAGCAATGTCCATCTAAAAGTAAACATAACATACATAACCGATTTCATTCTTTAAGAATCCCTTAACGTTGAGTTACATCTAAATTAACTAACATACATGAATCCATCTAGTACAACATCCACATGAAATAATAATGATAAGTCCAATGTTCATACATTACATTTCCAAATGCTCAATCATCCACTATACATGTCATAGGGTTTGAAGGCTTAAAAGAATATACATATGTGAAATAAGGTACATAATCCTATTCTAATCCATGATACATCAAAGACAATCACATGATACTCATGATACATCATCATAGAATACATATACATCCATCATAAGATCAAACATAATTAACTAAGTGCACGGTTCCTCCCAACTATTAATAGCATCATTAGACCATCGTGGGCCCTAGCCATCCCTCCGTGCGTAACATCCCAAATCACCAAAGAGATCATCAGTATTAACATAGTAGGAATGTCACTCCTAACATATACAACATCATATGTAGAAAGTAATCTAACATGCAAATATAAGCATAAGATAACATCATCTAACATATGTTAATCATCAAGGAAAGGATACATATCCACCATCACGAAGGACACATCAACCATGATGTCTCAATGAATCTCAAATGATAAGAGTGAAAAATACACTACCACCCGACCGCGTGGTACCTAAGTGGTCCACTCCCACCGTGCTGAGGAGATAATCTCAAGTCCCAAACAGGCTATCCATAACACATAGCACTCTTATCTTTTTAGGTTCATTCAGTTAGTGTTAGGTGTGAATGTTATCACTTATTAATCCAACTTACAATGAGTTACCCTGGCAGCCTCATAGGGCCCTGGCCCCCATTGCAAGCCACTTCCCATCACTACATGTAGATATCCTACCCTAATGCTCATGGAATCATAAATCTCAAAATTGCAAAAATAATCCATAATAAAATCATCAAATAAAAGCATCAAATCTCCATGAGCAAACATCCATAGAAAATCATGATCACAATAGCTCTCTATGGGCAACTGAAGCATCATTGATAATAAAAAGTATCCAATGGTTCTCAATTACCAAAATATATCTCAAACACACTGATCGAAGACTCCAAAAATGGTTGAGTCAAACATGTCACAACATGACATCATCAAGAATAAATCCACATTTCAGTCCCATCATGGTGACTAGAAAATAACCAAGGATAATTGATCGATGACCAAAAATAATGGTTAAGTCAAGTGTCTCATAAATAAGAATCTCAACTATAACAATCAGTATTCACATCCAATACACACAGCATTCCATCACATAACCATGGTTGGGTTAGAAAGATCGAGATTAAAACATCATCATGGCATCACAATCACATAACCCCTAAGCCTCTGGTAGACGTCCTATACTGGTCAACACTAGTCAACCCAAAACCCAAAACAATAGCATAAAGAATACACAATGTAAACACATGTTTTGGTTTTGCTAAGTTTTCAAATTTGAATTCAAAAGTCTCAATTTACGTATTCCCAAATTAACATCAAGTGGAGAAATTTCACATTTTATCTAACCCATGTATTCGTTTGATAGATAAAATTTTCTCCATCAGACTCAATTTTCTAATTGATTTATATGACATTGTTTGAAAATTGACATTCTCAATGAATCAAAAACTTCTATTATATATTCTAATAATTAATCTTAATTAAAAACTAAGTTTAATTAAATTAATTGTTAATATCTCTTCATAATTGACAAACTTAATAGCAATATTTTCATCATTAAAAGAGTGATCCATTAATTGAGAACTTTATAATAATCATTTATAATTAATAATATATACATATATACTTATATACATATATATACATACATAAATATGTATATATATATAATAACATTTAATAATTAATAACATTGCAACTTATAAAATAATAAAATCGAAAATCATATCCAAATCGTATATGAAATAATCGTTGCAAATATAATTTAAAACCAACACATATAACACAATGCGATTTAAAATTGCGCAACTATTAAAGTGCCGCACTGCAGGTACACTACGGTCGCAGGTACGCTGTGATCACGCAGGCTTACGGCGGGTGGGGTAAGAAGTACCCGCCTGCCCAATGTTATATATATATATATATATATATTTTAACAATCGTTTATGCGATTTCCATACAGACTTTGTGATTTGGTTTTAACGTTTCTTAAAACGTTTTCGCCCATGGTATGTAATCGATTTTTTTTAACAAATATATATAAATATATATAGAATTAAAAATTTCACAATATATGAACACACACACACACACACATATAATTGCATATATATATATATATATATATATATATATATATATATATATATATATATATATATATATATATATATATATATATATATATATATATATATATATATATATATATATATATATTTATGTATAAGCAAATTGACAATTTATGATTAGAATTTCAATTTTTCAGAATTCCTCCATAGATCTTTGATCTCCAAAATTTTCAATAATTAATCTAATGGGTTTGGCTATGAATCTCAACCCTAGCCCCGTTTTCTCTTTTTTAAAATCCATGCATATAAAATTCTCAAATAAATTTAATTGCCCAAATTGAAAATGCATACAATAAAAATATGAAATTCCTTAGAAGACATATGGAAGACACGAAGAAGACAGGAATGCATGATGCGGAAATAACATAAGTAAAATCACAAGAATCTACCCGGATTCTGATGCTAATTCGCTCTTCCTCAGAAAACTCGCAGAGCAAGCTCCCTTCTTCAGAGTTCTTGAGTCCTCTAATGCTCCAATTGCTCTCCACCCTCTCCCTAAGCTTCTATGAATGCCTGAATATAAAGAGCTCTCAAGAAACCTTTGGAATGCCTCTTGAAACAGCTAGAAGGTGTCACCAACTAAGCATGGGTCTTTTCCAACCTTTTTGATGAGTCATAGAATTGTAGACACCATGTGCTTAATTGATGCACTAACCCCCGTGTTGTTGACACATGAGAAATAAAAAAGTACGTTAATTTCCATGCAAGCTTATAACTCCAATAATTTCTATTTAAATTTTATAACTTTCATTTTAATTTTTATAACTTTTATTATTATTATTTTATAATTATTATTAATTTTAATTTCTAGTTTTCTTTTATTTAATTCCTTTTTCCCAATAATTCACATTTAATTAATTACAATCAAAATATCAAAGATCATGATATTTTATTAAGTTTCTCAAATAAATAATTTATTAATTAAATCTATTTATTAAGACTTAATTAATAAAAAAATCAGCATAGACCTCCAAGATAAATTATGAAAACTCATCATAGAACAAATCATACAAAATAAATCTAAAGGGTTAAAAATCATGAAATATGTCATCCGACACATTCAGTGGGTATTCAACTTTGATACTTGTCCTAACTCACTAGGACAAATGGTTTTTAGGTTTGGGATTTGGACTTGAGAATTTATCTCCCTTCTCTTATCATTCAGATAGTATAATAGGGTACGCTCATCTTGGCAATTCAGGGAAGTTGATACCCGGTACCTGCAACCTGAAGAAAAATCATGCATGTACATACAATATATAATGCTAAGCTAAACAGACAATGGCAGGAAGTGGTGCACCGTGTAGATCCCGACTAAGCAGGTGACTATGACTCCCTTCCTTAACCACATCAGAAATGCCATACAATAAGAAAACACGCACACCATACACATGCAAGTATGAGGTAAGTAACCATAATAAAACACATGAGATAATAAACCATCTAACTAATCATCATTAATAACTGAAAACAATGTAATGATCATCATACATACATTAAATGTAAAGTCTAAATGATCTCATCATATATCAATTGAATCCCTATCATAATATCTGATAGTGTCAAAACAACACCACTAAACCATCAACATAAAACTAGTCAACATAGTTTGATAATAATAGCAACAATAAGTCTAGAAAAGATGTGAACGAGGGTAGGCACTACATTTGCATCGAATTGTTGCTGGAATTCATACTCACATTTGCTCATATTCGCATACGCAAAGATCAAGTTTGACCAAAAGTTGATAAGATTTAAGCACGGTTGACTTGAGTTGACTAGTTTTGAATTTTTTTTTTGAAATAATTAAACGAAATTATTTAATTAAATGGTGTACTGACTTCTAATTAGTTAAACAAAGTTATTTAATTAAATGAGAAGCCATTAATAATTAATTAAATGAAGTTATTTAATTAAATAAGAAAAGTTTCTCTAATTAATTAAAGATTATTTAATTAAATAGAAAAATTAATTATGAGAGCATATCTCATTTTATTAAATTAAATATCTCAACAAAATCTCTCTTCAGTTCAAAAAGGGAAATTTCGAGATCACTATTGATAAAAAATGAGTTAAATTAGTTAACTCCTTTTTCTACTCAAATTGAATAAGTTAACTCCTTATTTTACTCAAATTAAATCTGTTAACTCCCTTTAATTTAAAAATCTCCCTTTATAACTGAACTTCACCTTTAATACTGTCCGTTGATTAAAATCGATCTCAACCGTTGATGAATTCTAGGAAAGTCTATTTAAGAGATCCTCATCTCTTCATTTTGAAAGGTTGAATGAGAATTTGCATCGAATTGTTACTAGAATTCATACTCACATTTGCTCATATTCGCATTTGCACAGATCAAGTTTGATCAAAAGTTGACCAGATTTAACCATGGTTGACTTGAGTTGACTAATTTTGAAAAGAATTTTGAAATAATTAAATGAAATTATTTGATTAAATGGAGTACTTACTTCTAATTAATTAAACAAAGTTATTTAATTAAATAAGAAGCCATTCCTAATTAATTAAATGAAGTTATTTAATTAAATAAGAAAAGTGTCTCTAATTAATTAAATATTATTTAATTAAATAGAAAAAGTAATTATGAGAGCATATCTCATTTTATTAAATTAAATATCTTAACAAAATCTCTCTTCAATTCAAAAAGGGAAATTTCCAGTTCATTATTGATCAAAAATGAGTTAAATCAGTTAACCCCTTTTTCTACTCAAATTGAATCAGTTAACTCCTTATTTTACTCAAATTAAATCTGTTAACTCCCTTTAATTTGGAAATCTCCCTTTATGACAGAACTTCACCTTTAATACTGACCGTTGATAGAAATCGATCTCAACCGTTGATGAATTCCAGGAAAGTCTATTTAAGAGACCTTCATCTCTTCATTTTGAAAGGTTGATTGAGAATTTGCATCGAATTGTTGCTGGAATTCATATTCACATTTTCTCATATTCACATACGCAGAGATCAAGTTTGACCAAAAGTTGACCAGATTTAACCACGGTTGACTTAAGTTGACTAGTTTCGAAAAGAATTTTGAAATAATCAAACGAAATTATTTAATTAAATGGAGTACTTACTTCTAATTAATTAAATAAAGTTATTTAATTAAATGAGAAGCCATTTTTAATTAATTAAATGAAGTTATTTGATTAAATAAGAAAAGTGTCTCTAATTAATTAAAGATTATTTAATTAAATAGAAAAATTAATTATGAGAGCATATCTCATTTTATTAAATTAAACATCTCAACAAAATCTCTCTTCAGTTCAAAAAGGAAAATTTTCAGTTCACTATTGATCAAAAATAAATTAAATCAGTTAACTCCTTTTTCTACTCAAATTGAATCAGTTAACTCCTTATTTTACTCAAATTAAATTTGTTAACTCCGTTTAATTTGGAAATCTCCTTTTATGACCGAACATTACTTTTAATCTTGACCGTTGATTGAAATCGATCTCAACCATTGATGAATTCTAGGAAAGTCTATTTAATAGACCCTCATCTCTTCATTTTGAAAGGTTGAATGAGAATTTGGATCAAATTGTTGTTGAAATTCATACTCACATTTGTTCATATTCACATACGCAAAGATCAAGTTTGACCAAAAGTTGACCAGATTTAACCACGGTTGACTTGAGTTTACTAATTTTGAAAGACATTTTGAAATAATTAAATGAAATTATTTAATTAAATGGAGTACTCACTTCTAATTAATTAAACAAAGTTATTTAATTAAATGAGAAGCCATTCCTTATTAATTAAATGAAGTTATTTAATTAAATAAGAAAAGTGTCTCTAATTAATTAAAGATTACTTAATTAAATAGAAAATGTAATTATGATAGTATATCACATTTTATTAAATTGAATATATTAACAAAATCTCTCTTCAGTTCAAAAAGAAAAATTTCCAGTTCACTATTGATAAAAAATGAGTTAAATCAGTTAACTCTTTTTTTCTACTCAAATTGAATCAGTTAACTCCTTATTTTACTCAAATTAAATTTGTTAACTGCTTTTAATTTGAAAATCTCCATTTATGACTGAACTTCACCTTTAATCCTGACCGTTGATTGAAATCGATCTCAACCGTTGATGAATTCCAGGAATGTCTATTTAAGAGACCCTCATCTCTTCATTTTGAAAGGTTGAATGAGAATTTGCATCGAATTGTTGCTGAAATTCATACTCACATTTGTTTATATTCACATACGCAAAGATCAAGTTTGACCAAAAGTTGACCAGATTTAACCACGGTTGACTTGAGTTTACTAATTTCGAAAGAAATTTTGAAATAATTAAATGAAATTATTTAATTAAATGGAGTACTGACTTCTAATTAATTAAACAAAGTTATTTAATTAAATGAGAAGCCATTCCTTATTAATTAAATGAAGTTATATAATTAAATAAGAAAAGTTTCTCTAATTAATTAAAGATTACTTAATTAAATAGAAAATGTAATTATGAGAGCATATCTCATTTTATTAAATTAAATATCTTAACAAAATCTCTCTTCAGTTCAAAAAGGGAAATTTCTAGTTCACTATTGATAAAAAATGAGTTAAATCAGTTAACTCTTTTTTCTACTCAAATTGAATCAGTTAACTCCTTATTTTACTCAAATTAAATCTGTTAACTCCTTTTAATTTGGAAATCTCCATTTATGACTGAACTTCCCTTTTAATCCTGACCGTTGATTGAAATCGATCTCAACCATTGATGAATTCGTGGAATGTCTATTTAAGAGACCCTCATCTCTTCATTTTGAAAGGTTGAATGAGAATTTGCATCGAATTGTCGCTGAAATTCATACTCACATTTGCTCATATTCACATACGCAAATATCAAGTTTGACCAAAAGTTGACCAGATTTAACCATGGTTGACTTGAGTTGCATAGTTTCAAATTTTTTTTTGAAATAATTAAATAAAATTATTTAATTAAATGGAATACTTACTTCTAATTAATTAAATAAAGTTATTTAATTAAATTAGAAGACATTCCTAATTAATTAAATGAAGTTATTTAATTAAATAAGAAAAGTGTCTGTAAATAATTAATGATTACTTAATTAAATAGAAAAATGTAATTATGAGAGCATATCTCATTTTATTAAATTAAATATCTCAACAAAATCTCTCTTTAGTTCAAAAATGGAAATTTTCAGTTCACTATTGATAAAAAATGAGTTAAATCAGTTAACTCCCTTTTCTACTCAAATTAAATCAGTTAACTCCTTATTTTACTCAAATTAAATCTTTTAACTCCCTTTAGTTTGGAAATCTCCCTTTATGACTGAACTTCACCTTTAATCCTGACCGTTGATTGAAATCGATCTCAACCGTTGATAAATTCCAGGAAAGTCTATTTAAGAGACCCTCATCTATTCATTTTGAAAGGGTGAATGAGAATTTGCATCAAATTTTTGCTGAAATTCATACTCACATTTGCTCATATTCACATATGCAAAGATCAAGTTTGACGAAAAGTTGATCAGATTTAACCACGGTTGACTTGAGTTGACTAATTTCGAAATTTTTTTTGAAATAATTAAATGAAATTATTTAATTAAATGGAGTACTTACTTCTAATTACTTAATAAAAGTTATTTAATTAAATGAGAAGCCATTCCTAATTAATTAAATGAAGTTATTTATTGAAATAAGAAAAGTGTCTCTAATTAATTAAAGATTACTTAATTAAATAGAAAATGTAATTATGAGAGCATATCTCATTTTATTAAATTAAATAACTTAATAAAATCGCTCTTCAATTCAAAAAGAGAAATTTCCAATTCACTATTGATTAAAAATGAGTTAAATCAATTCACTCCTTTTTCTACTCAAATTGAATCTGTTAACTCCTTATTTTACTCAAATGAAATCTGTTAACTCCTTTTAATTTGGAAATCTCCCTTTATGACTAAACTTCACGTTTAATCCTGGCCGTTGATTGAAATCGATCTCAACCGTTGATGAATTCTAAGAAAGTATATTTAAGAGACCCTCATCTCTTCATTTTGAAAGGTTGAATGAGAATTTGCATCGAATTGTTGCTGGAATTCATACTCACATTTGCTCATATTCACATATGCAAATATCAAGTTTGACCAAAAGTTGACACAATTTAAACACGGTTGACTTGAGTTCTCTAGTTGCGAAAACAATTTTGAAATAATTAAACGTTATTGTTTAATTAAATGGAGTACTTACTTCTAATTAATTAAAGAAAGTTATTTAATTAAATGAGAAGGCATTCCTAATTAATTAAATGAAGTTATTTAATTAAATAAGAAAAGTGACTCTAATTAATTAAAGATTACTTAATTAAATATAAAAAGTAATTATGAGAGAATATCTCATTTTAATAAATTAAATATCTCAACAAAATCTCTCTTCAGTTCAAAAAGGGAAATTTTCAGTTCACTATTGATCAAAAATGAGTTAAATCAGTTGACTTTTTTTTCTAATCTAATTGAATCAGTTAACTCCTTATTTTACTCAAATTAAATCTGTTAACTCCCTTTAATTTGGAAATCTCCCTTTATGACTGAGCTTCATCTTTAATCCTGATCGTTGATTGAAATCGATCTCAACCGTTGATGAATTCCAAGAAAGTCTATTTAAGAGATCCTCATCTCTTCATGTTGATAGGTTCAATGAGAATTTGCATCGAATTGTTTCTAGAATTCATACTCACATTTGCTCATATTCATATACGCAAAGATCAAGTTTGACCAAAAGTTAACCAGATTTAACCACGGTTGACTTGAGTTGATTAGTTTTGAAAAGAATTTTGAAATAACTAAACAAAATTATTTAATTAAACGGAGTACTTACTTCTAATTAATTAAACAAACTTATTTAATTAAATGAGAAGCCATTCCTAATTAATGAAATATAGTTATTTAATTAAATAAGAAAAGTGTCTCTAATTAATTAAAAATTATTTAATTAAATAGAAAAAAAAATTATGAGAGCATATCTCATTTTATTAACTTTAATATCTCAAGAAAATCTCTCTTTAGTTCAAAAATGGAAATTTTCAGTTCACAATTGATAAAAAATGAGTTAAATCAGTTAACTTCTTTTTCTACTCAAATTGAATCAGTTAACTCCTTATTTTACTCAAATTAAATATGTTAACTCCCTTTAATTTGGAAATCTCCCTTTATGACTGAACTTCACCTTTAATACTGACCGTTGATTGAAATTGATCTCAACCGTTGATGAATTTTAGGAAAGTCTATTTAAGAGACCCTCATCTCTTCATTTTGAAAGGTTAAATGAGAATTTGCATTGAATTGGATCTGGAATTCATACTCACATTTGCTCATATTCACATACGAAAAGATCAAGTTTGACCAAAAGGTGACTAGATTTAACCACAATTGACTAGAGTTGACTAGTTTCGAAAAGAATTTTGAAATAATTAAACGAAATTGTTTAATTAAATGGAGTACTTACTTTTAATGAATTAAACAAAATTATTAAATTAATTGAGAAGCCATTCCTAATTAATTAAATGAAGTTATTTAATTAAATAAGAAAAGTGTCTCTAATTAATTAAAGATTGTTTAATTAAATAGAAAAAGTAATTATCAGAGCATATCAAATTTTATTAAATTAAATATCTCAACAAAATCTCTCTTCAGTCCAAAAAGGGAAATTTTCAGTTCACTATTGATCAGAAATGAGTTAAATCAGTTAACTCCTTTTTCACTGAAATTGAATCAGTTAACTCCTTATTTTACTCAAATTAAATATGTTAACTCCCTTTAATTTGGAAATCTCCCTCTATGACTGAACTTCACCTTTAATCCTGACCGTTGATTGAAATCGATCTCAACCGTTGATGAATTCCAAGAAAGTCTATTTAAGAGACCCTCATCTCTTCATTTTGAAAGGTTGAATGAGAATTTGCAACGAATTGTTGCTGAAATTCATACTCACATTTGCTCATATTCACATATGCAAAGATCAAGTTTGACCAAAAGTTGACTAGATTTAACCACGGTTGACTTGAGTTGACTAGTTTCGAAAGAAATTTTAAAATAATTAAACAAAATTGTTTAATTAAATGGAGTACTTACGTCTAATTAATTAAACGAAGTTATTTAATTAAATGAGAATCCATTCCTAGTTAATTAAATGAAGTTATTTAATTAAATAAGAAAAGTGTCTTTAATTAATTAAAGATTACTTAATTAAATATAAAAAGTAATTATGAGAGCATATCTCATTTTATTAAATTAAATATCTCCACAAAATCTGTCTTTAGTTCAAAAAGGGAAATTTCCAGTTCACTATTGATAAAAAATGAGTTAAATCAGTTAACTCCTTTTTCTAATCAAATTGAATCAGTTAACTCCTTATTTTACTCAAATCAAATCTGTTAACTCCCTTTAATTTGGAAATCTCCCTTTATGACTGAACTTCACCTTTAATCCTGACCGTTGATTGAAATCGATGTCAACCGTTGATGAATTCAAGGAAAGTCTATTTAAGAGACCCTCATCTCTTCATTTTGAAAGGTTGAATGAGAATTTGCATCGAATTCTTGTTGGAATTCATACTCACATTTTCTCATATTCACATACGCAAAGATCAAGTTTGACCAAAAGTTGATTAGATTTAACTGCGGTTGATTTGAGTTGACTAGTTTCGAAAAGAATTTTGAAATAATTTAACGAAATTATTTAATTAAATGGAGTACTTACTTCTAATGAATTAAAAAAAGTTATTTAATTAAATGGAGTACTTACTTCTAATTAATTAAACAAAGTTATTTAATTAAATGAGAATGCATTCCTAATTAATTAAATGAAGTTATTTAATTAAATAAGAAAAATATCTCTAATTAATTAAAGATTACTTAATTAAATAGAAAAAGTAATTATGAGAGCATATCTCATTTTATTAAATTAAATATCTCAACAAAATCTCTCTTCAGTTCAAAAAGGGAAATTTCCAGTTCACTATTGATCAAAAATGAGTTAAATGAGTTAGGTCTTTTTTCTACTCAAATTGAATCTGTTTACTCCTTATTTTACTCAAATTAAATCTGTTAACTCCCTTTAATTTGAAAATCTCCCTTTATGACTGAACTTCACATTTAATCCTGACCGTTGATTAAAATTGATCTCAACCGTTGATGAATTTCAGGAAAGTCTATTTAAGAGACCCTCATCTCTTCATTTTGAAAGGTTGAATGAGAATTTGCATCGAATTTTTGCTAGAATTCATACTCACATTTGCTCATTTTCACATACGCAAAGATCCAGTTTGACCAAAAGTTGACCAGATTTAACCATGATTGACTAGTTTTGAAAGGAATTTTGAAATAATTCAACGTTATTATTTAATTAAATGGAGTACTTACTTCTAATTAATTAAACAAAGTTATTTAATTATATGAGAAGCCATTCCTAATTAATTAAATGAAGTTATTTAATTAAATAAGAAAAGTGACTCTAATTATTTAAAGATTACTTAATTAAAAATAAAAAGTAATTATGAGAGCATATCTCATTTTATTAAATTAAATATCTCAACAAAATCTCTCTTCACTTCAAAAAGGGAAATTTCCAATACACTATTGATAAAAAATGAGTTAAATCAATTCACTCCTTTTTCTACTCAAATTGAATCTGTTAACTCCTTATTTTACTCAAATGCTCCCTTTAATTTGGAAATCTCCCTTTATGACTGAACTTCACTTTTAATCCTGGCCGTTGATTGAAATCGATCTCAACCGTTGATGAATTCCAAGAAAGTCTATTTAAGAGACCCTCATCTCTTCATTTTGAAAGGTTGAATGAGAATTTGCATTGAATTGTTGCTGAAATTCATACTCACATTTGCTCATATTCACATACGCAAAGATCAAGTTTGACAAAATGTTGACCTAATTTAAACATGCTTGATTTGAGTTGTCTAGTTTTGAATTTTTTTTTGAAATAATTAAACGTTATTATTTAATTAAATGGAGCACTTACTTCTAATTAATTAAACAAAGTTATTTAATTAAATGAGAAGCCATTCCTAATTAATTAAATGAAGTTATTAATTAAATAAGAAAAGTGACTCTAATTAATTAAAGATTACTTAATTAAATAGAAAAAGTAATTATGAGAGCATATCTCATTTTATTAAATTAAATATCTCAAAAAAATCTCTCTTCAGTTCAAAAAGGGAAGTTTTCAGTTCACTATTGATCAAAAATAAGTTAAATCAATTAACTCCTTTTTCTACTCAAATTGAATCAGTTAACTCCTTATTTTACTCAAATTAAATCTGTTAACTCCCTTTAATTTGGAAATCTCCCTTTATGACTGAGCTTCACCTTTAATCCTGACCGTTGATTGAAATCGATCTCAACTGTTGATGAATTCCAGGAAAGTCTATTTAAGAGATCCTCATCTCTTAGTTTTGAAAGGTTGAATGAGAATTTGCATCAAATTGTTGCTGGAATTCATACTCACATTTACTCATATTCACATGCGCAAATATCAAGTTTGACCAAAAGTTGACCAGATTTAACCACAGTTGACTTGAGTTGACTAGTTTCGATAAGAATTTTGAAATAATTAAACGAAATTATTTAATTAAATGGAGTACTTACTTCTAATTAATTAAACAAACTTATTTAATTAAATGAGATGCCATTCCTAATTAATTAAACAAAGTTATTTAATTAAATAAGAAAAGTGTCTCTAATTAATTAAAGATTATTTAATTAAATAGAAAAAAAAATTATGAGAGCATATCTCATTTAATTAAATTAAATATCTCAACAAAATCTCTCTTTAGTTCAAAAAGGGAAATTTTTAGTTCACTATTGATAAAAAATGAGTTAAATCAGTTAACTGCTTTTTTACTGAAATTGAATCAGTTAACTCCTTATTTTACTCAAATTAAATATGTTAACTCCCTTTAATTTGGAAATCTCCCTTTATGACTGAACTTCACCTTTAATCTTGACCGTTGATTGAAATCGATATCAACCGTTGATGAATTCTAGGAAAGTCTATTTAAGAGACCCTCATCTCTTCATTTTGAAAGGTTGAATGAGAATTTGCATCGAATTGTTGCTGAAATTCATACTCACATTTGCTCATATTCACATATGCAAAGATCAAGTTTGACCAAAAGTTGACCAAATTTAATCACGGTTGACTTGAGTTGACTAGTTTCGAAAAGAATTTTGAAATAATTAAACGAAATTATTTAATTAAATGAAGTACTTACTTCTAATTAATTAATAAAAGTTATTTAATTAAATGAGAAGCCATTCCTAATTAATTAAATGAAGTTATTTAATTAAATAAGAAAAGTGTCTCTAATTAATTAAAGATTATTTAATTAAATAGAAAAAGTAATTATGAGAGCATATCTTAATTTATTAAATTAAATATCTCAAGAAAATCTCTCTTCAGTTCAAAAAGGGAAATTTCCAGTTCACTATTGATAAAAAATTAGTTAAATCAGTTAACTGCTTTTTCTACTCAAATTGAATCAGTTAACTCCTTATTTTACTCAAATTAAATCTATTAACTCCCTTTAATTTGAAAATCTCCCTTTATGACTGAACTTCACCTTTAATCCTGGCCGTTGATTGAAATCGATCTCAACCGTTGATGAATTCCAGAAAAGTATATTTAAGAGACCGTCATCTCGTCATTTTGAAAGGTTGAATGAGAATTTGTATCGAATTGTTGCTGGAATTCATACTCACATTTGCTCACATTCACATACGCAAAGTTCAAGTTTGACCAAAAGTTGACCAGATTTAACCACGGTTGACTTGAGTTGACTATTTGTGAGGCCTCGCCCCGACCCATTGTAGCATAGTGATGCATTACTATTATTTTTTTGATATTCACGACTCGAGATGTCGAGACATTATCTGATACTTAGAACATATTTTCTTATTTCATATTGTGTGATGTTATTTTCAGATATATTTGATGATTGTCATTTAATGTTTCATGTATATGTATGTTGATGAAGTCGGTAAATGTAGGATTGAGACTTTGATTTAAGAGATTTTAAATGATTAAGAATTAAGTAGGATAAGGAAACCCTTATTAATGTATGTTTTAATTTATGTGAATTTCTGAATATGTATACATTATGTACATGTGATTTTACGGGACTACTGATGTGTGAAATGAGTGTGTAGATATTTAGCCAAGAAACCCTATGGAGGAACAGAACTAATCTCCATGTGCTAAATTTGAAAACTTTGTTGTTTGTAATTCACGTATTGTATTGTGAGATGTATGTATGCATCTTCTTTGTTCAATGAATGTTAATGTTCGTAATTATGTTCTTTCAGTGTCGCTTGACACTCGTAAAATATTTGTGTGCTTCGGTGTGTTGTTTAGGGTTAATTGTTTAACCTTTGGACCAAGTTGGTTTAAATAAGTGTCAGTTTTTCTATTAGGTTCTTAATCAAGGTTAGTCATCTCTTAATCCGGATTAGTGCTTATTTGCAAGTTATAGTAGTAAGTTGGACCTATTTTATTCCTAGATTTTATTTGACTCTAAACCTCTTTCCTAGGCTTTAAAACATGTTATTATTCTAACCAAAGGGTATGGGTATGGGTTAGGGGTCTTTTTCAACCCCTAAGGCCCTTTTTTTGACTTTTGAGGTCACCCAAAAGTCCCTTTTTGCCTTTGTGCAAAAATTGACCATGGTTATCTTGAGTTACCTCACCTCATCTCCACTTAGGGTTTAACCATAGTGTAGGTTGAGTTAGGAGTTTCTAGAGTTGCTAGTGGGTGGAAATAGTTATTGATCCTTTTGGGTGGTTGAATTGGAGGCTTATTTAGAGGCCTTCCTTGGACTAGTTGGTTGTTACCCAATCTCTACATTTAGAGAAGATTTCTTGAAGCTTGAAGGAAAGAAAGGGATACTCTACTCAAACTTGTTCATTTCCATTACCTCTTTGTGAAGGTAGGAAATTCTCATCTCCCTTATTCAGTTTTTATGTTTGGTTTCATGTTCATGTTACCTTGTTGTTGTTTCACTGTTGTATGGTTGTGGGTATGTGGGAAGATTTGAAAACTTTTTCATTTTGGTTGTTTTCCTTTCTTGTTTATGTTTGCAATTTTGAGTTTTCTTTACATGGGTGTTTTGGTATTACTCACCCTTGGAGAGGGAAAAATTGACCAATTTTGGAAAAGGTCTGTTTAGTTGGACTTCAACCTGTGTAGAGTCTCTTCTCAGGATGAGAAGAGGGATAAAGGGTAGGGTGTTATGGGCCCCTACCCATCAACACAAACTTGGTATGAGTATGGCAAGTTTAAATGGAAGAATGGAAGTTCTAGGTTATTAGCCCCGATTGGGCATCTGAATGGGTGTTGTGCTTGACTTCTCCTATTGGAAGAATCCACCTTTCCCTAGTCTTGATTCATTGTGAATCCTATTCTGTAAACCATGTATGATTATGCATGCTTGATGTTCTCTTGGTTCTGCTTGGTTGTCACCCGATCAGATATTGGTTTCCTCCATGGTTCTTGAAATGAGATTCAGAAAACATTACAAACTCCTTGATTATGATCATGAAGAAAATTTGATAAAATTGTTGAAATTTGGGATTGAGATCCTATTGTAAATTGTATTTTAAACCTTATTGTATATGGAAACGAAGCCGGGTTTTCTTCCTGATTCTTTCCCAACTGAGCCTTGAATCAGGTTTGCCAATAAAATTGGTGTTTTGAGCATAATTGTTGGCCATGTAATTAAATTTTGTAACACATTATTTTGGATGGATGCACATCAAAAATATGTTGAAATGATGATGGTTTAGTTAAGAAAATTTTTCTAGTTCCTTTTATGTTCAAAATGAAAATTATGATTAAGGAAAGAAAACAATGGCTATGGTTGATTTATTGCAATTCAAGTTATTTAGGAGATCAAATTTACCATGCATTATTGTGACCCGAATATTAACTTCTTGTTATAAATCTGTTCTATTAATATATTCCTTGTAGAACAAAAGAAAATAAATATATCCATCACTTTGTAATCTATGCTTATAAAAAAATAAAGCTTCAAAAAAAAATTTCCAAGAGAAAAATGCTCTCTGAATTTTGCACGGGAAAGGAAATTAAATCATTGTAGAACAGAGAATATTCTCTGTAGATCTTTTGTTCATATTTAAATTCAAAATAAATAAATAAATAATCAAAAATTAAACATGAATATCTAAATTAATATAAAACTTATATCCAATACCCTTAATATCCTACCATACCAAATAAACTTTTAGACATAACTCCTTAGCACTTACCTAGGCGTAGTAGTTGGAGGCAAGTCAACAATGGACATGGGGAGGGTGACATCACTCTGTCCCCATGTCACATCCCCCCTTTATTTTCTCCTCTCAAAACGCACGCTCATTCTTTCCTTGGATGGAAAGTTGAGTGATTGTTTAAAAAAAAACAAATTACGTCAACTGGGGTTTCGCTGTGGGTGGGGACGAGACAGGATTGACACAAACTGTCAGTCACGTGGTCCTTTGCACAGGGAAGCTTGGGAGGACATTTTGATAGGTGGAGGGGGTAGGTGTTTTAGGTGTAGGTTAGTACTAAGTTTTGTTAGTTAGTTTTAATTATTTTAGTTAATTTTTATTAGATGTTTTAATATTATGTTAGAATGTTAAGGGGGTTAGTTTAGATATTAGTTAGGTTAGATTAGTTGTTTTAGTAGTTAGGTTGTTAAATTTAATTTGAGTTTTATTTAATGTTAAATTATGTTAGTGAGTTTATTTATTAGTTTTATTATTACTAAGCTATATTTTAGTAAGTGGTGTTAGTATTTAGTTTTTAGTTTTTAATTGGTTTAAAGTGCAATTTGTTAAAGTATGTTGTTTAAATTATATATATATATATATATATATATATATATATATATATATATATATATATATATATATATATATATATATATATATTGCTTTAGTAATGCTAGTTTAGTTTCATGTTTTAATTAATAGTCTTTAAATTTTATTTAAATTGTAAAGATAAGTTCTATTTAATAGATTAGACGTTCTTTTATGAATGATTAGATCAACTATAGATTTAGTTAGTTAGTTTAAGATAAATTAGTTTAATATGAAATTAATATTAAATTTAGTTTAGATCTAATTTATATTTGATTAATTTTTTGTTGAAAATTAAGCTAAGTTGGAGATTTAAGAAATGTTGGTATTAATAGTATCTTTGAAAATTTGTTTAATTAGTGTCCTAATAGCTTAAGTTATTTGAATAATCTAAACCCAATCTTCTTTAGATTGTTATTAAAATAATTTTCGCATGATTGTTTAAGCAATGTAATAACAAATCAGTAAACATTTATATCAACCTAATAACAATGTACTTCAGAATCCTGACGATGTATTCCTCCACAAAAGTTTTTAAACCAAGAATATTGTAGAGAAACTTTTCTTAAACTGTAATCAATCTTTTCAAACATAGAGCATGTTTAAGTATTAATTATATATAAAAAAAAAAAAAAAAAATTGTGTGTGTGTTTTGCCCTCGTAGTTTGGGCATGACACTATTTTTGAAAAGAATTTTGAAATAAATAAACGAAATTATTTAATTAAATAGAGTACTTACTTCTAATTAATTAAAGAAAGTTATTTAATTAAATGAGAAGGCATCCCTAATTAATTAAATGAAGTTATTTAATTAAATAAGAAAAGTGTCTCTAATTAATTAATGATTATTTAATTAAATAGAAAAAGTAATTATGAGAGCATATCTCATTTTATTAAATTAAATATCTCATGAAAATCTTTCTTTAATTCAAAGAGGGAAATTTCCAGTTCACTATTGATTAAAAATAAGTTAAATCAGTTAACTCCATTTTCTACTCAAATTGAATCAGTTAACTCTTTATTTTACTCAAATTAAATCTGTTAACTCCATTTAATTTAGAAATCTCCATTTATGACTGAACTTCACCTTTAATCCTGGCCATTGATTGAAATCGATCTCAATCGTTGATGAATTCCAAGAAAGTCTATTTAAGAGACCCTCATCTCTTCATTTTGAAAGGTTGAATGAGAATTTGCAACGAATTGTTGCTGGAATTCATACTCACATTTGCTTATATTCACATACGCAAAAATCAAGTTTGACCAAAAGTTGACCAGATTTAACCACGGTTGACTTGAGTTGACTAGTTTTCTGTCCGAATTTTAAAATAATTAAATGAAATTATTTAATTAAATGGAGTACTTACTTCTAATTAATTAAACAAAGTTATTTAATTAAATGAGAAGCCATTCCTAATTAATTAAATGAAGTAATTTAATTAAATAAGAAAAGTGTCTCTAATTAATTAAAGATTATTGAATTAAATAGAAAAAGTAATTATGAGAGCATATCTCATTTTATTAAATTAAATATCTCAACAAAATCTCTCTTTAGTTCAAAAAGGGAAATTTTCAGTTCACTATTGTTAAAAAATGAGTTAAATCAGTTAACTCCTTTTTCCACTCAGATTGAATTAGTTAACTCCTTATTTTACTCAAATTAAATCTGTTAACTCCCTTTAATTTGGAAATCTCCCTTTATGACTGAACTTCACTTTTAATCCTGACCGTTGATTGAAATCGATCTCAACCATTGATGAATTCTAGGAAAGTCTATTTAAGAAACCCTCATCTCTTCATTTTGAAAGGTTGAATGAGAATTTGCATCAAATTATTGCTAGAATTCATACTCACATTTGCTCATATTCACATACACAAAGATAAAGTTTGACTAAAAGTTGACCAAATTTAACCACGGTTGACTTGAGTTGACTAATTTTGAAAAGAATTTTAAAATAATTAAAAGAAATTATTCAATTAAATGGAGTACTTACTTCTAATTAATTAAACAAAGTTATTTAATTAAATGAGAAGCCATTCCTAGTTAATTAAATGAAGTTATTTAATTAAATAAGAAAAGTGTCTCTAATTAATTAAAGATTATTTAATTAAATAGAAAAAGTAATTATGAGAGCATATCACATTTTATTAAATTAAATATCTCAACAAAATCTCTCTTCAGTTCAAAAAGGGAAATTTCTAATTCACTATTGATAAAAAATGAGTTAAATCAGTTAATTCCTTTTTCTACTCAAACTGAATCAGTTAACTCCTTATTTTACTCAAATTAAATCTGTTAACTCCCTTTAATTTGAAATCTACCTTTATGACTGAACTTCACTTTTAATCCTGACCGTTGATTGAAATCGATCTCAACCGTTGATGAATTCCAGGAAGGTCTATTTAAGAGACCCTCATCTCTTCATTTTGAAAGGTTGAATGAGAATTTGCATCGAATTGTTGCTAGAAATCATAGTCACATTTGCTCATATTCACATACGCAACGATCAAGTTTGAACAAAAGTTCACCAGATTTAACCACGGTTGACTTGAGTTCACTAGTTTCGAAAAGAATTTTGAAATAATTAAACGAAATTATTTAATTAAATGGAGTACTTACTTCTAATTAATTAAACAAAGTAATTTAATTAAATGAGAAGCCATTCCTAATTAATTAAATGAAGTTATTTAATTAAATAAGAAAAGTGTCTCTAATTAATCAAAGATTGTTTAATTAAATAGAAAAAGTAATTATGAGAGCATATCTCATTTTATTAAATTAAATATCTCAACAAAATCTCTTTTCAGTTCAAAAAGGGAAATTTCTAGTTCACTATTGATAAAAAATGAGTTAAATCAGTTAAGTCCTTTTTCTACTCAAATTGAATCAGTTAACTCCTTATTTTACTCAAATTAAATCAGTTAACTCCCTTTAATTTGGAAATCTCCCTTTATGACTGAACTCCACCTTTAATCCTGACCGTTGATTGAAATCGATCTCAACCATTGATGAATTCCAGGAAAGTCTATTTAATAGACCCTCATCTCTTCATTTTGAAAGGTTGAATGAGAATTTGCATCGAATTGTTGCTGGAATTCATAATCACATTTGCTCATATTCACACATGCAAAGATAAAGTTTGACCAAAAGTTGACCAAATTTAACCACGTGGTTGACTTGAGTTGACTAGTTCTCTGTCCGAATTTTGAAATAATTAAACAAAATTATTTAATTAAATGGAGTACTTCTAATTAATTAAACAAAGTTATTTAATTAAATGAGAAGCCATTACTAATTAATTAAATGAAGTTATTTAATTAAATAAGAAAAGTGTCTCTAATTAATTAAAGATTATTTAGTTAAATAGAAAAAGTAATTATGAGATCATATCTCATTTTATTAAATTAAATATCTCAACAAAATCTCTCTTCAGTTCAAAAAGGGAAATTTCCAGTTCACTATTGATCAAAAATGAGTTAAATCAGTCAACTCCTTTTTCTATTCAAATTGAATCAGTTAACTCTTTATTTTACTCAAATTAAATCTATTAACTCCCTTTAATTTGAAAATCTCACTTTATGACTGAACTTCACCTTTAATCCTGACTATTGATAGAAATCGATCTCAACCGTTGATGAATTCCAGGAAAGTCTATTTAAGAGACCCTCATCTCTTCATTTTGAAAGTTTGAATGAAAATTTGCATCGAATTGTTGCTGGAATTCATACTCACATTTGTTCATATTCACATACGCAAAAATCAAGTTTGACCAAAAGTTGACCGAGTTTAACTATGATTGACTTGAGTTGACTAGTTTCAAATTTTTTTTTGAAATAATTAAACGAGATTATTTAATTAAATAGAGTACTTACTTTTAATTAATTAAACAAAGTTATTTAGTTAAATGAGAAGCCATTCCTAATTAATTAAATGAAGTTATTTAATTAAATAAGAAAAGTGTCTTTAATTAATTAAAGATTATTTAATTAAATAGAAAAAGTAATTACGAGAGCATATCTCATTTTATTAAATTAAATATCTCAACAAAATCTCTCTTCAGTTCAAAAAGAGAAATTTTCAGTTCACTATTGATAAAAAATGAGTTAAATCAGTTAAGTCCTTTTTCTACTCAAATTGAATCAGTTAACTCCTTATTTTACTCAAATCAAATCTGTTAACTCCCTTTAATTTGGAAATCTCCCTTTATGACTGAACTTCATCTTTAGTCCTGACGGTTGATTGAAATCGATCTCAACCGTTGATGAGTTCCAAAAAAGTCTATTTAAGAGACCCTCATCTCTTTATTTTGAAAGGTTGGATGAGAATTTGTATCGAATTGTTGCTGGAATTCATACTCACATTTGCTCATATTGACATATGCAAAGATCAAGTTTGACCAAAAGTTGACCGAATTTAACTACGGTTGACTTGAGTTGACTAGTTTCGAAAAGAATTTTGAAATAATTAAACAAAATTATTTAATTAAATGGAGTACTTACTTCTAATTAATTAAACAAAGTAATTGAATTAAATGAGAAGCCATTCCTAATTAATTAAATGATGTTATTTAATTAAATAAGAAAAGTGTCTTTAATTAATTAAAGATTATTTAATTAAATAGAAAAAGTAATTATGAGAGCATATCTCATTTTATTAAATTAAATATCTCAACAAAATCTCTCTTCAGTTTAAAAACAGAAATTTCTAGTTCACTATTGATAAAAAATGAGTTAAATCAGTTAACTCCTTTTTCTACTCAAATTGACTCAGTTAACTCCTTATTTTATTCAAATTAAATATGTTAACTTCCTTTAATTTGGAAATCTCCCTTTATGACTGAACTTCATCTTTAATCCTGACCGTTGATTGAAATCGATCTCAACCGTTGATGAATTCCAAGAAAGTCTATTTAAGAGACCCTGATCTCTTCATTTTGAAAGGTTGAATGACAATTTGCATCGAATTGTTGCTAAAATTTATACTCACATTTGCTCATATTCACATACACAAAGATCAAGTTTGACTAAAAGTTCACCAAATTTAACCACTGTTGACTTGAGCTGACTAGTTTCGAAAAGAATTTTGAAATAATTAAACAAAATTATTTAATTAAATGGAGTACTTACTTCTAATTAATTAAACAAAGTAATTGAATTAAATGAGAAGCTATTCCTAATTAATTAAATGAAGTTATTTAATTAAATAAGAAAAGTGTCTTTAATTAATTAAAGATTATTTAATTAAATAGAAAAAGTAATTATGAGAGCAAATCTCATTTTATTAAATTAAATATCTCAACAAAATCTCTCTTAAGTTTAGAAATGGAAATTTCTATTTCACTATTGATAAAAAATGAGTTAAATCAGTTAACTCTTTTTTCTACTTAAATTGACTCAGCTAACTCTTTATTTTATTCAAATTAAATCTGTTAACTCCGTTTAATTTGGAAATCTCCCTTTATGACTGAACTTCATCTTTAATCCTGACCGTTGATTGAAATCGATCTCAACCGTTGATGAATTTCAGGAAAGTCTATTTAAGAGATCCTGATCTCTTCATTTTGAAAGGTTGAATGAGAATTTGCATCAAATTGTTGTTGGAATTCATACTCACATTTGCTCATATTCACATACACAAAGATCAAGTTTGACCAAAAGTTGACTGAATCTAACTACGGTTGACTTGAGTTGACTAGTTTCGAAAAGAATTTTAAAATAATTAAATGAAATTATTTAATTAAATGGAGTACTTACTTCTAATTAATTAAACAAAGTTATTTAGTTAAATGAGAAGCCATTCCTAATTAATTTAATGAAGTTATTTAATTAAATAAGAAAAGTGTCTTTAATTAATTAAAGATTATTTAATTAAATAGAAAAAGTAATTATGAGAGCATATCTCATTTTATTAAAGTAAATATCTCAACAAAATCTCTCTTTAGTTCAAAAAGGGAAATTTCCAGTTCACTATTGATAAAAAATGAGTTAAATTAGTTAAGTCCTTTTTCTATTCAAATTGTATCAGTTAACTCCTTATTTTACTCAACTCAAATCTGTTAACTCCCTTTAATTTAAAAATCTCCCTTTATGACTGAACTTCATCTTTAATCCTGACCGTTGATTGAAATCGATCTCAACCGTTGATGAATTCCAAGAAAGTTTATTTAAGAGACCTTCATCTCTTCATTTTGAAAGGTTGAATGAGAATTTGCATCGAATTGTTGTTGGAATTCATACTCACATTTGCTCATATTCACATACACAAATATCAAGTTTGACCAAAAGTTGACCAAATTTAACTACGGTTGACTAGTTTCGAAAAGAATTTTCAAATAATTTAACAAAATAATTTAATTAAATGGAGTACTTACTTCTAATTAATTAAACAAAGTTATTTAATTAAATGAGAAGCCATTACTAATTAATTAAATGAAGTTATTTAATTAAATAAGAAAAGTGTCTCTAATTGTTTAAAGATTATTTAATTAAATAGAAAAAGTAATTATGAGAGCATATCTCATTTTATGAAATTAAATAACTCAACAAAATCTCTCTTTAGTTTAAAAAAGGAAATTTTCAGTTCACTGTTGACAAAAAAATGAGTTAAATTACTTAACTCTTTTTTCTACTCAAATTGAATCAGTTTACACCTTATTTTAATCAGATGAAATCTGTTAACTCCCTTTAATTTTGAAATCTCCCTTTATGACTGAACTTCACCTTTAATCCTGACCATTGATTGAAATCGATCTCAACCTTTGATGAATTATAGGAAAGCCTATTTAAGAGACCCTCATCTCTTCATTTTGAAAGGCTGAATGAGAATTTGCATCAAATTGTTGCTAGAATTCATACTCACATTTGCTCATATTCACATACACAAAGATCAATTTTGACCAAAAGTTGACTTGATTTAACCACGATTGACTTGAGTTGACTAGTTTCGAAAAGAATTTTGAAATAATTAAACGAAATTATTTAATTAAATGGAGTACTTACTTCTAATTAATTAAATGAATTTATTTAATTAAATGAGAAACCATTCCTAATTAATTAAATGAAGTTATTTAATTAAATAAGAAAAGTGTCTCTAATTAATTAAAGATTATTTAATTAAATAGAAAAAGTAATTATGAGAGCATATCTCATTTTATTAAATTAAATATCTCAACAAAATCTCTTTTCAGTTCAAAAAGGGAAATTTCCAGTTCACTATTGATCAAAAATGAGTTAACATAGTTAACTCCTTTGTCTACTCAAATTGAATCAGTTAACTCCTTATTTTACTCAAATTAAATCCGTTAACTCCCTTTAATTTGTAAATCTCCCTTTATGACTGAACTTCACCTTTAATCCTGACTGTTGATTGAAATCGATCTCAACCGTTGATGAATTCTAGGAAAGTCTATTTAAGAGACCCTCATCTCTTTATTTTGAAAGGTTGAATGAGAATTTACATCAAATTGTTGTTGGAATTCATACTCACATTGTAATGCCTCACCAAGGGATCCAAAGAATTAACTTAAAGTTTGCCAAACAATATTTTTTTAAAAAACAAAAAAGACTAACCATTCATAATATTCGCGGAAGCAATAGAACATCCAACTGAAAGTAAAACATAACATACATAACAGATCACATTTTTTAAAGATCCCTTAACATTGAATTACATCTAAATCAACCATTCATCTAACATCACATCCTTATGAAATAACAATGATATATCCAATATTCCTAAATTACATTTTAGATTGCTCAATCATCCACTGTACATGTTACAAGGTATGAAAAGCTTAAAAAAATATACATCTCTGTAAATAAAGTACATCATCATCCAATATTAATCCATGATGCAATTAAAGTAAATGAAACCACATGTCATACATGATACATCATCACAAAAGATATAAACATCTTTTATAAGAGATAACCATATATCACAAATATAAATAACTAAGTGCACTGTTCCTCCCAACTGTAAATAACATCATTAGACCATCATGGATCCTAGCTATCCCTCCGTGCGTAACATCCCAAAGCATCAAAGAGATCATCGGTATAACATACTAGGAATGTCACTCTTAAAATATCCTACTAACATGTAAAGTAAAGCATAGGATACCATCATCTAACATATGCAAATCATCAATATAAGAAACATACGAGTAAATACATCCATCATAAGGTATATCATCTATCATAATGCTCCAAGATCATTATGAAGATAAATACCAACCAAGAAAGCATCAGCCATGGTGTCTCAGACGGATCTCAAATAATAAGAGTGGAAAAACACTACCACCCGACCGCGTGGAACCTAAGTGGTCCACTCCCACCATGCTAAGGAGATAATCTCAAGTCCCAAATAGGCTATCAAAACCATAAAGTATAAATATCTATAAGTTTAGAAATCCTAAAAGTATACTAACTCAAAGGTTTCAACAACCACACAATCGACATCTAATTCTCAGAGGCACAACAATGACATGTAGGAAACCTACTCTGGAAGCAAAAAAGTGTCATCGCATTTATCATGTACAAGTTACCCTGGTAGTTAGCTTAACTCCATGGGTCCATACTGATCTCATGCGGCCACTAGTATCCTCTCATACTGACGAGGCATACTATGGAATGCAAGGTCGCAACCATGCATTCTCACTACTCCCATCCTAGCTTGTACAAGCACTTTAGGCATGGGCGAGAACTAAAACAATTATCTTTTTAGGTTTATTTAATTCCCATTTAGTGTGTAAATGTTATCACTTATTAACTAAACTTACAATGAGTTATTCTGGTAGCCGCTTAGGGCCCCAGCCCCCATTGCAAGCCACTTCCCGACACTACAAGTAGATAACCTACCCTAAGCTCATGGAATCATAAATCTCAAAATCACAAAAGATAATCTATAATAAAATCATCAAATATGCATAAAAGCATCAAATATCTATAATAAGAATCATCAAATTTCCATGATAAGAATCATCAAATCTCCATGAGCATCTGGAAAAGCATCCATAGAAAATTATGACCACAACAGTTCTCTATTGGCAATTGAAGGCATCACTGATGATCATAAGTATCAATTGGTTATCAATAACCAAAACCAAGAATACCTTAAAATCATACTGATTGAAGACTCCAAAATGGTTGAGTCAAACATGTCACAACATGAAATTATCAAGAAATAAATCAACATTTCAGTCCCATCATGGCAACTAGAAAATAATCCAAGGATAACTGATCGATGATAAAAAATGATTAGCTCAAGTGTCTCATACACATACATCTCAGCTTCACACAAGAAGACTGATGAACAAATACAAACATTTCATAGAGCATACGATCAAATTACTATGGTTGGGCTTATAAAGATCGAGACCAAATAAGATCAACATGCCATCATATCTCATAACCCTCGAGCCTCTGGTAACACCTAGGACTGGTCAACACTAGTCAACTCAAAACTCAAAACAAAAAGCATATAGAATACACGATACAAACACATGTTTTAGTTTACTAAATTCACATAGATGAATAATGTGTAGGGGTTTTCTGTTTTCTATTTGCAAGTATACTTTCAAGTGTCTTAAGTTTCATTATTTGACCTACAAGTCAACCCATTTGTTCTCCGATAGCATTATCCTTCCATTACTTAAAAATAATATTCTATGAAAACTTTAAGGATAAATACTTTACTCATTAAACTGATCATTATTGACCTTTAATTAAATTGCTTTTTTTATTTAACTAAGATCCATATTCTAATTGATTAACTCTGTTTTAATGTTACTTCAACTTTCAACATAAATCGAGGATCATTATTCATTGATAAAAGAACCAATTATCAAACTTCGAATAAGAAGAAGATAAATTTATTTATCTCAATCCATTAACATAGGTACACCATCCATGACCTATTAACATCTAATAATCTTAATTAAGTCTTAATTAAATATTATTAAAATTTAAGCCTCTTAATTCAATCGTTATCATCATTGACAATCATATAATATCTAAAGTCATAATTCAAGTCCTAAGACTTATCAACTTCAATATAGATAATCTACAATCTCGTTAAAAGAATTATATCAAATAAATCTCTATTACATAACTTAATTATTAATTAAATCTAATTAACTCTCATTAATTGATTTAATTAATAATTGCATAACCATAGCAACGTTCCAATTAATATCCGTTGACTAATAACCAACTAGAATTCTGTCAGTTGAAAGTCAACTATAATTCAATACTCAAATGATCATATTAATAATTCAATAATAATAATTTTGTTAATAATTAATAACAAGCTATATTGAAAATCTTAATAATAATTTTGTAATGATCACATTCGTCTTTCTTATATGAATACCGATGTTTCCTTAATTAATCTGTATTATCAATAATCATTTAGATCATTATACTATTATTTATTAATAATTTGCTAAACCAACAAACATTAATAAATGATAAACTATAATAAATAGATTTAGAGAAAAACTTAACATAAGCTTCATTAGCTAACTCTTAATACCATTAAGGTATATCAATAATTTAGTTAATAATATATAACATATTAATAATACCATAGTAATTCAAATTATAACAATGTTATAACAGTGACTCCACGTCAATTAAATCTTAATCCATTATCATTAAAGTCTCCTCATTTAAAAACGTAATATAAAATTACCATCTTTAAATTATTTAATATATATTAAATAGTATTTAATATACATTATAAAAAGTCCACTATATAAACTATATTAAAATCTCTTTTCTTTTAATTTTCTCTCATTTAAAAATCCATTTACTTAGATTGACTAATAATTAATTACACTTCTTCTACTATTAATTAATCTTAATTAAATTTGATTTAATTAGATTAGATAATAAACCATATAAAACTAATGCATATTAATAATATTCTAATAAGGGAAGATTGCAATAATATCTTTAATCATTCCATGCTTTGATATATTATTTTTGTCAAGTTTAAGCATAAAGAACTCTTGGTTATGGGAAATGGAGAAATATCTGTCTTTGAATAAAACAGTCTCAGTACGATGGCCATATCTCTCTAATGAACCGTTGGATCGGGCTAAAATTAAAATATGTTAGAGAGGCCCAAGTTGCGCCAATTCTGACTAGAACAATCGAATAAATTTGATCCCAATAAAAAGTTATGAATGACTGGATTCGGGTCTATCCAAGGGGCAGTGATAGGGCAGTTTGTGATGAATTAAGAATTTCTTCTTAAAAGGTAATTGTTCTCTAAATTTATCCAATAATTTCACTAATGGATTTGGCCATAAATTTTGAAACTATTTTCAAATCTATTTCAATTTGATTCTAATTCGAACCCAAACCCGTTTAGATCTAATTTCTTCTTTAATTGGATCTAAATTTTTTTAATTGTTTTCTTCTCAACCAATAAAATATCTAGATTCCGAATTTAATTGTAGATTCAATCACAAAGAGTATTCAGACACATATAACAGACATGATGAAGACAGGAAGAGAAAGAGTGCAAATAAATTATGTGATTATTACGAGTGCACTTGGACACTGATGCTAATTTATCATGCCTCAGAAGTCCATAAAAAATCCCTTCCTTCTCCAACATTCGCAATTTCTCCATGATCCAAGCCAATCAAAATTCTCACGTGACAAGAAGTGCTTGAAGAAGAATAAGAACATGTAGAAACATATGAGCATGAGCATGTAGAAGCATATGAACATGTAGAAGCATATGAGCTTGTCAAATGCATATAAGCTTTGAAGCTTGAAATTTGTAGCTTCCATTAAGCTTGTAGCTTGTAGCCTCCATTAAGCTTGTCCAAACACACTAGGAGAGCCTCTATTTAAAGGCCTCTAAGATGCATCTAGAGTGTCTCTAAAAACAACTAGAAGATAAGTATGACAACCAAGCATGAATCTTCTTCAACCTTCTAGATGAGTCTTAAGGTTGTAGACACCATGTGCTCAAATAAAATGCTAACTTCTAAGTGTAGACAACTATTGCATTCTTAGAGTGCAAACTCTAGTGTTGTCTACATGACAACTCTCGAGAATTTGCAAACTTCTAAATATTAAAATAATGCACATTAATTAATATAATATTTACTTTACTCTTTCCAATTTAATTTATTTATTTATTAAATCTCATGCACTGACTTTAATATCTCCACTTTTCAATCTTAATATATTTATATTTTAATCACATGAAATCTAGAATCTTTTAATAATTTTAATTTATTTTTCACTTTTAAATTTTATATTTCAAAACTTAATTGCTAAAATATTTATTAGCTTTAATAATATTATTAATTAGTCATTTATTTAAAAATGAACTCCAATATATTATTATTAAAATAAATATTGTCACATTCCAACTTTTGAAGTTTAATTATTTTATTTTCAAATTTAATTATTTTATTTAATTAATTTTTCAATTAATAAAATAAATATTAAAATATCATATTAATTTTCCATTTAATTAAACCATTAATTAAATCTTTTTAAATTAGGCTTAATTAATAGAAACACATCAAACACTCTCAAGGTAAAAATATGAAAACCCATCATAGCCTAAATACATACAAAAGCAAATCAAGGGTTAATATCACGAATTACGTCATCCAACATATTTGGAGGGTACTTAACTCAGATACTTGTCCTAATTTTTCAATTAGAACAAATGGATTAAAGGGTTGGGATTTGGACTTGAAAATTTATCTCCCCTCTCTTATCATTGAGATAATATGATAGCGTACGCTCATCCTGACAATTCAGGAAAGTCAATACCCGGTACCTGCAACCTGCATAAAAATCATACATGTACAAACACAATATACACTAAACAAATAGGCAATGGCAAGAAGTGGTGCATCGTGTAGATCCCGACTAGTAGGTGACTACGTCTCCCTTCCTTACCCAAATTAGACACGCCATACAAAAATAAACACGCAAAGCAAACACGCACACCATATACATGCAAGTATGGGGTAAGTATCCATAAGAAAACACATATGATAATAAATCATCTTACTAACCATCATTAATAACTGAAAGCAATGTAATAATCATCATCAATAATTGAGAACACTAAAAATAATCATCATGCATACATGAAATGCAAAATCTATGTAATCTCATCACATAATAAATTGAATCCATAGCACAATATCTGATAATTTCAAAAGAATGCTGCTAGACAACAACATAAAACTAGCTCTTAAAAGAGTTCAACAATGTTAGTAAAATGCGAACTAGGAGAAGGCATTACACACATTTGCTCATATTCACATACGCAAAGATCAAGTTTGACCAAAAGTTGACTAGATTTAACCATGGTTGACTTGAGCTGACTAGTTTCAATTTTTTTTTTGAAATAATTAAACGAAATTATCTAATTAAATAGAGTACTTACTTCTAATTAATTAAACAAAGTTATTTAATTAAATGAGAAGCCATTCCTAATTAATTAAATGAAGTTATTTAATTAAATAAGAAAAGTGTCTCTAATTAATTAAAGATTATTTAGTTAAATAGAAAAAGTAATTATGAGAGCATATCTAATTTTACTAAATTAAATATCTCAAAAAAATCTCTCTTCAGTTCAAAAAGGGAAATTTCCAGTTCACTATTGATAAAAAAATGAGTTAAATCAGTTAACTCTTTTTTCTACTCAAATTGAATTAGTTAACTCCTTATTTTACTCAAATTAAATCTGTTAACTCCCTTTAATTTGGAAATCTCTCTTTATGACTGAACTTCACCTTTAAATCCTGACCGTTGATTGAAATCGATCTCAACCATTGATGAATTTCAGGAAAGCCTATTTAAGAGACCCTCATCTCTTCATTTTGAAAGGTTGAATGAGAATTTGCATCAAATTGTTGCTGGAATTCATACTTACATTTGCTCATATTCACATATGCAAAGATCAAATTTGACCAAAAGTTGACCAGATTTAACCACTATTGATCAAAAATGAGTTAAATTAGTTAACTCCTGTTTCTACTCAAATTGAATCAGTTAACTCTTTATTTTACTCAAATTAAATATGTTAACTCCCTTTAATTTGGAAATCTTCCTTTATGACTGAACTTCACCTTTAATCCTGACCGTTGATTGAAATCGATCTCAACCGTTGATGAATTAAATTTTTATTTATTTAAGAGACCCTCATCTCTTCATTTTGAAAGGTTGAATGAGAATTTGCATCGAATCGTTGTTGGAATTCATACTCACATTTGCTCATATTCACATACGCAAAGATCAAGTTTGACTAAAAGTTGACGAAATTTAACCACGGTTGACTTGAGCTGACTAGTTTCAATTTTTTTTTTGAAATAATTAAACGAAATTATTTAATTAAATGAAGTATTTACTTGTAATTAATTAAACAAAGTTATTTAATTAAATGAGAAGCCATTCCTAATTAATTAAATGAAGTTATTTAAATAAATAAGAAAAGTGTCTCTAATTAATTAAAGATTATTTAATTAAATAGAAAAAGTAATTATGAGATCATATCTCAGTTTATTAAATTAAATATCTCAACAAAATCTTTGTTCAGTTCAAAAAGGAAAATTTTCAGTTCACTATTGATCAAAAATGAGTTAAATCAGTTAACTTCTTTTTCTACTCAAATTGAATCAGTTAACTCCTTATTTTACTCAAATTAAATCTGTTAACTCCCTTTAATTTGGAAACCTCCCTTTATGACTGAACTTCACCTTTAATTCTAACCGTTGATTGAAATCGATCTCAACCGTTGATGAATTCCAAAAAGGTCTATTTAAAAGGCCCTCATCTCTTCATTTTGAAAGGTTGAATGAAAATTTGCATCAAATTGTTGTTGGAATTCATACTCGCATTTGCTCATATTCGCATACGCAAAGATCAAGTTTGACCAAAAGTTGACCAAATTTAACCATGGTTGATTTGAGTTGACTAGTTTCGAAAAGAATTTTGAAATAATTAAACGAAATATGGAGTACTTACTTCTAATTAATTAAACAAAGTTATTTAATTAAATGAGAAGCCATTCCTAATTAATTAAATGAAGTTAGTTAATTAAATAAAAAAAGTGTCTCTTATTAATTAAAGATTATTTAATTAAATAGAAAAAGTAATTATGAGAGCATATCTCATTTTATTGAATTAAATATCTCAAAAAACTCTCTCTTCAGTTCAAAAAGGAAAATTTCCAGTTCACTATTGATAAAAAATGAGTTAAATCAATTAATTGCTTTTTCTACTCAAATTGAATCAGTTAACTCCTTATTTTACTCAAATTAAATCTGTTAACTCCCTTTAATTTGGAAATATCCTTTTATGACTGAACTTCACCTTTAATCCTGACCGTTGATCGAAATCGATCTCAACCGTTGATGAATTCCAGGAAAGTCTATTTAAGAGACCCTCATCTCTTCATTTTGAAAGGTTGAATGAGAATTTGCATCGAATTGTTGTTGGAATTCATACTCACATTTCCTCATATTCACATACGCAAAGATCATGTTTGACAAAAAATTGACCAGATTTAACCACGGTTGCTTTGAGTTGACTAGTATCAAATTGTTTTTTGAAATAATTAAACAAAATTATTTAATTAAATTGAGAACTTACTTCTAATTAATTTAAAAAAAGTTATTTAATTAAATGAGAAGTCATTCCTAATTAATTAAATGAAGTTATTTAATCAAATAAGAAAAGTGTCTCTAATTAATTAAAGATTATTTAATTGAATAGAAAAAGTAATTACGAGAGCATATCTCATTTTATTGAATTAAATATCTCAACAAAATTTCTTTTCAGTTCAAAAATGAAAATTTCCAGTTTAATAGTGACAAAAAATGAGTTAAATGAGTTAACTCCTTTTTCTACTCAAATTGAATCAGTTAACTCCTTATTTTACTCAAATTAAATCTGTTAACTCCTTTTAATTTGAAAATTTCCCTTTATGACTGAATTTCATCTTTAATCCTGACCGTTAATTGAAATCGATATCAATCATTGATGAATTTCAGCAAAGTCTATTTAAGAGACCCTCATCTCTTCATTTTGAAAGGTTGAATGAGAATTTGCATCGAATTGTTGCTTGAATTCATACTGACATTTGCTCATATTCACATATGCAAAGATCAAGTTTGACAAAAAGTTGACCAGATTTAACCACGGTTGACTTGAGTTGACTAGTTTTGAAAAGAATTTTGAAATAATTAAACAAAATTATTTAATTAAATGGAGTACTTACTTTTAATTAATTAAAAAATGTTATTTAATTAAATGAGAAGCCATTCCTAATTAATTAAATGAAGTTATTTAATTAAATAAGAAAAGTGTTTCTAATTAATTAAAGATTATTTAATTAAATAGAAAAAGTAATTATGAGAGCATATCTCATTTTATAGAATTAAATATCTCAACAAAATCTCTCTTCAGTTCAAAAAGGGAAATTTTCAATTCACCATTGATAAAAAATGAGTTAAATCAGTTAACTCCTTTTTCTACTAAAATTGAATTATTTAACTCCTTGTTTTACTCAAATTAAATTTGTTAACTCTCATTGATTTGAAAATCTCTTTTTATGACTGAACTTCACCTTTAATCCTGACCGTTGATTGAAATCGATCTCAACCGTTGATGAATTTTAGGAAAGTCTATTTAAGAGACCCCCATCTCTTCATTTTGAAAGGTTGAATTAGAATTTGCACCGAATTGTTGCTGGAATTGATACTCACATTTGCTCATATTCATATACGCAAAGACCATGTTTGACATAAAGTTGACCAGATTTAAGCACGGTTGACTTGTGTTGACTAGTTTCAAAAAGACTTTAGAACTAATTAAACAAAATTATTTAATTAAATGGAGTACTTACTTTTAATTAATTAAATAAAGTTATTTAATTAAATCAGAAGTCATTCCTAATTAATTAAATGAAGTTATTTAATTAAATAAGAAAAGTGTCTCCAATTAATTAAAGATTTTTTAATTAAATAGAAAAAGTAATTATGAGAGCATATCTCAGTTTATTAAATTAAATATCTCAACAAAATCTCTCTTCAGTTCAAAAAGAAAAAATTTCAGTTCACTATTGATCAAAAATGAGTTAAATCAGTTAACTCTTTTTTCTACTCAAATTGAATCAGTTAACTCTTTATTTTACTCAAAATAAATCTGTTAACTCTTTTTAATTTGGAAATCTTCATTTAAGACTGAAATTCACCTTTAATCCTGACCGTTGATTGAAATCGATTTCAACCATTGATGAATTCCAAGAAAGTCTATTTAAGAGACCCTCATCTCTTCATTTTGAAAGGTTGAATGAGAATTTGCATCGAATTGTTGCTGGAATTCATACTCACATTTGCTCATTTTCACATACGCAAAGATCAGGTTTGACCAAAAGTTGACCAGATTTAACCACGGTTGACTTGAGTTGACTAGTTTTGAAAAGAATTTTGAAATAATTAAATGAAATTATTTATTTAAATGGAGTACTTACTTCTAATTAATTAAATAAAGTTATTTAATTAAATGAGAAGCTATTCATAATTAATTAAATGAAGTTATTTAATTAAATAATAAAAGTGTCTCTAATTAATTAAACATTATTTAATTAAATTAAAAAAGTAATTATGAGATCATATCTCAGTTTATTAAATTAAATATCTCAACAAAATCTTTGTTCAGTTCAAAAAGGAAAATTTTCAGTTCACTATTGATAAAAAATGAGTTAAATCAGTTAACTTCTTTTTCTACTCAAATTGAATCAGTTAACTCCTTATTTTACTCAAATTAAATCTGTTAACTCCCTTTAATTTGGAAATCTCCCTTTATGACTGAACTTCACCTTTAATTCTGACCGTTGATTGAAATCGATCTCAACCGTTGATGAATTCCAGGAAGGTCTATTTAAAAGGCCCTCATCTCTTCATTTTGAAAGGTTGAATGAAAATTTGCATCAAATTGTTGTTGGAATTCATACTCACATTTGCTCATATTCGCATACGCAAAGATCAAGTTTGACCAAAAGTTGACCAAATTTAACCACGGTTGATTTGAGTTGACTAGTTTCGAAAAGAATTTTGAAATAATTAAACGAAATATGGAGTACTTACTTCTAATTAATTAAATAAAGTTATTTAATTAAATGAGAAGCCATTCCTAATTAATTAAATGAAGTTATTTAATTAAATAAAAAAAGTGTCTCTTATTAATTAAAGATTATTTAATTAAATAGAAAAAGTAATTATGAGAGCATATCTCATTTTATTGAATTAAATATCTCAAAAAAATCTCTCTT
Organism: Cupressus sempervirens; assembly: GCA_028749045.1. Classification (NCBI taxonomy): domain Eukaryota; kingdom Viridiplantae; phylum Streptophyta; class Pinopsida; order Cupressales; family Cupressaceae; genus Cupressus; species Cupressus sempervirens. The sequence goes on from CM053788.1 coordinate 104,155,643, forward strand.
CAGTTCAAAAAGGGAAATTTCCAGGTCACTATTGATAAAAAATGAGTTAAATCAATTAACTCCTTTTTTTACTCAAATTGAACTAGTTAACTCCTTATTTTACTCAAATTAAATCTGTTAACTCCATTTAATTTGAAAATATCCTTTTATGACTGAACTTCACCTTTAATCTTGATCGTTGATCGAAATCGATCTCAACCGTTGATGAATTCAAAAAAAGTCTATTTAAGAGACCCTCATCTCTTCATTTTGAAAGGTTGAATGAGAATTTGCATCGAATTGTTGTTGGAATTCATACTCACATTTCCTCATATTCACATACACAAAGATCATGTTTGACAAAAAAATTGACCAGATTTAACCACGGTTGACTTGAGTTGACTAGTTTGAATTTTTTTTTGAAATAATTAAACAAAATTATTTAATTAAATGGAGTACTTACTTCTAATTAATTTAAAAAAGTTATTTAATTAAATGAGAAGTCATTCCTAATTAATTAAATGAAGTTATTTAATCAAATAAGAAAAGTGTCTCTAATTAATTAAAGATTATTTAATTGAATAAAAAAAGTAATTACGAGAGCATATCTCATTTTATTGAATTAAATATCTCAACAAAATCTCTTTTCAGTTCAAAAATGAAAATTTCTAGTTGAATAGTGACAAAAAATGAGTTAAATGAGTTAACTCCTTTTTCTACTCAAATTGAATCAGGTAACTCCTTATTTTGCTCAAATTAAATATGTTAACTCCTTTTAATTTGGAAATTTCCCTTTATGACTGAACTTCACCTTTAATCTTGACCGTTAATTGAAATCGATATCAATCATTGATGAATTTCAGGAAAGTCTATTTAAGAGACCCTCATCTCTTCATTTTGAAAGGTTGAATGAGAATTTGCATCGAATTGTTGCTGGAATTCATACTCACATTTGCTCATATTCACATACGCAAAGATTAAGTTTGACCAAAAGTTGACCAGATTTAACCATGGTTGACTTGAGTTGACTAGTTTTGAAAAGAATTTTGAAATAATTAAACAAAATTATTTAATTAAATGGAGTACTTACTTCTAATTAATTAAAAAATGTTATTTAATTAAATGAGAAGCCATTCCTAATTAATTATATGAAGTTATTTAATTAAATAAGAAAAGTGTTTCTAATTAATTAAAAATTATTTAATTAAATAGAAAAAGTAATTATGAGAGCATATCTCATTTTATAAAATTAAATATCTCAACAAAATCTCTTTTCAGTTCAAAAAGGGAAATTTTGAATTCACCATTGATAAAAAATGAGTTAAATCAGTTAACTCTTTTTTCTACTAAAATTGAATTATTTAACTCCTTATTTTACTCAAATTAAATTTGTTAACTCCCATTGATTTCAAAATCTCTCTTTATGACTGAACTTCACCTTTAATCCTGACCGTTGATTGAAATCGATCTGAACCGTTGATGAATTTTAGGAATGTCTATTTAAGAGACCCCCATCTCTTCATTTTGAAAGGTTGAATTAGAATTTGCATCGAATTGTTGCTGGAATTGATACTCACATTTTCTCATATTCATATACGCAAAAATAATGTTTGACAAAAAGTTGACCAGATTTAAGCACGGTTGACTTGTGTTGACTAGTTTCGAAAAGAATTTTTATATAATTAAACGAAATTATTTGATTAAATGGAGTACTTACTTATAATTAATTAAACAAAGTTATTTAATTAAATGAGAAGCCATTCCTAATTAATTATATGAAGTTATTTAATTAAATAAGAAAAGTGTTTCTAATGAATTAAAGATTATTTAATTAAATAGAAAAAGTAATTGTGAGAGCATATCTCATTTTATTGAATTAAATATCTCATCAAAATCTCTCTTGAGTTCAAAAAGGGAAATTTCTAGTTGATTATTGATAAAAAATGAGGTAAATCAGTTAAATCTTTTTTCTACTCAAATTGAATTAGTTAACTCTTTATTTTACTCAAATTAAATCACTTAACTCCCTTTAATTTGAAAATCTCCCTTTATGACTGAACTTCGCCTTTAATCCTGACCGTTGATTGAAATCGATCTCAACCATTGATAAATTCTATGAAAGTCTATTTAAGAGACCCTCATCTCTTCATTTTGAAAGGTTGAATGATAATTTGCATCGAATTGTTGGTAGAATTCATACTCACATTTTCTCATATTCACATACACAAAGATCAAGTTTGACCAAAAGTTGACCACATTTAACCACGGTTGACTTGAGGTGACTAGTTTAAATTTTTATTTAAAATAATTAAACAAAATTATTTAATTAAATCGAGTACTTACTTATAATTAATTAAACAAAGTTATTTAATTAAATGAGAAGCCATTCCTAATTAATTAAATGAAGTTATTTAATTAAATAAGAAAAGTGTTTCTAATTAATTAAAGATTATTTTATTAAATAGAAAAAGTAATTACGAGAGCATATCTCATTTTATTAAATTAAATATCTCAACAAAATTTCTCTTCAGTTCAAAAAAAAAAATTTTCAGTTCACTATTGATAAAAAATGAGTTAAATCAATTAACTCCTTTTTCTACTCAAATTGAATTAGTTAACTCCTTATTTTACTCAAATTAAATCTGTGAACTCCCTTTAATTTGGAAATCTCCCTTTATGACTGAACTTTACCTTTAATCCTAATCGTTGATTGAAATAGATCTCAACCATTGATGAATTCTACGAAAGTCTATTTAAGAGACCCTCATCTCTTCATTTTGAAAGGCTGAATGAGAATTTGCATCGAATTGTTGCTGAAATTCATACTCACATTTGCTTATATTCACATACGCAAAGATCAAGGTTGACCAAAAGTTGACCAGATTTAACCACGGTTGACTTGAGTTGACTAGTTTCGAAAAGAATTTTGAAATAATTAAATAAAATTATTTAATTAAATGGAGTACTTACTTCTAATTAGTTAAACAAAGTTATTTAATTAAATGAGAAGCCATTCCAAATTAATTAAATGAAGTTATGTTATTAAATATGAAAAGTGTCTCTAATTAATTAAAGATTATTAAATTAAACTGAAAAAGTAATTATGAGAGCATATCTCATTTTATTAAATTAAATATCTCAACAAAATCTCTCTTTAGTTCAAAAAGGGAAATTTGTAGTTCACTATTAATAAAAAATGAGTTAAATCAGTTACCTCCTTTTCCCACTCAAATTGAATCAGTTAACTCCTTATTTTAGTCAAATTAAATCCGTTAACTCTTTTTAATTTGAAAATCTCCCTTTATGACTGAACTTCACATTTAATCCTGACCGTTAATTGAAATCGATCTCAACCGTTGATGAGTTCTACGAAAGTCTATTTAAGAGACCCTCATCTCTTCATTTTGAAAGTTTGAATGAGAATTTGCATCGAATTGTTGCTGCAATTCATACTTACATTTTCTCATATTCATATACGCAAAGATCAAGTTTGGCCAAAAGTTGACCAGATTTAACGACGGTTAACTTGAGTTGACTAGTTTCGAAAAAAAATAAAATAATTAAACAAAATTATTTAATTAAATGGAGTACTTACTTCTAATTAATTAAACAAACTTATTTAATTAAATAAGAAGCCATTCCTAACTAATTAAATGAAGTTATTTAATTAAATAAGAAAAGTGACTCTAATTAACTAAAGATTATTTAATTAAATAGAAAGAGTAATTATGAGACCATATCTAATTTTATTAAATTAAATATCTCAACAAAATCTCTCTTCAGTTCAAAAAGGAAAATTTCCACTAAACTATTGATAAAAAATGAGTTAAATCAGTTAACTCCTTTTTCTACTCAAATTGAATCAGTTAACTGCTTACTTTACTCAAATTAAATCTGTTAACTGCCTTTAATTTGGAAATATCGCTTTATGACTGAATTTTACATTTAATCCTGACCGTTGATTGTAATCGATCTGAACCATTGATGAATTTCAGAAAAGTCTATTTAAGAGACCCTCATCTCTTCATTTTGAAAGGTTGAATGATAATTTACTTCGAATTTTTTCTAGAATTCATACTCACATTTGCTCATATTCACATACGCAAAGATCAAGTTTGACCAAAAGTTGACTAGATTTAACTATAGTTGACTAGAGTTGACTAATTTCGAAAAGAATTTTAAAATAATTAAATGAAATTATTTAATTAAATGGAGTATTTACTTCTAATTAATTAAACAAAGTTATTTAATTAAATGAGAAACCATTTCTAATTAATTAAATAAGAAAAGTGTCTCTAATTAATTAAAGATTATTTAATTAAATAGAAAAAGTACTTATGAGAGCATATCTGATTTTATTAAATTAAATATCTCAACAAAATCTCTCTTCAGTTCAAAAAGGGAAATTTCTATTTCACTGTTGATAAAAAATTAGTTAAATCATTTAAATCTTTTTTCTACTCAAATTGAATCAGTTAACTCCTTATTTTACTCGAATTAAATCTGTTAACTCTTTTTAATTTGGAAATCTCCCTTTATGACTGATTTTCACCTTTAATCCTGACCGTTGATTGAAATCAATCTCAACTGTTGATGACTTCTAGGAAAGTCTATTTAAGAGACCATCATCTCTTTATTTTGAAACGTTGAATGAGAATTTGCATCGAATTGTTGCTGGAATTCATACTCACATTTACTCATATTCACATACGCAATGATCAAGTTTGACCAAAAATTGACCAGATTTAACCACGGTTGACTTGAGTTGACTAGTTTCGAAAAGAATTTAGAAATAATTAAACAAAATTATTTAACTAAATGGAGTACTTACTTTTAATTAATTAAATAAAGTTATTTAATTAAATCAAAAGTCATTCCTAATTAATTAAATGAAGTTATTTAATTAAATAAGAAAAGTGTCTCCAATTAATTAAAGATTATTTAATTAAATAGAAAATATAATTATGAGAGCATATCTTAGTTTATTAAATTAAATATCTCAACAAAATCTCTCTTCAGTTCAAAAAGAAAAATTTTCAGTTCACTATTGATAAAAAATGAGTTAAATCGGTTAACTCTTTTTTCTACTCAAATTGAATCAATTAACTCTTTATTTTAGTCAAAATAAATCTGTTAACTCCTTTTAATTTGGAAATCTTCCTTTAAGACTGAAATTTACCTTTAATCCTGATCGTTGATTGAAATCGATTTCAACCATTGATGAATTCCAGGAAAGTCTATTTAAGAGACCCTCATCTCTTCATTTTGAAAGGTTGAATGAGAATTTGCATCGAATTGTTGCTGGAATTCATACTCACATTTGCTCATTTTCAGATACGCAAAGATCAGGTTTGACCAAAAGTTGACCAGATTTAACCACGGTTGACTTGAGTTGACTAGTTTTGAAAAGAATTTTGAAATAGTTAAACAAAATTATTTATTTAAATGGAGTACTTACTTCTAATTAATTAAATAAAGTTATTTAATTAAATGAGAAGCCATTGAAAAAGGAAAATTTCTAGTTCATTATTGATCAAAAATGACTTAAATGAGTTAACTCCTTTTTCTACTGAAATTGAATCAGTTAACTCCTTATTTTACTCAAATTAAATCTGTTAACTCCCTTTAATTTAAAAATTGCGCTTTATGACTGAACTTTACCTTTAATCTTGACCGTTGATTGAAATCGATCTCAATCATTGATGAATTCCTAGAAAGTTTATTTAAGAGACCCTCATCTCTTCATTTTGAAACGTTGAATGAGAATTTGCATCGAATTGTTGTTGGAATTCATACTCACATTTGCTCATATTCACATACCCAAAGATCAAGTTTGACCAAAAGTTGACCGAATTTAACCACGGTTGACTTGAGCTAACTAGTTTCGAATTTTTTTTTGAAATAATTAAAAAAAATTATTTAATTAAATCGAGTACTCACTTCTAATTAATTAAACAAAGTTATTTAATTAAATGAGAAGCCATTCCTAATTAATTAAATGAAATTATTTAATTAAATAAGAAAAGTGTCTCTAATTAATTAAATATTATTTAATTAAATAGAAAAAGTAATTATGAGAGCATATCTCATTTTATTAAATTAAATATCTGAACAAAATCTCTCTTCAGTTCAAAAAGGAAAATTTCTAGTTCACTATTGATAGAAAATGAGTTAAATCAGTTAACTTCCTTTTCTACTCAAATTGAACCAATTAACTCCTTATTTTACTGAAATTAAATTTGTTAACTTTCTTTAATTTGCAAATCCTCCTTTATGACTGAACCTCACCTTTAATCTTGACCGTTGATCGAAATCGATCTCAACCATTGATGAATTCTAGGAAAGTCTATTTAAGAGGCCCTGATCTCTTCATTTTTAAAGGTTGAATGAAAATTTGCATCGAATTGTTGTTGAAATTCATACTCACATTTGCTCATATTCAAATACGCAAAGATCAAGTTTGACCAAATGTTGACCAGATTTAACCACGGTTGACTTGAGTTGACTAGTTTCGAATAGAATTTTGAAATATTTAAACGAAATTATTTAATTAAATGGAGTACTTACTTCTAATTAATTATACAAAGTTATTTAATTAAATGAGAAGCCATTCTTAATTAATTGAATGAAGTTATTTAATTAAATAAAAAAAGTGTCTCTAATTAATTAAAGATTATTTAATTAAATAGAAAAAGTAATTATGAGAGCATATCTCATTTTATTAAATTAAATATCACAACAAAATCTCTCTTCAGATCAAAAAGGGAAATTTCTAGTTCACTATTGATAAAAAATGAGTTAAATCAGTTTACTCCTTTTTCTACTCAAATTGAATCAGTTAACTCCTTATTTTACTCAAATTAAATCTGTTAACTACATTTAATTTGGAAATCTCCCTTTATGGCTAAACTTTACATTTAATCATGACTGTTGATTGAAATTGATCTCAACCGTTGATGAATTCCAGGAAAGTCTATTTAAGAGACCCTCATCTCTTCATTTTGAAAGGTTGAATGAGAATTCGAATCAAATTGTTGCTGGAATTCATACTCACATTTGCTCATATTCACATACACAAAGATCAAGTTTGACCAAAAGTTGACCAAATTTAACCACGGTTGAGTTGAGTTGACTAGTTTTGAAATTTTTTTTGAAATAATTAAACAAAATTATTTAATTAAATGGAGTACTTAGTTCTAATTAATTAAACAAAGTTATTTAATTAAATGAGAAACTATTCCCAATTAATTAAATGAAGTTATTTAATTAAATTAGAAAAGTGTCTCTAATTAATTAAAGATTATTTAATTAAATAGAAAAAGTAATTATGAGAGCATATCTCATTTTATTAAATTAAATATCACAAGAAAATCTCTCTTAAGTGCAAAAAGGGAAATTTTCAGTTTACTATTGATAAAAAATGAATTAAATCAGGTAACTGCTTTTTCTACTCAAATTCAATTAGTTAACTCCTTATTTTACTCAAATTAAATCTGTTAACTCCCTTGAATTTGAAAATATCCTTTTATGACTGAACTTCACCTTTAATTCTGACCGTTGATTGAAACCGATCTCAACCGTTGATGAATTCCAAGAAAGTCTATTTAAGAGACCCTCATCTCTTCATTTTGAAAGGTTGAATAAGAGTTTGCATCGAATTGTTGCTAAAATTCATACTCACATTTGCTCATATTCACATACGCAAAGATCAAGTTTCACCAAAAGTTGACCGAATTTAACCAAGGTTGACTTGAGCTGACTAGTTTCAAAATTTTATTTGAAATAATTAAATGAAATTATTTAATTAAATGGAGTACTTACTTCTAGTTAATTAAAAAAAAATATTTAATTAAATGAGAAGCCATTCTTAATTAATTAAATGAAGTTATTTAATTAAATAAAAAAAGTGTCTCTAATTAATTAAAGATTATTTAATTAAATAGAAAAATTAATTATGAGAGCATCTCTCATTTTATTAAATTAAATATCTCAAAAAAATCTCTCTTCAGATCAAAAAGGGAAATTTCTAGTTCACTATTGATAAAAAATGAGTTAAATTAGTTAACTCCTTTTTATTCTCAAATTGATTCAGTTAACTCCTTATTTTACTCAAATTAAATCTGTTATCTCCTTTTAATTTTGAAATCTCATTTTATGACTGAACTTCACCTTTAATCTTGACCGTTGATTGAAATCGATCTCAACCGTTGATGAATTTCAAAAAAGTCTATTTAAGAGACCCTCATCTCTTCATTTTGAAGGGTTGAATGAGAATTGCCATCGAATTGTTGCTGAAATTCATACTCACATTTTCTCATATTCACATACGGAAAGATCAAATTTGAACAAAAGTTGGCCAAATTTAACCACGGTTGACTTGAGATGACTAGTTTCGAAAAGAATTTTGAAATAATTCAAAAAAATTATTTAATTAAGTAGAGTACTTACATTTAATTAATTAAACAAAGTTATTTAATTTAACGAGAAGCCATTCCAAATTAATTGAATGAAGTTATTTACTTAAATAAGAAAAGTGTCTCTAATTAATTAAAGATTATTTAATTAAATAGAAAAAGTAATTATGAGAGCATATCTCATTTTATTAAATTAAATATCACAACAAAATCTCTCATCAGATCAAAAAGGGAAATTTCCAGTTCACTATTGATAAAAAATGAGTTAAATCAGTTAACTGCTTTTTCTACTCAAATTCAATCTGTTAACTCCTTATTTTACTCAAATTAAATCTGTTAACTCCCTTTAATTTGGAAATCTCCCTTTATGACTGAACTTCACCTTTTATCCTAACCGTTGATTAAAATCGATCTCAACCGTTGATAAGGTACAAGAAAGTCTTTTTAAGAGACCCTCATCTCTTCATTTTGAAAGGTTGAATGAGAATTTGCATCGAATTGTTGCTGGAATTCATACTCACATTTGCTCATATTCACATACGCAAAGATGAAGTTTGACCAAAAGTTGACCAAATTTAACCATGGTTGACTTCAGTTGACTAATTTTCAAAAAAAATTCTAAATAATTAAACGAAATTATTTAATTAAGTGGAGTTCTTACTTCTAATTAATTAATCAAAGTTATTTAATAAAATTAGAAGCCATTCCTAATTAATTAAATGAAGTTATTTAATTAAATAATAAAAGTGTCTTTAATTAATTAAAGATTATTTAATTAAATAGAAAAAGTAATTATGAGAGCATATCTCATTTTATTAAATTAAATATCTAAACAAAATCTCTCTTCAGTTCAAAAAGGGAAATTTCCAGTTCACTATTGATAAAAAATGAGTTAAATCAGTTAACTTCTTTTTCTACTCAAATTGAATCAGTTAACTCCTTATTTTACTCAAATTAAATCTGTTAACTCTTTTTAATTTGGAAGTCTCCCTTTATGACTGAACTTCAACTTTAATCTTGATCGTTGATTGAAATCGATCTTAACTGTTGATGAATTCTAGGAAAGTCTATTTAAGAGACCCTCATTTCTTCATTTTGAAAGGTTGAAACAGAATTTGCATCGAATTGTTGCTGGAATTCATATTCACATTTGCTCATATTCACATACGCAAAGATCAAGTTTGACAAAAAGTTGACCGGATTTAGCTACAGTTGACTTCAGTTGACTAGTTTCGAAAAGAATTTTGAAATAATTAAATAAAATTATTTAATTACATGGAGTACTTACTTCTAATTAACTAAAAAAAGTTATTTAATTAAATGAGAATTTGCATCGAATTGTTGCTCGAATTATCTAATTAAAAAGTTATCTAATTAACTAAAAAAAGTTATCTAATTAACTAAAAAAAGTCTATTTAAGAGTTCATCATGTCTTCATTTTGAAAGGTTGAATGAGAATTTGCATCGAATTGTTGCTCAAATTCATACTCACATTTGCTCATATTCATATACGCAAAGATCATGTTTGATGAAAAGTTCACCAGATTTAACCACGGTTGACTTGAGTTGACCAGTTTCGAAAAGAATTTTGAAATAATAAAATGAAATTAATTAATTAAATGAAGTTATTAAATTAAATAAGAAAATTTTCTCTAATTAATTATAGATTATTTAATTAAATAGAAAAAGTAATTATGAGAGCATATCTCATTTTATTAAATTAAATATCTCAACATAATCTCTCTTCAATTCAAAAAGAGAAATTTTTAGTTCACTATTGATCAAAAATTAGTTAAATCAGTTAACTCCTTTTTGTACTCAAATTTAATCAGTTAACTCTTTATTTTAATCAAATTAAATCTGTTAACTCACTTTAATTTTGAAATCTCCTTTTATGACTGAACTTCACATTTAATCCTGACCGTTGATGGAAATCGATCTCAACCGTTGATGAATTCCAGGAAAGTCTATTTAAGAGACCCTCATCTCTTCATTTTGAAAGGTTGAATGAGAATTTGCATCGAATTGTTGCTGAAATTCATACTCACATTTGCTCATATTCACATACGCAAAGATCAAGTTTAACCAAAAGTTGAACAGATTTAACCTTGGTTGACTTGAGTTGACTAGTTTCTAAAAGAATTTTGAAATAATTAAACGAAATTAGTTAATTAAATAGAGTACTTACTTTTGATTAATTAACTAAAGTTATTTAATTAAATGAGAAGCCATTCTTAATTAATTAAATGAAGTTATTTAATTAAATAGGAAAAGTGTCTCTAATTAATTGAAGATTATTTAATTAAAGAGAAAAGTAATTATCAGAGCATATCTCATTTTATTAAATTAAATATCTCAACAAAATCTCTCTTCAGTTCAAAAAGGAAAATTTTCAATTCACTATTGATAAAAAAATGAGTTGAATCAGTTAACTCCTTTTTTTACTCAAATTGAATCAGTTAACTCCTTATTTTACTATAATTAAATCTATTAGCTCCCTTTAATTTGGAAATCTCCCTTTATTACTAAACTTCACCATTTATCTTGACCGTTGATTGAAATCGATCTCAACCGTTGATGAATTCCAGGAAAGTCTATTTAAGAGACCCTCATCTCTTGATTTTGAAAGGTTGAATGAGAATTTGCATCGAATTGTTGCTAGAATTCATACTCACATTTACTCATATTCACATACGCAAACATCAAGTTTGACCAAAAGTTGACCAGATTTAACCACGGTTGACTTGAGTTGACTAGTTTTGAAAAAAAATTTGAAATAATTAATCGAAATTATTTAATTACATGAAGTACTTACTTCTAATTAATTAAACAAAGTTATTTAATTAAATGAGAAGTCATTCCTAATTAATTAAATGAAGTTATTTAATTAAATAAGAAAAGTGTCTCTAATTAATTAAAGATTATTTTATTAAATAGAAAAAGTAATTATGAGAGCTTATCTCATTTTATTAAATTAAATATCTCAACAAAATCGATCTTCAGTTCAAAAAGGGAAATTTTCAGTTCACTATTGATAAAAAATGAGTTAAATGAGTCAACTCCTTTTTCTACTCAAATTGAATCAGTTAACTCCTTATTTTACTCAAATTAAAACTGTTATCTCTCTTTAATTTAAAAATCTACCTTTATGACTGAACTTCACATTTTATCCTGATCGTTAATTGAAATCGATCTCAACCGTTGATGAATTCTAGAACAGTCTATTTAAGAGACCCTCATCTCTTCATTTTGAAAGGTTGAAAGAGAATTTGCATCGAATTGTTGTTGGAATTCATACTCACATTTGCTCATATTCACATACGCAAACATCAAGTTTGACCAAAAGTTGATCGGATTTAACCACGGTTGACTTGAGTTGACTAGTTTCGAAAAGAATTTTGAAATAATTAAACGAAATTATTTAATTAAATTGAGTACTTACTTATAATTAAATGAAGTTATTTAATTAAATAAAAAAAGTGTCGCTAATTAGTTAAAGATTATTTAATTAAATAGAAAAAGTAATTATGAGAGCATATCTCATTTTACTAAATTAAATATCTCAACAAAATCTCTCTTCAGTTCAAAAAGGAAAAATTTTAGTTCACTATTGATCAAAAATGACTTAAATGAGTCAACTCCTTTTTCTACTCAAATTGAATTAGTTAACTCCTTATTTTACTCAAATTAAAACTGTTAACTCTCTTTAATTTGAAAATCTCCTTTTATGACTGAACTTCACTTTTAATCTTGACCGTTGATTGAAATTGATCTCAACCGTTGATGAATTTCAAGAAAGTCTATTTAAGAGACCCTTATCTCTTCATTTTCGAAAGTTGATTGAGAATTTGCATCGAATTGTTGCTGAAATTGCTACTCACATTTGCTCATACTCACATACGCAAAGATCAAGTTTGACCAAAAGTTGACCAGATTTAACCACGGTTGACTTGAATAGACTAGTAATATTCAGAGGATATCTCATTTTATTAAATTAAATATCTCAACAAAATTTCTCTTCAGTTCAAAAAGAGAAATTTTCAGTTCACTATTAATAAAAAATGAGTTAAATGAGTTAACTCTTTTTTCTACTCAAATTGAATCAGTTAACACCTTATTTTACTCAAATTAAATCTGTTAACTCTCTCTAATTTAAAAATCTCCCTTTATGACTGAACTTCACCTTTAATTCTAATCGTTGATTGAAATCGATCTCAACCATTGATGAATTCCAAGAAAGTCTATTTAAGAGACCCTTATCTCTTCATTTTGAAAGGTTGAATGAGAATTTGCATCAAATTGTTGTTAAAATTCATACTCACATTTGCTCATATTCACATACGCAAAGATCAAGTTTGACAAAAAGTTGACCGAATTTAACCACGGTTGACTTGAGTTGACTAGTTTCGAATTTTTTTTTGAAATAATTAAACGAAATTATTTAATTAAATGGAGTACTTACTTATAATTAATAAAACAAAGTTATTTAATTAAATGAGAAGCCATTCCTAATTAATTAAATGAAGTTATTTAATTAATTAAGAAAAGTGTCTCCAATTAATTAAAGATTATTTAATTAAATAGAAAAAGTAATTATGAGAGTATATGTCATTTTATTCAATTAAATATTTCAACAAAACCTCTCTTCAGTTCAAAAACGAAAATTTTCAGTTCACTATTGATAAAAAATGAGTTAAATCAGTTAACTGCTTTTTCTACTCAAATTGAATCAGTTAACTTCTTATTTTACTCAAATTAAATCTGTTAACTTCCTTTAATTTGGAAATCTCCTTTTATGAGTAAAATTAACATTTAATCCTGACCGTTGATTGAAATCGATCTCAACCGTTGATGAATTCCAGAAAAGTCTATTTAAAAGACCATCATCTCTTCATTTTGAAAAGTTGAATGAGAATTTGCATTGAATTTTTGCTAGAATTCATACTCACATTTGCTCATATTCACATACGCAAAGATCAAGTTTGACTAAAAGTTGACCAGATTTAACCACGGGTGTCTTGAGCTGACTAGTTTCCAAAAGAATTTTGAAATAATTAAATGAAATTATTTAATTAAATTGAATACTTACTTCTAATTAATTAAAAAAATTTATTTTAATTAAATGAGAAGCCATTCTTAATTAATTAAATGAAGTTATTTAATTAAATAACTAAAGTGTCTCTAATTAATTAAAGATTATTTAATTAAATAGAAAAAGTAATTCTGAGAGCATATCTCATTTTATTAAATTAAATATATAAACAAAATCTCTCTTCAGTTCAAAAAAGTAAATTTCCAGTTCACTATTGATAAAAAATGAGTTAAATCAGTGAACTCCTTTTTCTACTCAAATTGAATGAGTTAACTCTTTATTTTACTCAAATTAAATCTATTAACTCCCTTTAATTTATAAATCTCCCTTTATGACTGAACTTCACTTTTAATCCTGACCGTTGATTGAAATCGATCTCAACCGTTGATAAATTCTAGGAAAGTCTATTTAAGAGACCCTCATCTTTTCATTTTGAAAGGTTGAATGAGAATTTGCATCGAATTGTTACTGAAATTCATACTTACATTTGCTCATATTCACATACGCAAATATAAAGTTTGATCAAAAGTTGACCAGATTTAACCACGCTTGACTTGAGATGACTAGTTTCGAGAAGAATTTTGAAATAATTAAACGAAATTATTTAATTAAATGGAGTACTTACTTCTAATTAATTAAACAAAGTTATTTAATTAAATGAGAAGCCACTCTTAATTAATTAAATGAAGTTATTTAATTAAATAAAAAAAAGTGTCTCTAATTAATTAAAGATTATTTAATTAAATAGAAAAAGTAATTATGAGAGTATATCTCATTTTATTAAATTAAATATCTCAACAAAATCTCTCTTCAGTTCAAAAAGGAAAATTTTCAGTTCACTATTGATCAAAAATGAGTTAAATCAGTTAACTCCTTTTTCTACTCAAATTGAATCAATTAACTCCTTATTTTACTCAAATTAAATTTGTTAACTCCCTTTAATTTAGAAATCTCCCTTTATGACTGATCTTCACCTTTAATCCTGACCGTTGATTGAAATCTATCTCAACCGTTGATGAATTTTAGGAAAGTCTATTTAAAAGATCCTCATCTCTTCATTTTGAAAGGTTGAATGAGAATTTGCATCGAATTGTTGTTGGAATTCATACTCACATTTGCCCATATTCACATACGCAAAGATCAAGCTTGACCAAAAGTTGACTAGATTTAACAACGGGTGACTTGAGCTGACTAGTTTCGAAAAGAATTTTGAAATAATTAAATGAAATTATTTAATTAAATGGAGTACTTACTTCTAATTAATTAAAAAAAAATATTTAATTAAAGGAGAAGTCATTCCTAATTAATTAAATGAAGTTATTTAATTAAATAAGAAAAGAAAAGTGTCTCTAATTAATTAAAGATTATTTAATTAAATAGAAAAAGTAATTATGAGAGCATGTCTCATTTTATTAAATTAAATATATCAACAAAATCTCTCTTCAGTACAAAAAGGGAAATTTTCAATTCACTATTGATAAAAAATGAGTTAAATCAGTTAACTCCGTTTTCTACTCAAATTGAATCAGTTAACTCCTTATTTTACTCAAATTAAATCTGTTAACTACCTTTCATTTGCAAATCTCCTTTTATGAATGAACTTCACTTTTAATCCTGACCGTTGATGAATTTTAGGAAAGTCTATATAAGATACCCTCATCTTTTCATTTTGAAAGGTTGAATGAGAATTTGCATCGAATTGTTGCTGAAATTCATACTCACATTTTCTCATATTGACATACAGAAAGATAAAGTTTGACCAAAAGTTGATCGAATTTAACCACAGTTGATTTGAGTTGACTAGTTTCGAATTTTTTTTTCAAATAATTAAAAGAAATTATTTAATTACATGAAGTACTTCTAATTAATTAAACAAAGTTATTTAATTAAATGAGAAGCCATTCCTAATTAATTAAATGAAGTTATTTAATTAAATAAGAAAAGTGTTTCTAATTAATTAAAGATTATTTAATTAAATAGAAAAATTAATTATGAGAGCATATCTCATTTTATTAAATTAAATATCTCAACAAAATCTCTCTTCAGTTCAAAAAGAGAAATTTCCAGTTTACTATTGATCAAAAATGAGTTAAATTAGTTAACTCTTTTTTCTACTCAAATTTACTCAATTAACTCCTTATTTTACCAAAATTAAATCTGTTAACTCCTTTTAATTTGAAAATCTCCATTTATGACTGAACTTCACCTTTAATCTTGACCGTTGATTGAAATCGATCTCAACCATTGATGAATTCCAGGAAAGTCTATTTAAGAGTTCCTAATCTCTTCATTCTGAAAGGTTGAATGAGAATTTGCATCGAATTGTTGCTAGAATTCATACTCACATTTGCTTATATTCACATATGCAAAAATCAAGTTTGACCAAAAGTTGATTGGATTTAACCACAATCGACTTGAGTTGACTAGTTTCAAAAAAAAAAATTTCAAATAATTAAATGAAATTATTTAATTAAATGAAGTACTTACTTCTAATTAATTAAACAAAGTTATTTAATTAAATGAGAAGACATTCCTAATTAATTAAATGAAGTTATTTAATTAAATAAGAAAACTGTGTCTCTCATTAATTAAAAATTATTTAATTAAATAGAAAAAGTAATTATCAGAGCATATCTTATTTTATTAAATTAAATATCTCAACAAAATCTCTCTTCAGTTCAAAACGAGAAATTCCCGGTTCACTATTGATCAAAAATGAGTTAAATAAGTTAACTCCTTTTTCTACTCAAATTGAATCGGTTAACTCCTTATTTTACTCAAATTAAATCTGTTAACTCCCTTTAATTTGAAAATATTCCTTTATGAATGAACTTTACTTTTAATCCTGACCGTTAATTGATATCAGTATCAACCGTTGATGAATTCCAGGAAAGTCTATTTAAAAGACCCTCATCTCTTCATTTTCAAAAGTTAAATAAGAATTTGCATCGAATTGTTTTTGAAATTCATACTCACATTTGCTCATATCAACATACACAAAGATCAAGTTTGACCAAAAATTTACCAGATTTAACCACAGGTGACTTGAGCTGACTAGTTTCGAAAAGAATTTTGAAATAATTAAATGAAATTATTTAATTAAATGGAGTACTTCTAAATAATTAAACAAAGTTATTTAATTAAATGAGAAGCCATTCCTAATTAATTAAATGAAGTTATTTAATTAAATAAGAAAAGTGTCTCTAATTAATTAAAGATTATTCAATTAAATAGAAAAATTAATTATGAGAGCATATCTCATTTTATTAAATTAAATATCTCAACAAAATCTCTCTTCACTTCAAAAAAAGAAATTTCCAGTACACTATTGATAAAAAATTAGTTAAATCAGTTAACTCTTTTTTTTACTCAAATTGAATCAGTTAACTCCTTATTTTACCCAAATTAAATCTGTTAACTCCCTTTAATTTTTAAATCTCCCTTTATGACTGAAGTTCACCATTAATCCTGACCGTTGATTGAAATCGATCTCAACTATTGATGAATTTCAGGAAAGTCTATTTAAGAGACCCTCATTCCTTCATTTTGAAAGGTTGAATGAGAATTTGCATCGAATTGTTGCTGGAATTCATACTCACATTTGCTCATTTTCACATATGCAAAGATCAAGTTTGACCAAAAGTTGACCAT
The DNA here is from genome assembly GCA_028749045.1 of Cupressus sempervirens. Taxonomy (NCBI): domain Eukaryota; kingdom Viridiplantae; phylum Streptophyta; class Pinopsida; order Cupressales; family Cupressaceae; genus Cupressus; species Cupressus sempervirens. The sequence goes on from CM053788.1 coordinate 104,172,779, forward strand.
ATTTAACCACGGGTGACTTGAGGTGACTAGTTTCAAAAATAATTCTGAAATAATTAAACGAAATTATTTAATTAAATGAAGTACTTAATTGTAATTAATTAAATAAAATTATTTAATTAAATGAGAAGCCATTCCTAATTAATTAAATGAAGTTATTTAATTAAATAAGAAAAGTGTCTCTAATTAATTAAAGATTATTTAATTAAATAGGAAAAGTAATTATGAGAGCATATCTCATTTTATTAAATTAAATATCTCAACAAAATCTCTCTTCAGTTGAAAAAGGGAAATTTTCAGTTCACTATTGATAAAAAATGAGTTAAATTAGTTGACTCCTTTTTCTACTCAAATTGAATCAGTTAATTGTTTATTTTACTCAAATTAAATCTTTTAACTCCCTTTAATTTGGAAATCTCCCTTTATGACTGAACTTCACCTTTAATCCTGACCATTGATTGAAATCGATCTCAACCGTTGATGAATTCCAGGAAAGTCTATTTAAGAGACCCTCATCTCTTCATTTTGAAAGGTTGAATGAGAATTTGCATCGAATTGTTGCTAGAGTTCATACTCACATTGCTCATATTGACATACGCAAAGATCAAGTTTAACCAAAAGTTGACCAGATTTAACCATGGTTGACTTGAGTTGACTAGTTTCGAAAAGAATTTTGAAATAATTAAATAAAATTATTTAACTAAATGGAGTACTTACTTTTAATTAATTAAACAAAGTTATTTAATTAAATGAGAAGCCAGTACTAATTAATTAAATGAAGTTATTTAATTAAATAAGAAAAGTGTCTCTAATTAATTAAAGATTATTTAATTAAATAGAAAAAGTAATTATGAGAGAATATCTCATTTTATTAAAATAAATATCTTAACAAAATCTCTCTTCAGTTTAGAAAGGAAAATTTTCAGTTCACTATTGATAAAAAATGAGTTAAATCAATTAACTCCTTTTTCTACTCAAATTGAATCAGTTAACTCCTTATTTTACTCAAATTAAATCTGTTAACTCCCTTTAATTTGGAAATCTTCCTTTATGACTGAACTTCACCTTTAATCCTGACCGTTGATTGAAATTGATTTCAAACGTTGATGAATTTTAGGAAAGTCTATTTAAGAGACCCTCATCTCTTCATTTTGAAAGATTGAATGAGAATTTGCATCGAATTGTTGCTGGAATTTATACTCATATTTGCTCATATTCACATACGCAAAGATCAAGTTTGACCAAAAGTTGATCAAATTTAACCACGGTTGACTTGAGTTGACTAGTTTCGAAAAGAATTTTGAAATACTTAAACGAAATTATTTAATTAAATGGAGTACTTACTTCTAACTAATTAAACAAAGTTATTTAATTAAATGAGAAGCCATTCCTAATTAATTAAATTAAGTTATTTAATTAAATTAGAAAAGTGTCTCTTATTAATTAAAGATTATTTAATTAAATAGAAAAAGTAATTATGAGAGCATATCTCATTTTATTAAATTAAATATCTCAACAAAATCTCTCTTCAGTTCAAAAAGGGAAATTTTCAATTCACTATTGATAAAAAATGAGGTAAATTAGTTAACTCTTTTTTTTACTCAAATTGAATCAGTTAACTCCTTATTTTACTCAAATTAAATCTGTTGACTCCCTTTAATTTGGAAATCTCCCTTTATGACTGAACTTCACCTTTAATTCTGACCGTTGATTGAAATCGATCTCAACCATTGATGAATTCCAGGAAAGTCTATTTAAGAGACCCTCATCTCTTCATTTTGAAAGGTTGAATGAGAATTTGCATCGAATTGTTGTTAAAATTTATACTCACATTTGCTCCTATTCACATACGCAAAGATCAAGTTTGATCAAAAGTTGACCAAATTTAACCACGGTTGACTTGAGTTGAGTAGTTTCGAAAAGAATTTTGAAATAATTTAAGAAAATTATTTAATTAAAAGGAGTACTTTTAATTAATTAAACAAAGTTATTTAATTAAATGAGAAGCCATTCCTAATTAATTAAATGAAGTTATTTAATTAAATAAGAAAAGTGTATCTAATTAATTAAAAATTATTTAATTAAATAAAAAAATTTAATTATGAGAGGATATCTCATTTTATTAAATTAAATATCTCAACAAAATCTCTCTTCAGTTCAAAAAGGGAAATTTCTAGTTCACTATTGATCAAAGATGAGTTAAATTAGTTAACTTCTTTTTCTACTCAAATTTAATCAGTTAACTCCTTATTTTACTCAAATTAAATCTTTTAACTCCCTTTAATTTGGAAATCTCCCTTTATGACTGAACTTTCCCTTTAATCCTGACCATTGATTGAAATCGATCTCAACCTGTGAGGCATCGCCTCGACCTTCTGTAGCCCTAGTTTTTATTTTATCATTTTGATATTCACGACTCGAGATGGTCGAGACACTATCAGATACTTGAACATATCATATTATTTCATGTTGTGTGATGTTGTTTTCAGATATTGATGTTTGTCATTTAATGCTTTATGTATATGTATGTGATGAATTAAGTAAAATGTAGGATTAACACATTGATTTTGGAATCTTTATGATTAAGGATATAAGTAGGATGCAAGAAACCTTGATTTAGGTATGTTCCAATTTATGTAAATTTTTGATACGTATGTATGTACATGTGATTTTCAGGACTACTGATGTGTGCAATGAGTGTGCAGATATTTTAGTCGAGAAAACCAACGGAGGAACAAAACTAATCTCCATTTGCTAATTTTGGAAACCTTGTTGTTCGTAATTGAAGTATTGTATTGTGAGATGTGTGTATGTATCTTTCTGTGTTCAGTGAATGATAGTGTTCGTAACTATGTTCTTTTAGTGTCGCTTGACACTCGTAAATTGTTTATGTTCTTCAGTGTGCTGATTAGGGTTAGCTGAGTACACTTTGGACCTTAGTTGGTTGAAGTTAGTGTTAGTTTCTAATTTAGGTTCTTAATCGAGTTTAGTCATCCTTAATTTGGTTTAGAGCTTAATCTACATTTTAGTGTTGTTAGATGGTCCTAATTATTTCTTAGCTTTTGGTTGGCTCTAAAACTATTCCTTAGGCTTCAGAACATGAAATAATTATACCCAAGGGGTATGGGTATGGGTTAGGGGTCTTTTCCAACCCCTAAACCCCTTTTGTTGACTTTTGAAGTCACTCAAAAGGTCCCTTTTTGCCTATGTGCGAAAATTTCTTGTAGTCATCATGAGTTGTCTTACCCCACCTCCTTTTAGTGTCTAACCATAGTGAGGATAGAGTTAGGAGTTTCTAGAATTGCTAGTGGGTGGGAAAAGTTATTGATCCCCTTTGGTGGTTGAGTTGGAGACTTATTTAGAGGCCTTTCTTTGACTAGTAGAGGTTGTTATCCAATCTCTACATTTAGAGAGGAGTTCTTGAAGATTGAGGAAACAAAAGGGGAAGCTCTACTCAAACTGTTCATTTGCCATCACCTCCTTGTGAAGGTTGGAATTCTCATCTCCCTTGTTCAGATTTCATTCTTGTTTCATGCTTATGCTACCTTGTTGTTGTTTCAATGTTTGTATGTTTGTGGGTATGTTGGGAAGCTTTGAAAACCTTGTTATTTCTGGTTGATTTCCTTTCATGTTTATGCTATTTTTTTGATGTTTTTCTTGCATGGGTGTTTTGGTATTACTCACCCTTGGAGAGGGCAGAAGTGACCAATTTTGGGAAAGGTCTGTTTAGTCGGACTCCAACTAGTGTAGAGTCTCTTCTTAGGATGAGAAGAGGGAGAAAGGGTAGGGTGTTATGGGCCCCTACCTGTCAGCACAAACCCTGTATGATTCTGGTATGTTGAAATGGAAGAACGGAAGTTCTTGGTATATAGCCCCGATTGGGCATCTGTTTGGTGTTGTGCTTGACTTCTCCTGGTTGGAAGAATCCACCTTTCCCTAGTTTTGATTCATTTTGAATCCTATTGTGTAAACCATGTATGATATGCATGTTTGATTGTCTCTTGGTTATGCTTGGTTGTCACCCGATCAGATTCTGTTTCTTCCACGGTTTGTAGAAATGTGTTGCAGAATTGGATATGGAACCCTTGTTGAGGGTCATGAAGGAAATTTCATTTAAGTGTTGTATTTCAGGATTGAAATCCTACGTAATTTGTATCTCAAAACTTCGATATAATGGCAACAACATCGGGTTTTCTTACTGGTTCTTTCCCGATGGAGCCTTGAACCAGGATGCATAATAGAGAAAGAAAGAAAAAAATTTATGAAATGCTCCTTGCCATGTTTGCATGTGAACTCAAATTTTGGCATATGTATGTGAGACATTAGTTGGTAGATAATGCTTTTGAATTATGAATCTTCAAGTTTTCAATTATGATAATGAAGAGAAAAAAATTTGATATGATGAAGTTTTAAATTTGATGTATAAGTATGATGATGAAATCAAAAAAAAAATCCTACTTTGTGAATTCTAAGTTTCCTCATTCCTTGATAAATTTCATAAATGGATACAAGCAAATTGATTTAGAATTATTCACCACCTTTTTAACCCAGTGTATAGTATGATACTTCTCATAAGTTCTTCAAAATAAAACCAATTGGATTAAGAGGTTTTGTTTTCCTTGAATCAAAAAAACAAGAATTAGAACACATATCATGTTCTTTGATGAATATATGTAAAGCATACATTTTTTTTTTTATAAAAGACTAAGAGACTATGCATATGCACTCTCTTGCATTGGTATGTTAGTTTAAAGAACCTATGCTAACAATAGATTATATTAAATCTTGATTTAACACAATGGTATGCATATTTATAACATATCCTTGCTTAGTCAAGATTTTTGCTTCAAAATAAATATGCACTTCTAGGAGTAAAAATTCTCTGGAAAATGCATGGGGAGGAAATTTAAATCTATAGAGCATATTCCCTAGACAATTCCCTTTTAGACAATAAAATAAAACAAAATTAAATAAAAGAAACCTTCAATAAATTCGTTGGTGCAAGTATGATTATACATAATATTTTTCTCAATATCCTAGCTCACTAAAATCTCTCTCTACCAAATAAACTTTTGCATTGAATGCCTAGACACAGGTTCATCCAATGTTGGGCAAATGAGAAGGGGTGTTGACTTTTCCTTAACCCACAAAATCTCCAATGAGATCCTTGCCTCATGTACGTGACCCCCCCATGTCAGATGTATGCAGAGTTGGGATTGGAGAGATTTTTAATTGGAAGTATATTGTTCTAGCTGTCACCACGTCTCTTGGCAGACATGCGTTAGTACTTATTCTCTTGGGTAAGCGCACGTTTTGGGCAGGGTGCCATGGAGAGTGCTTGGAAAGCGCACAAGGGTTTGGGTAGGATAGAATGGTAGGGTTAGTAGGTTGCTGGGTAGTGGTTAGAAAGTAGATTTGGATAGGTGTGATTGTATAGGTAGTCAGTGTTAGTATGGGTAGTTAAGATGTTAGTTAGGTTAGTGATAGTTAGTTTTAGTTTTTTCTTTATTTAGTATTGAAGTTAGTAAAATTAAGTTAGTAGAATTTAAGAATTAGTTTAAAATGATAGTTGTTTCTTTTAGTTAATTTTAGTATTAGATTTATTAGTATTAATATTAAGTTTTAGATTTAGTTAGTGTTAGTTTTAATTATTTAGTTGTTTAAATTTTAATTTATATATATATATTTTTATGTAGTTATATTAGTATTAACATGTTTTATTACTTATCATTATACTAATTGTGGAGTGAGTCAAGCTAGATGTTGAATAATTTAGTTTGATTAACTTAGTTTTAATTGTTAAGTAATAGTTTTAGTTAGTAGTTTTAAATTCGTGTTAGTGTAGGATAAGATTAGTATATGTTTAAGTTAGTTATCAAGTATGTTTGTTTAATTGTTAATTGTTTTTAAGTTATTTGTGTTAAATTTTAAAATATATATTTAGTAGTAATTTTATACATTTAAAATTTTAGAAACTTATTGTGATCTATCATCTTGCTTTATTATGTTAGTATATTTTAGACAAATAGAAAATGATAAATCATTTTTCTTTATCAACTAGTCATATTTAAGTGTAATTTATATTGTTAATACCTTTAGAAATGTTTAATTCTTAATAGCATTATGGGTTTAAATAAAATTGAGATTTGAGTGAAGTTCATTAAAGTATATACATATATGTATGGGTAGACACGATATTCCTTTTAATAAGTTCTTGATTAGATATTTCAATTTAATTTAACCGTACTCATTTAGATTGTTATTTAAATAATTTTAGAATGTTGTTGTGAAGTTAACATAATAACGTGACTATGATCAATATCAATCTTATAATAAAAGTTTCAAAATCTTAATAATGTAATCATCCTCATGTTTACAATCTTTAGACGTAATGTAGAGAAACTGACTTAAACTGTAATCACAATCATTTTCAAACTTAGAGTAATTTAATCATTATTTTTAAAAACATTAGTGTGTGTGTTTTTGCCTTCGAGTTTTGGGCATGATACAACTGTTGATGAATTTCAGGAAAGTCTATTTAAGAGACCCTCATCTCTTTATTTTGAAAGGTTGAATGAGAATTTGCATTAAATTGTTGCTGGAATTCATACTCACATTTGCTCATATTCACATACGCAAAGATCAAGTTTGACCAAAAGTTGACCAAATTTAACCACGGTTGATTTGAGTTGACTAGTTTCGAAAAGAATTTTGAAATAATTAAACGAAATTATTCAATTAAATGGAGTACCTAATTCTAATTAATTAAAAAAAGTTATTTAATTAGATTATAAGCCATTACTAATTAATTAAATGAAGTTATTTAATTAAATAAGAAAAGTGTCTTTAACTAATTAAAGATTATTTAATTAAATAGAAAAAGTAATTATGAGAGCATATCTCATTTTATTAAATTAAATATCTCAACAAAATCTCTCTTTAGTTCAAAAAGGGAAATTTCTATTTCACTATTGATAAAAAATGAGTTAAATCAGTTAACTCCTTTTTCTACTCAAATTGAATTAGTTAACTCCTTATTTTACTCAAATTAAATTTGTTAACTCCCTTTAATTTGGAAATCTCCCTTTATGACTGAACTTCACCTTTAATCCTGACCGTTGATTGAAATCGATCTCAACCGTTGATGAATTTTAGAAAATTCTATTTAAGAGACCCCAATCTCTTTATTTTGAAATGTTGAATGAGAATTTGCATCGAATTGTTGCTGGAATTCATACTCGCATTTGCTCACATTCACATACGCAAAGATCAAGTTTGACCAAAAGTTGACCAGATTTAGCCACGGTTGACTTGAGTTGACTAGTTTCAAAAAGAATTTTGAAATAATTAAATAAAATTATTTAATTAAATGTAGTACTTACTTCTAATTAATTAAACAAAGTTATTTAATTCAATGAGAAGCCATTCCTAATTAATTAAATGAAGTTATTTAATTAAATAAGAAAAGTGTCTCTAATTAATTAAAGATTATTTAATTAAATAGAAAAAGTAATTATGAGAGCATATCTCAATTTACTAAATTAAATATCTCAACAAGATCTCTCTTCAGTTCAAAAAGAGAAATTTCCAATTCACTATTGATCAAAAATGAGTTAAATGAGTTAACTCCTTTTTCTACTCAAATTGAATCAGTTAACTCCCTATTTTACTCAAATTAAATCTGTGAAATCTCTTTAATTTGGAAATCTCCTTTTATGACTGAACTTCACCTTTAATCCTGACCGTTGATTGAAATCGATCTCAACCGTTGATGAATTCCAGGAAAGTCTATTTAAGAGACCCTCATCTCTTCATTTTGAAAGGTTGAATGAGAATTTGCATCGAATTATTGCTAGAATTCATACTCACATTTGCTCATATTCACATACGTAGAGACCAAATTTGACCAAAAGTTGACCAGATTTAACCAAGGTTGACTTGAGTTGACTAGTTTCGAAAAGAATTTTGAAATAATTAAACTTAATTATTTAATTAAATGGAGTACTTACTTCTAATTAATTAAACAAAGTTATTTAATTAAATGAGAAATCATTCTTAACTAATTAAATGAAGTTATTTAATTAAATAAGAAAAGTGTCTCTAATTAATTAAAGATTATTTAATTAAATAGAAAAAGTAATTATAAGAGCATATCTCATTTTATTAAATTAAATATCTCAGGAAAATCTCTCTTCAGTTCAAAAAGGGAAATTTCCAGTTCACTATTGATCAAAAATGAGTTAAATCAGTTAACTCCTTTTTCTACTCAAATTGAATCAGTTAACTCTTTATTTTACTCAAATTAAATCTGTTAACTCCCTTTAATCTAGAAATCTCGCTTTATGACTGAACTTCACCTTTAATCCTGACCGTTGATTGAAATCGATCTCAACCGTTGATGAATTCTAGGAAAGTCTATTTAAGAGACCTTCATCTGTTCATTTTGAAAAGTTGAATGAGAATTTGCATGAAATTTTTGCTGGAATTCATACTCACATTTGCTCATATTCACATATGCAAAGATCAAGTTTGACAAAAAAGTTGACCAGATTTAACCACGGTTGATTTGAGTTGACTAGTTTCGAAAAGAATTTTGAAATAATTAAACGAAATTATTTAATTAAGTGGAGTACTTAATTTTAATTAATTAAACAAAGTTATTTAATTAAATGAGAAGCCATTCCTAATTAATTAATTGAAATTATTTAATTAAATAAAAAGAGTGGCTCTAATTAATTGAAGATTATTTAATTAAACAGAAAAAGTAATTATGAGAGCATATCTCATTTTATTAAATTAAATAACTTAACAAAATCTCTCTTCAGTTCAAAAAGGAAAATTTCCAGTTCACTATTGATAAAAAATGAGTTAAATCAGTTAACTCCTTTTTCTACTCAAATTGAATCAGTTAACACCTTATTTTACTCAAATTAAATATGTTAACTCTCTTAAATTTGAAAATCTCCCTTTATGACTAAACTTCACCTTTAATCTTGACCGTTGATTGAAATCGATCTCAACCGTTGATGAATTATAAGAAAGTCTATTTAAGGGACCCTCATCTCTTCATTTTGAAAGGTTGAATGATAATTTGCATCGAATTGTTGCTGGAATTCACACTCACATTTGCTGATATTCACATACGTAAAGATCAAGTTTTTTCAAAAGTTGACCATATTTAACTACGGTTGACTTGAGTTGACTAGTTTTGAAATTTTTTTTGAAATAATTAAACGAAATTATTTAATTAAATGGAGTACTTACTTCTAATTAATTAAACAAAGTTATTTAATTAAATGAGAAGCCATTCCTAATTAAATAAATGAAGTTATTTAATTAAATAAGAAATGTGTCTCTAATTAATTAAAGATTATTTAATTAAAAAGAAAAAGTAATTATGAGAGCATATCTCATTTTATTCAATTAAATATCTCAACAAAATCTCTCTTCTGTTCAAAAAGGGAAATTTTTAGTTCACTATTGATCAAAAATGAGTTAAATGAGTTAACTCCTTTTTCTACTCAAATTGAATTAGTTAACTCCTTATTTTACACAAATTAAATCTGTTAACTCTTTTTAATTTGGAAATCTCCCTTTATGACTGAACTTCACCTTTAATAATGACCGTTGATTGAAATCGATCTCAACCATTAATGAATTTCAGGAAAGTCTATTTAAGAGACCCTCATCTCTTCATTTTGAAAGGTTGAATGAAAATTTGCATCGAATTGTTGCTAGAATTCATACTCATATTTGCTCATATTAACATACGTAAAGATCAAGTTTGACCAAAAGTTGATCAGATTTAACCACGGTTGACTTGAGTTGACTAGTTTCGAATAGAATTTTGAAATAATTTTAAAAAATTATTTAATTAAATTGAGTATTTACTTCTATTTATTTAAACAAAGTTATTTAATCAAATGAGAAGCCATTCCTAATTAATTAAATGAATTTATTTAATTAAATAAGAAAAGTGTCTCTAATTAATTAAAGATTATTTAATTAAATAGAAAAAGTAATTATGGGAGCATATCTCATTTTATTAAATTAAATATCTCAACAAAATCTCTCTTTAGTTAAAAAAGGTAAATTTTCAGTTCACTATTGATAAAAAATGAGTTAAATGAGTTAACTCCTTTTTCTACTAAAATTGAATCAGTTAACTCCTTATTTTACTCAAATTAAATCTGTTAACTCCCTTTAATTTGAAAATCTCTCTTTATGACTGAACTTCACTTTTAATCCTGACCGTTGTTTGAAATCGATCTCAACTGTTGATGAATTCCAGGAAAGTTTAATTAAGAGACCCTCATCTCTTCATTTTGAAAGGTTGAATGAGAATTTGCATCAAATTGTTGCTAGAATTCATACTCAAATCTACTCATATTCACATACCAAAAGATCAAGTTTGACTAAAAGATGACCATATTTAACTACAGTTGACTTGAGTTGACTAGTTTCAAAAAGAATTTTTAAATAATTAAATGAAATTATTTAATTAAATGGAGTACTTACTTCTAATTAATTAAACAAAGTTATTTAATTAAATGAAAAGCCATTCCTAATTAATTAAATAAAGTTATTTAATTAATTAAGAAAAGTGTCTCTAATTAATTAAAGATTATTTAATTAAAAAGAAAAAGTAATTATGAGAGCATATCTCATTTTATTAAAGTAAATATCTCAACAAAATCTCTCTTCAGTTCAAAAAGAGAAATTTTCAGTTCACTATTGATCAAAAATGAGTTAAATCAGTTAACTCCTTTTTCTACTCAATTTGAATCAGTTAACTCCTTATTTTACTCAAATTAAATCTATTAACTCTCTTTAATTTGGAAATCTCCTTTTATGACTGAACTTCACCTTTAATCTCTACCGTTGATTGAAGTCGATCTCAACCGTTGATGAATTCCAGGAAAGTCTATTTAAGAAACCCTCATCTCTTCATTTTGAAAGGTTGCATGAGAATTTGCATCGAATTGTTGCTGGAATTCATACTCACATTTTCTCATATTCACATACGCAAAGATTAAGTTTAACCGAAATTTGACCAGATTTAACCACGGTTGACTTGAGTTGAGTAGTTTCGAAAAGAATTTTGAAATAATTAAATGAAATTATTTAATTAAATAGAGTACTTACTTCTAATTAATTAAACAAAGTTATTTAATTAAATGAGAAGTCATTCCTAATTAATTAAATGAAGTTATTTAATTAAATAAAAAAAGTGTCTCTAATTAATTAAAGATTATTTAATTAAATACAAAAAGTAATTATGAGAGCATTTCTCATTTTATTAAATTAAATATCTCAATAAAATCTCTCTTTAGTTGAAAAAGGGAAATTTCCAGTTCACTATTGATCAAAAATGAGTGAAATCAGTTAACTCTTTTTTCTACTCAAATTGAATTAGTTAACTCCTTATTTTACTCAAATTAAATTTGTTAACTCCTTTTAATTTGGAAATCTCTGTTTTTGACTGAACTTCACCTTTAATGCTGACCATTGATTGAAATCGATCTGAACCGTTGATGAATTCTAGGAGAGTCTATTTAAGAGACCCTCATGTCTTCATTTTGAAAGGTTGAATGAGAATTTGCATCGAATTATTCCTGGAATTCATACTCACATTTTCTCATATTCACATACGCAAAGATCAAGTTTGATGAAAAGTTGACCAGATTTAACCACAGTTGACTTGAGTTGACTGATTTCGAAAAGAATTTTGAAATATTTAAACAAAATTATTTAATTAAATGGAGTACTTACTTCTAATTAATTAAACAAAGTTATTTAATTAAATGTGAAGCCATTCCAAATTAATTAAATGAAGTTATTTAATTAAATAAAAAAAGGGTCTCTAATTAATTAAAAATTATTTAATTAAATAGAAAAAGTAATTATGAAGCATATCTCATTTTATTAAATTAAATATCTCAAAAATCTCTCTCTTCAGTTCAAAAAGGAAAATTTCCAGTTCACTATTGATCAAAATTGAGTTAAATCAATTAACTCCTTTTTCTACTCAAATTGAATCAGTTAACTCTTTATTTTACTCAAATTAAATCCGTTAACTCCCTTTAATTTGGAAATCTCCCTTTAAGACTGAACTTCACATTTAATCCTGACCATTGATTGAAATCGATCTCAACCGTCGATGAATTTCAGAAAAGTCTATTTAACAAACCCTCATCTATTCGTTTTGAAAGGTTGAATGAGAACTTGCATCGAATTGTTGCTAGAATTCATACTCACATTTGCTCATATTCACATACGCAAACATCAAGTTTGACCAAAAGTTGACCAGATTTAACTATGGTTGACTTGAGTTGACTAGTTTTGAAAAGAATTTTAAAATAATTAAACGAAATTATTTAATTAAATGGAGTACTTACTTCTAATTAATTAAACAAAGTTATTTAATTAAATGAGAAGCCATTCCTAATTAATTAAATGAAGTTATTTAATTAAATAAGAAAAGTGTCTCTAATAAATTAAAGATTATTTAATTAAATAGAAAAAGTAATTGTGAGAGCATATCTCATTTTATTAAATTAAATATCTCAACAAAATCTCTCTTCAGTTCAAAAAGGAAAATTTCTAATTCACTATTGATAAAAAGTGAGTTAAATCAGTTAACTCTTTTTATTACTCAAATTGAATTAGTTAACTCCTTATTTTACTCAAATTAAATCTGTTAACTCTCTTTAATTTGAAAATCTTCTTTTATGACTGAACTTCACCTTCAATCCTGACCGTTGATTGAAATCGATCTCAACCGTTGTTGAATTCCAAGAAAGCTTATTCAATAGAACCTCATCTCTTCATTTTGAAAGGTTGAATGAGAATTTGCATTGAATTGTTGCTGGAATTCATACTCACATTTGCTCATATTCACATAGGCAAAGATCAAGTTTGACTAAAAGTTGACCAGATTTAACCACGGTTGACTTTAGTTGACTAGTTTCGAAAAGAATTTTAAAATAATTAAACGAAATTATTTAATTAAATGGAGTACTTACTTCTAATTAATTGAACTATGTTATTTAATTAAATGAGAAGCCATTCCTAATTAATTAAATGAAGTTATTTAATTAAATAAAAAAAGTGTCTCTAATTAATTAAAGATTATTTAATTAAATAGAAAAAGTAATTATGGGAGCATATCTTATTTTATTAAATTAAATATCTTAACAAAATCTCTCTTTAGTTCAAAATGGAAAATTTCCAGTTTACTATTGATAAAAAAATGAGTTAAATCAGTTGACTCCTTTTTCTACTCAAATTGAATAAGTTAACTCTTTATTTTACTCAAATTAAATTTGTTAACTCCCTTTAATTTAGAAATCTCCCTTTATGACTGAACTTCACCTTTAATCTTGACCGTTGATTGAAATCGATCTCAACCGTTGATGAATTTCAAGAAAGTCTATTTAAGAGACCCTCATTTCTTAATTTCAAAAGGTTGAATGAGAATTTGCATCGAATTGTTGCTGGAATTCATACTCACATTTGCTCATATTCACATACGCAAGGATCAAGTTTGATCAAAATTGACTAGATTTAACCTCGGTTGACTTGAGTTGACTAGTTTCGAAAAGAATTTTGAAATAATTAAACGAAATGATTTAATTAAATAGAGTACTTACTTCTAATTAGTTAAACAAAGTAATTTAATTAAATGAGAATCCATTCTTAATTAATTAAATGAAGTTATTTAATTAAATAAGAAAAGTGTCTCTAATTAATTAAAGATTATTTTATTAAATAGAAAAAGTAATTATGAAAGCATATCTCATTTTATTAAATTAAATATCTCAACAAAATTTTTCTTCAGTTCAAAAAGAGAAATTTTCAGTTCACTATTGATAAAAAATGAGTTAAATCAGTTAACTCCTTTTTCTACTCAAATTGAATCAGTCAACTCATTATTTTACTCAAGTTAAATCTATTAACTCCCTTTAATTTAAAAATCTTCCTTTATGACTGAACTTCACCTTTAATCCTGATTGTTGATTGAATTCGATCTCAACCATTGATGAATTTCAGGAAAGTCTATTTAAGAGACCCTCATCTCTTCATTTTGAAAGGTTGAATGAGAATTTGAATCAAATTGTTGCTATAGTTCATACTCACATTTGCTCGTATTCACATACGCAAAGATCAAGTTTGACCAAAAGTTGACCAGATTTGACCACGGTTGACTAGTTTCAAATTTTTTTTTGAAATAATTAAACAAAATTATTTAATTAAATGGAGTACTTACTTCTAATTAATTAAATAAATTTATTTAATTAAATGAGAAGCCATTCCTAATTAATTAAATGAAGTTATTTAATTAAATAAGAAAAGTGCCTCTAATTAATTAAAGATTATTTAATTAAATAGAAAAAGTAATTATGAGAGCATATCTCATTTTATTAAATTAAATATCTCAACAAAATCTCTCTTCAGTTCAAAAAGGGAAATTTTCAGTTCACTTTCAAAAAGGGAAATTTTCAGTTCACTATTGATCAAAAATGAGTTAAATCAGTTAAGTCCCTTTTCTACTCAAATTGAATCAGTTAACTCTTTATTTTAATCAAATTAAATCTGTTAACTCCCTTTAATTTAGAAATCTCCCTTTATGACTGAACTTCACCTTTAATGTTGACCATTGATTGAAATCGATCTCAACCGTTGATGAATTCCAGGAAAGTCTATTTAAGACACCCTCATCTCTTCATTTTGAAAGGTTGAATGAGAATTTGCATGGAATTGTTGCTGGAATTCATATTCACATTTGCTCATATTCACATAGGCAAAGATCAAGTTTGTCCAAAAGTTGACCATATTTAACCACGGTTGACCTGAGTTGACTATTTTCGAAATTTTTTTTGAAATAATTAAACGAAATTATTTAATTAAATGGAGTAGTTACTTCTAATTAATTAAACAAAGTTATTCAATTAAATGAGAAGCCATTCCTAATTAATTAAATGAAGTTAATTAATTAAATAAGAAAAGTGTTTCTAATTAATTAAAGATTCTTTAATTAAATAGGAAAAGTAATTATGAGAGCATATCTCATTTTATTAAATTAAATATCTCAACAAAATCTCTCTTCAGTTGAAAAAAAAAAAATTTCAGTTCACTATTGATAAAAAATGAGTTAAATGAGTTAACTCTTTTTTCTACTTAAATTGATTAAGTTAACTTCTTATTTTGCTCATATTAAATCTTTTAACTCCCTTTAATTTAGAAATCTCTGTTTATGACTGAACTTCACCTTTAATCCTGATCGTTGATTGAAATCGATCTCAACCGTTGATGAATTTCAGAAAAGTCTATTTAAGAGACCCTTATCTTTTCATTTTGAAAGGTTGAATGAGAATTTGCATCGAATTGTTGCTGAAATTCATACTCACATTTGCTCATATTCACATACGCAAAGATCAAATTTGACCAAAAGTTGACCACATTTAACCACGGTTGACTTGAGTTGACTAGTTTCGAATTTTTTTTTGAAATAATTAAGCGAAATTATTTAATTAAATGAAGTACTTACTTCTAAGTAATTAAACAAATTTATTTAATTAAATGAGAAGCCATTCTTAATTAATTAAATGAAGTTATTTAATTAAATAAGAAAAGTGTCTCTAATTAATTAAAGATTATTTAATTAAATAAAAAAAGTAATTATGAGAGCATATCTATCAGAGCCCGAGTTTCAACATTGGGAGCTTTAGGTATATTGGAATGTCACTAGTTGTTAGCTAGTTGATGAAAATGAAAACTTTGAACTATCATGTGTATCTCTTTCAAACTAAAAACTTGAAAACTAGGTGAACTGAAATAGAACTTGAAAACTATTACTTGCATATTTTTCATATTTCAACACTTAGCTTTCAAAATTAAAAATTCTACTGAAATCTTAAACGAGGGCAAAACTGAAAATTGAAACTTATTCTAGTTGCAAAACATGTATCTTTTATCTAAGTTTCAAAGTAGTATACCTTTGTTTATCTTTGCAAGCATTAAGTTGTTCTTATTTAGAATGTATTAAAAGATCTATTTTAGTAGTTGTTAAAAGAACGAATGTTGGATCGATATGATTTTCGATTTACTATTAAAATAGAATCATATTGCTCTAAGTGTGTTGTAAAATTTTCAGTAGAATCATATTTCTCTGTAAGGAGGAAAAGGGTTCAATGGGACCCACATAGTGAGTATCTTAGCTTTTCATTCTTGTAGGCTTCCAGGAGTAAGCCTAATCCCATGGGGGGGTGGATGTAGTGCCTGTCCTTAGTTCGCATTTTGTTATCATTGCTGAACTCTTTTAGAGCTAGTTTCATGTTGATGGTTAGTAACATTATTATGAGATTATCAAATATTGTGATATGGATTTAGTTGATATGTGATGAGATTACTTAGACTCTACATTTCATGTATGTATGATGATTATTTTCAGTGTTTGCAGTTATTAATGATGATTAGTAAGATGATTTATTATCATATGTGTTTTCTTATGGATACTTACCCCATACTTGCATGTGTATGGTGTGCGTGTTTGCTATGTGTATTTTTTTGTATGGTGTGTCTTATGTGGTTAAGGAAGGGAGTCGTAGTCACCTGCTAGTCAGGATCTACACGATGCACCACTTCTTGCCATTGCCTGTTTAGTTTAGTATATATTATGTTTGTACATACATAGTTTTTATGCAGGTTGCAAGTACCGGGTATCGACTTTCTTGAATTGCCAAGATGAGCGTACCCTATCACATTATCTCAATGATAAGAGAGGGGAGATAAATTCTC
The DNA here is from genome assembly GCA_028749045.1 of Cupressus sempervirens. Taxonomy (NCBI): domain Eukaryota; kingdom Viridiplantae; phylum Streptophyta; class Pinopsida; order Cupressales; family Cupressaceae; genus Cupressus; species Cupressus sempervirens. The sequence continues at coordinate 104,189,576 of CM053788.1, forward strand.
AAGTCCAAATCCCAATCCTTTAAGCCATTTGTTCTAATTGAAAAATTATGACAAGTATCCAAGTTGAGTACCCTCCGAATATGTTGGATGACATAATTCGTGATATTAACCCTTGGTTTGATTTTGTATATATTTTGGCTATGACGAGTTTTCATATTTTTACCTTGTGAGTCTTTGATGTATTTTCTATTAATTAAGCCTAATTAAAAAGATTTAATTAATGGTTTAATTAAATAAAAAATTAATATGATATTTTAATATTTATTTTATTTAAGTAATTGAAAAATTAATTAAATAAAATAATTAAATTTGAAAATAAAATAATTAAATTGGAAGATAAAAGTTATAATATTAAATTTGGAATGTGACAATATTTATTTTAATAATAATATATTTGGAGTTCATTTTTAAATAAATGACTAAATAATATTATTATTAAAGCTAATAAATATTTTAGCAATAAAGTTTTAGAAAATAAAATTTAAAAATAGAAAATATATTTTTAAATTATTAAAAGATTCTAAATCTCATATGATTAAAATATAAATATATTAAGATTGAAAAGTGGAGATATTAAAGTTAGTGCATAAGACTTAATAAATAAATAAATTAAATTGAAAAGAGTAAAGTAAATTGAAGTTATAAACTTGCATGAGAATTAACATGTGTCAACAACACGAAGTTTAGTGCATCAATTAAGCACAAGGTGTCTACAATTCTATAACTCATCAAAAAGAATTAGAAAAGACTCATGCTTAGTTGGTGACACCTTTCAGTAGTTTCAAAAAGCATTCCAAAGGTTTCTTGAGAGCTCTTGATATTCAGGCATTTATAGAAGCTTAAAAAAAAAGTTTAATGGAAGCTACAAGCTTAATGGAAACCACGAGCTACAAGTTAAAATAGAAGCTTCAAAGCTTACATGCAGCAGAGAAGATTCATATGCTCATATATTTTCTACTTGCTTCTATGCTCCTTCTAGCACTTCTAATCACTTAGAGGATTCGATCAGCTTGGATTCTTAGAAAAATTGCGAATGATGAAGAAGGAAGAGATTTTCTATGGACTTCTGAAGCGTAGCAAATTAGCATCAGTGTCCAGATGCACTCGTGATATTCTTATATTCCCTTTGCACTCTTTCTCTTCCTGTCTTCATCATATTTGTTTTATGTGTCTGAATACTCTCTGTGATTGGATCTACTATTTAAAATTAGAATCTAGATATTTTATTTGGATGAGAAGAAAACAATAGAAAAATCTTAGATCCAATTAAGGAGAAATAATTAGATCTTAATCGAGTTGGGTTCGAAATTATATTGTAAAATTAGATAGATAAGATTTGAAATTAAAATAGAAATTCTAAGTTGAAAATTCTAATGATTAGATGTAATCTTTCTATCAAATTATATTTTCAGATGCGTATGGACAAACTTATTAGATGGATGAATGGATAAATTTAGAGAACAATTATTTTAAGAAGAAATTCTTAATTCATCACAAATTGTCCTGTCACTGCCCCTTGGATAGACCCGAATTCAGTCATTCATAACTTTTTATTGTGGTCGAATTTATTCGATCGCTTTGGTCAGAATCGGCGCAATTTGGCCCTCTCCAACATATTTAAATTTCAGCCGAATCCAACGGTTCATTAGAGAGATATGACCGTCGTACTGGGACTGTTTTATTCAAGAACGAATATCTCTTCATCTCCCATAACCAAGAGTTTTTTATGTTTAAACTTCACAAAAATAATATATCAAAACATGGAATGAATTAAAGATATTATTGCAATTTTCCCTTATTAGAATCTTATTAATATGCATTATTTTTATATGGTCTATTATCTAGTCTAATTAATCCAATTTAATTAAGATTAGTTAATAGTAGAAGAAGTGTAGTTAATTATTAGTCAATCTAAGTAAATGGATTAAAAGAAAAGAAAATTTAATATAGTTTATATAGTGGACCTTTTATAATAAATACTATTAAACAATTTTAGAGTTGTTTAATGAAGATGATAATACTAAGAATTTGAAAATTATTCATGTTAAAATCTACAATGAGTCTTATTAGTTTGTGATAGAGATTTTTTTCAAACAACTTTTATATAGACAAAATATTATTAGAACAATTAGAAAATAGAGTCTAATGGTTGATTTTAATATTGAGTAAATAATTGTAAGATGATAATTTATATTATGTTGATTTAAATTTAGAAATTCTAAATAATATTGGATTAAGATTGAATTATTATGTTATTGGTTAATACGTTTGAATACTTTAATGGAGTTAAGAGTTAGTCAAATATTAACTAATGAGTTTATGGAAAGATTCTATAGACTAAGTATTTATAGTTTGAGGAGTTATTATTTATTAATGTTTGTAAGGACTAGCAAACTATTAATAAATAATGGTTTAAATAGATATCAACAAATTTGATTAGAGTTAATCTAGTAGAGATTATTTATTGATTGAAGTTTAGTAAAAAGATAATAATTTTTGAAGTTGGATTATAATTGATTCTAATCAATTGATATTCATTAAGTTGTCAATATAATTATGCGATTGAGATTTATCTTGAAATGACTATCATTAGTACGAATTAATTAAGGAAACAATAGTATTCATAAAGAATGATGAATGTGATCTATTAATAAGATTTCCAATATAGCTTGTCATTAAATATTAGCAAGTTATTATTATTGAACTATGAATCTGAATATTTGTGTATGACTGACTTTTAGTTATTAGTCAACTAATATTCATTGGATTGATGGTTTGGTTGTGAAATTATTAATTAAATCAATTAACTAGAGTTAATAGGATTTAATTAATAATTAAGTTATGTAATAGAGATTTAATTGATATAATTCTTTTAATGAGATTGTAGAAATATTGATATCAAGTTGATAGGTCTTATTCTGATGACTTGAATAATGACTTTAGATAATTTAATGGTGAAGACTTAGTAATATATAATTGAGAATTATTATAACAATAAAAGGTCAAGGATTGTGAATCGATATTAATTGATCATTCTAATGAAGTTATAATCTCTTATTCGAAGAATGATAATTGGTCCTCTTATAATATAACGAATAATGATCCTAGAAAAGTTGAAAAGTTAATTAATTAGAATGTGGATCATAGTTAAATAAAGAGAATAATTTAATTAAAGGTCAATGATGATCAGTTTAATGAGTAAATAGTTATCCTTAAGTTATTCTTAGAATATAATTCTCAATAATGGAAGGATAATGCTATCAGGGAACAATTGGGTTGACTTGTAAGTCAAATGATAAAACTTAAGACACTTGAAAGTATACTTGCAAATAGAAAATTAGAAACCCTTACACATCATTCAACTATGTGAATTTAGTAAACCAAAACATGTGTTTGCATCGTGTATTCTCTATGCTTCTTGTTTTGAGTTTTGGGTTGACTAGTGTTGACCAGTCCTAGGTTGTTACCAGAGGCTCGGGGGTTATGAGATGTGATGGCATGTTGATCTTATTTGGTCTCGATCTTTATAAGCCCAACCATGGTAATGTGATCGTATGCTCTATGAAATGTTTGTATTTACTGATTATTATTGTTCATCAATCTTCATGTGTGAAGCTGAGATGTATGTGTATGAGACACTTGAGCTAATCATTTTTGAGTCATCGATCAGTTATCTTTAGATTATTTTTTAGTCACCATGATGGGACTGAAATTTGGATTTATTTCTTGATGATATCATGTTGTGACATGTTTGACTCAACCATTTTGGAGTCTTCGATCAATATGATTTTGAGATATTCTTGGTTGCTTGTTGAGAACCAAAAGATACTTATGATTATCAGTGATGCCTTCAGTTGCCAATAGAGAACTATTGTGGTCATGATTTTTTATGGATTCTTTTCAGATGCTCATGGAGATTTGATGATTCTTATCTTAGAGATTTGATGATTCTTATTATGGATATTTGATGCTTTTATCATGGATATTTGATGATTCTTTTTTATGGATTATCTTTTCAATTTTTTTTACAATCGCTTGTACAGGACTGTGGTGATTTTATGATTCAATGAACTTAGGGTAGGTAATCTACTTGTAGTGTCGAAAAGTGGCTTGCAATGGAGGTTGGGGCCCTAAGTGGCTGCCAGGGTAACTCATTGTAAGTTTGGTTAATAAGTGATAACATTTACACACTAAATGAAGATTAAATGAATCTAAAAAGATAATTGTTTTGATGTTCTCGCCTATGCTTTGAGCGCTTGTACAGGCTAGGATGGGAGTAGTGAGAACGCATGGTTGCGGCCATGCATTCCGTAGTATGCCTCGTCAATATGAGAGGATACTAGTGGCCGCATGAGATCTGTATAGACCCGTGGAGTTTAGCTAACTGCCAGGATAACTTGTATGAGATAAATGTGATGACACTTTCCCGCTTGCATAGTAGATTTCTTACATGTCATTGTGTGCCTCTGGGAATTAGATGTTAATTTTGTGTGTGATTGAAACCTTTGAATTAGTATACTTTTAGGATTCCTACACTATAGAGATTTGTGCTATGTGTTATGGATAACCTGTTTGGGACTTGAGATTATCTCCTCAGCATGGTGGGAGTGGACCACTTAGGTTCCACGCAGTCGGGTGGTAGTGTATTTTTCACTCTTATCATTTGAGATCCATCGAAGACACTGTGGCTGGAGCATTCTTGGTTGGCATTTATCTTCATTATGTTCTTAGAGCATTATGATAAATGATATACCTTATGATGGATGTATTTGCAGGTATGTTTCCTATATTGATGATTTGCATATGTTAGATGATGTTATCTTATGATTTACTTTGCATATTAGTAGGATGTTTTTAGGGGTGACATTCCTACTATGTTAATATCGATGATCTCTTTGGTGATTTGAGATGTTACACACGGAGGGATGGCTAGGGCCCACGATAGTCTAATCATGCTATTAACGGTTGGAAGGAACCGTGCGCTTAATTTATTTTGTTTGATCTTTATGATGGATGTATATGTCTTCTATGATGATGCATCATGTGATTATCTCTACTTTGATGTATCATGGATTGGAATAGGATGATGTACCCTATTTCACATATGTATATTATTTTAAGCCTTCATACCCTGTGACATGTACAGTGGATGATTGAGCATTTGGAAATGTAATGTATGAACATTGGACTTATCATTATTATTCAGGTGGATGTTGTATTAGATGGATTCATGTATGTTAGTTAGTTTAGATTTAACTCAACGTTAAAGAATTCTTAAAAAATGAAATCGGTTATGTATGTTATGTTAATTTTAGATGGACATTGCTATTGCTTCCGTTATTATGTACAAGTTATATGTGGTATTTACTTTCATGTTATAAAAAAAAAAAAATGTTACAAAATTTAACAAAATTCTAAGTTAATTCTTTGAATCCCTTAGCGGGGCATTACAATATCTCATTTTATTAAATTAAATATCTCAACAAAATCTCTTTTCAGTTCAAAAAGGGAAATTTCTAGTTCACTATTGATAAAAAAATGAGTTAAATCAGTTAACTCTTTTTTCTACTCAAATTGAATCAGTTAACTCCTTATTTTACTCAAATTAAATCTGTTAACTCCCTTTAATTTGAAAATCTCCTTTTATGACTGAACTTCACCTTTAATCCTGACCATTGATTGAAATTGATCTCAACCGTTGATGAATTTCAGGAAAGTCTATTTAAGAGACCCTCATCTCTTCATTTTGAAAGGTTGAATGAGAATTTACATCGAATTGTTGCTGCAATTCATACTCACATTTGCTCATATTCACATACGCAAAGATCAAGTTTGACCAAAAGCTGACCAGATTTAACCACGGTTGACTTGAGTTGACTAATTTCGAAAAGAATTTTAAAATAATTAAATAAAATTATTTAATTAAATGGAGTACTTACTTTTAATTAATTAAAAAAAGTTATTTAATTAAATGAGAAGCCATTCCTAATTAATTAAATGCATTTATTTAATTAAATAAGAAAAGTGTCTCTAATTAATTAAAGATTATTTAATTAAATAGAAAAAGTAATTATGAGAGCATATCTCATTTTATTAAATTAAATATCTCAACAAAATCTCTCTTTAGTTCAAAAAGAAAAATTTTCAGTTCACTATTGATAAAAAATGAGTTAAATCAGTTAACTCCTTTTTCTACTCAAATTGAATCAGTTAACTCTTTATTTTACTCAAATTAAATCTATTAACTCCCTTTAATTTGGAAATCTCTCTTGATGACTGAACTTTACCTTTGATCCTGACCGTTGATTGAAATCGATCTCAACCGTTGATGAATTCCAGGAAAGTCTATTTAAGAGACTCTCATCTCTTAATTTTGAAAGGTTGAATGAGAATTTGCATCGAATTGTTTTTGGAATTCATACTCACATTTGCTCATATTCACATATGCAAAGATCAAGTTTGACCAAAAGTTGACCAGATTTAATCACGATTAACTTGAGTTGACTAGTTTCGAAAAGAATTATGAAATAATTAAACGGAATAATTTAATTAAATGGAGTGCTTAATTCCAATTATTTAAACAAAGTTATTTAATTAAATGAGAAGCCATTCCTAATTAATTAAATGAAGTTATTTCAATAAATAAGAAAAGTGTTTCTAATTAATTAAAAATTATTTAATTAAATAGAAAAATTAATTATGAGAGCATATCTCATTTTATTAAATTAAATATCTCAACAAAATCTCTCTTCAGTTCAAAAAGGGAAATTTCCAGTTCACTATTGATAAAAAATGAGTTAAATCAGTTAACTCCTTTTTCTACTCAAATTGAATCAGTTAACTCCTTATTTTACTCAAATTAAATCTGTTAACTCCCTTTAATTTCAAAATCTCCTTTTATGACTGAACTTCACCTTTAATCCTGACCGTTGATTGAAATCGATCTCAACCATTGATGAATCCCAAAAAAGTCTATTTAAGAGACCCTCATCTAAGGTTGAATGAGAATTTGCATTGAATTGTTGCTAGAATTCATACTCACATTTGCTCATATTCACATATGCAAAGATCAAGTTTGACCAAAAGTTGACCAAATTTAACCACAGTTGACTTGAGTTGACTTGTTTCAATTTTTTTTTTAATTAAACGAAATTATTTAATTAAACGGAGTACTTACTTTTAATTAATTAAACAAATTTATTTAATTAAATAAGAAGCAATTCCTAATTAATTAAATGAAGTTATTTAATTAAATAACAAAAGTGTCTTTAATTAATTAAAGATTATTTAATTAAATAGAAAAAGTAATTATGAGAGCATATCTCATTTTATTAAATTAAATATCTCAAAAAAATTTCTCTTCAGTTCAAAGAGGGAAATTTCCAGTTCACTATTGATAAAAAATGAGTTAAATCAGTTAACTCTTTTTTCTACTCAAATTGAATCTATTAACTCCTTATTTTACTCAAATTAAATCTGTTAACTCCCTTTAATTTGGAAATCTCCCTTTATGACTGAACTTCACCTTTAATCCTGACCGTTGATTGAGATCGATCTCAACTGTTGATGAATTCCATGAAAGTCTATCTAAGAGACCCTCATCTCTTCATTTTGAAAGGTTGAAGGAGAATTTACATCAAATTGTTGCTGAAATTGATACTCACATTTGCTCATATTCACATACGCAACGATGAAGTTTGACCAAAAGTTGACTAAATTTAACCACGGTTGACTTGAGGTAACTAGTTTCGAAAAGAATTTTGAAATAATTAAACGTAATTATTTAATTAAATGGAGTACTTACTTCTAATTAATTAAAAAAAGTTATTTAATTAAATGAGAAGCCATTCCTAATTAATTAAATGAAGTTATTTATTTAAATAAGAAAAGTGTCTGTAATTAATTAAAGATTATTTAATTAAATAGAAAAAGTAATTATGAGAGCATATCTCATTTTATTAAATTAAATATCTAAACAAAATCTCTCTTCAGTTCAAAAAGGAAAATTTCCAGTTCACTATTGATCAAAAAAGAGTTAAATCAGTTAACTGATTTTTCTGCTCAAATTGATTCAGTTAACTTCTTATTTTACTCAAATTAAATCTTTTAACTCCCTTTAATTTAGAAATCTCCCTTTATGACTGAACTTCACCTTTAATCCTAACCGTTGATTGAAATCGATCTCAACTGTTGATGAATTCGAGAAAAGTCTATTCAAGAGACCCTCATCTCTTCATTTTGAAAGGTTGAATGAGAATTTGAATCGAATTGTTGCTGAAATTCAAACTCACATTTGCTCATATTCACATATACAAAGATCAAATTTGACCAAAAGTTGACCAGATTTAACCATGATTGACTTGAGTTGACTAGTTTCGAATAGAATTTTGAAATAATTTTAAAAAATTATTTAATTAAATGGAGTACTTACTTCTAATTAATTAAATAAAGTTATTTAATTAAATGAGAAGCCATTCCTAATTAATTAAATGAATTTATTTAATTAAATAATAAAAGTGTCTCTAATTAATTAAAGAATATTTAATTAAATAAAAAAAGTAATTATGAGAGCATATCTCATTTTATTAAATTAAATATCACAACAAAATCTCTCTTCAGTTCAAAATGAGAAATTTTCGGTTCACTATTGATAAAAAATGAGTTAAATCAGTTAACTCCTTTTTCTACTCAAATTGAATCAGTTAACTCTTTATTTTACTCAAATTAAATCTATTAACTCCCTTTAATTTGAAAATCTCCCTTTATGACTGAACTTCACCTTTAATCCTGACTGTTAATTGAAATTGATCTCAACTGTTGATGAATTCTAAAAAAGTCTATTTAAGAGACCCTCATCTCTTCATTTTGAAAGGTTGAATGAGAATCTGCATCGAATTGTTGCTAGAATTCATACTCAAATTTGCTCATATTCACATACGCAAAGTTCAAGTTTGATCAAAAGTTGACCAGATTTAACCATGGTTGACTTGAGTTGACTAGTTTCGAGCAAAATTTTAAAATCATTAAACAAAATTATTTAATTAAATGAAGTACTTACTTCTAATTAATTAAACAAAGTTATTTAATTAAATGAGAAGCCATTCCTAATTAATTAAATGAAGTTATTTAATTAAATAAAAAAAGTGTCCCTAATTAATTAAAGATTATTTAATTACATAGAAAAAGTAATTATGAGAGCATATCTCATTTTATTAAATTAAATATCTCAACAAAATCTCTATTCAGTTCAAAAAGGAAAATTTTCAGTTCACTATTGATAAAAAATGAGTTAAATCGGTTAACTCCTTTTTCTACTCAAATTGAATCAGTTAACTCTTTATTTTACTCAAATTAAATCTGTTAACTCCCTTTAATTTGGAAATCTCCATTTATGACTAAACTTCACCTTTAATACTGATCGTTTATTAAAATCGATTTCAACCATTGACGAATTCCAAGAAAGTCTGTTTAGGAGACCCTCATCTCTTCATTTTGAAAGGTTGAATGAGAATTTGCATCGAATTGTTGCTGGAATTCGTACTCGCATTTGCTCATATTCGCATATGCAAACATCAAGTTTGACCAAAAGTTGACCAGATTTAACCACGATTAATTTGAGTTGACTAATTTCAAATTTCTTTTTGAAATATTTAAACGAAATTATTTAATTAAATGAAGTACTTACTTCTAATTAATTAAACAGTGTTATTTAATTAAATGAGAAGCCATTGCTAATTAATTAAATGAAGTTATTTAATTAAATAAGAAAAGTGTCTCTAAATAATTAAAGATTATTTAATTAAATAGAAAAAGTAATTATGGGAGCATATCTCATTTTAGTAAATTAAATATCTTAAAAAAATCCCTCTTCAGTTCAAAAAGGGAAATTTTCAGTTCGCTATTGATAAAAAATGAGTTAAATTAGTTGACTCCTTTTGCTACTCAAATTGAATCAGTTAACTCTTTATTTTACTCAAATTAAATCTGTTAACTCCCTTTAATTTGGAAATCTTCCTTTATGACTGAACTTCATCTTTAATCCTGACCGTTGATTGAAATCGATCTCAACCGTTGATGAATTTCAGGAAAGTCTATTTAAGAGACCCTCATCTCTTCATTTTGAAAGGTTGAATGAGAATTTGCATCAAATTGTTGCTACAATTCATACTCACATTTGCTCATATTCACATACGCAAAGATCAAGTTTGAGCAAAAGTTGACTAGATTTAGCCACAGTTGACTTGAGTTGTCTAGTTTCGAAAAGAATTTAAAAATAATTAAACGAAATTATTTAATTAAATGGAGTACTTATTTTTAATTAATTAAACAAAGTTATTTAATTAAATAAGAAGCCATTCCTAATTAATTAAATGAAGTTATTTAATTAAATAAAAAAAGTGTCTCTAATTAATTAAAGATTATTTAATTAAATAGAAAAAGTAATTATGAGAGCATATCTCATTTTATTAAATTAAATATCTCTACAAAATCTCTCTTCAATTCAAAAAGGAAAATTTATAGTTCACTATTGATCAAAAATGAGTTAAATCAGTTGACTCATTTTTCTAATCAAATTGAATCAGTTAACTCCTTATTTTACTCAAATTAAATCTGTTAACTACCTTTAATTTGAAAATCTCCCTTTATGACTGAACTTTACCTTTAATGTTGACCGTTGAATGAAATCAATCTCAATTGTTGATGAATTCCAGGAAAGTCTATTTAAGAGACCCTGATCTCTTCATTTTGAAAGGTTGAATGAGAATTTGCATCGAATTTTAGCTAGAATTCATACTCACATTTGATCATATTCACATACGCAAAGATCAAGTTTGACCAAAATTGAGTAGATTTAACCACAGTTGACTAGTTTCGTAAAGAATTTTGAAATAATTAAATGAAATTATTTAATTAAATGGAGTACTTACTTCTAATTAATTAAACAAAGTTATTTAATTAAATACGAGACCATTTTTAATTAATTAAATGAAGTTATATAATTAAATAAGAAAAGTGTCTCTAATTAATTAAAGATTATTTAATTAAATAGAAAAAGTAATTATGGGAGCATATGTGATTTTATTAAATTAAATATCTCAACAAAAACTCTCTTCAGTTCAAAAAGGAAAATTTTCAATTCACTATTGATCAAAAATGAATTAAATCAGTTGACTCCTTTTTCTACTCAAATTGAATCAGTTAACTCCTTATTTTACTCAAATTAAATCTGTTAACTCTCTTTAATTTGAAAATCTCCCTTTATGACTATACTTCACCTTTAATCTTGACCGTTGATTTAAATCGATCTCAACAATTGATGAATTCTAAGAAAGTCTATTTAAGAGACCCTCATCTCTTCATTTTGAAAGGTTGAATGAGAATTTGCATTGATTTGTTGCTCAAATTCATACTCACATTTGCTCATATTCAGATACGCGAAGATCAAGTTTGACAAAAAGTTGACTAGATTTAACCACAGTTGACTTGAGTTAACTAGTTTCGAAAAGAATTTTGAAATAATTTTAAAAAATTATTTAATTAAATGGAGTACTTACTTCTAATTTATTAAACAAATTTATTTAATTAAATGAGAAGCCATTCCTAATTAATTAAATGAAGTTATTTAATTAATTAGAAAAAGTAATTATGGGAGCATATCTCATTTTATTAAATTAAATATCTCAACAAAATCTCTCTTCAGTTCAAAAAGAGAAATTTCCAATTCACTATTAATAAAAAATGAGTTAAATCAGTTGACTCCTTTTTATACTCAAATTGAATCAGTTAACTCCTTATTTTAATCAAATTAAATCTGTTAACTCCTTTTAATTTGGAAATCTCCCTTTATGACTAAACTTCAATTTTAATCCTGACCGTTGATTGAAATCGATCTCAACCGTTGATGAATTCAAGGAAAGTCTATTTAAGAGACCCTCATCTCTTCATTTTGAAAGGTTGAATGAGAATTTACATCGAATTGTTGCTAGAATTCATACTCACATTTGATCATATTGACATATGCAAAGATCAAGTTTGACTAAAATTGAGTAGATTTAACCATGGTTGACTTGAGTTGACTAGTTTCGAAAAGAATTTTGATATAATTAAATAAAATTATTTAATTAATAAGAGTACTTACTTCTAATTAATTAAACAAAGTTATTTATTTAAATGCGAAGCCATTCCTAATTAATTAAATGAAGTTATATAATTAAATAAGAAAAGTGTCTCTAATTAATTAAAGATTATTTAATTAAATAGAAAAAGTAATTATTAGAGTATATCTCATTTTATTAAATTAAATATCTCAACAAAATCTCTCTTCAGTTAAAAAAGAAAAATTTTGAGTTCACTATTGATAAAAAATGAGTTAAATAGGTTGACTCCATTTTCTACTCAAATTGAATCAGTTAACTCCTTATTTTACTGAAATTAAATCTGTTAACTCCTTTTAATTTGAAAATCTCCCTTTATGACTAAACTTCACCTTTAATCTTGACCGTTGATTGAAATTGAACTCAACTGTTGATGAATTCTAAGAAAGTCTATTTAAGAGACCCTCATCTCTTCATTTTGAAAGGTTGAATGAGAATTTGCATCGAATTGTTGTTGGAATTCATACTCACATTTTCTTATATTCAGATACGCAAAGATCAAGTTTGACCAAATGTTGACCAGATTTAACCACGGTTGACATGAGTTGACTAGTTTCGAAAAAAATTTTGAAATAATTAAACGAAATTATTTAATTAAATTGAGTACTTACTTCTAATCTATTAAACAAAGTTATTTAATTAAATGAGAAGTCATTCCTAATTAATTAAATGAAGTTATTTAATTAAATAAAAAAAGTAGTTATGAGAGCATATCTCATTTTATTAAATTAAATATCTCAACAAAATCTCTCTTCAGTTCAAAAAGAGAAATTTTCAATTCACTATTAATCAAAAATAAGTGAAATTAGTTGACTCCTTTTTTTAGTCAAATTGAATCAATTAACTCCTTATTTTAATCAAAATAAATCTGTCAACTCCCTTTAATTTGGAAATCTCCCTTTATGACTAAACTTCACCTTTAATCCTAACCATTGATTGAAATCTATCTAAACCGTTGATAAATTTCAAGAAAGTCTATTTAAGATACCCTCATCTCTTCATTTTGAAAGGTTGAATGAGAATTTGCCTCGAATTGTTGCTGGAATTCATACTCACATTTGCTCATATTCACATACGCAAAGATCAAATTTGACCAAAATTGACTAGATTTAACCACGGTTTACTTGAGTTGACTAGTTTCGAAAAGAATTTTGAAATAATTAAACAAAATTATTTAATTAAATGGTGTACTTACTTCTAATTAATTAAACAAAGTCATTTAATTAAATGAGAAGCCATTCCTAATTAATTAAATGAAGTTATTTAATTAAATAAGAAAAGTGTCTCTAACTAATTAAAGATTATTTAATTAAATAAAAAAAGTAATTATTAGAGCATATCTCATTTATTAAATTAAATATCTCAACAAAATCTCTCTTCAGTTCAAAAAGGAAAAATTTCAGTTCACTATTGATGAAAAATGAGTTAAATCAGTTGACTCCTTTTTTCTAATCAAATTGAATCAGTTAACTCCTTATTTTACTCAAATTAAATCTGTTAACTCTCTTTAATTTGGAAATCTCTCTTTATGACTAAACTTCACCTTTAATCCTGACTGTTGATTGAAATCGATCTCAACCGTTGATGAATTTCAAGAAAGTCTATTTAAGAGACCGTCATCTCTTCATTTTGAAAGGTTGAATGAGAATTTGCATCGAATTCTTGCTGAAATTCATACTCACATTTGCTCATATTCACATATGCAAAGATCAAGTTTGACAAAAAGTTGACCAGATTTAACCATGGTTGGCTTGAGTTGACTAGTTTCGAAAAGAATTTTGAAATAATTAAATAAAATTATTTAATTAAATGGAATACTTACTTCTGATTAATTAAACAAAATTATTTAATTAAATGAGAAGCCATTCCTAATTAATGAAATGAAGTTATTTAATGAAATAAGAAAAGTGTCTCTAATTAATTAAAGATTATTTAATTAAATAGAAAAAGTAATTATGAGAGCATATCTCATTTTATTAAATTAAATATCTCAACAAAATCTCTCTTCAGTTCAAAAAGGAAAATTTCTAGTTCACTATTGATAAAAAAATGAGTTAAATCAGTTGACTCTTTTTTTTACTCAAATTGAATCAGTTAACTCCTTATTTTACTCAAACTAAATCTGTTAACTCCTTTTAATTTAAAAATCTCCTTTTATGACTGAACTTCACCTTTAATCCTGACTGTTGATTGAAATCGATCTCAACCGTTGGTGAGTTCTAGGAAAGTCTATTTAAGAGACCCTCATCTCTTCATTTTGAAAGGTTGAATGAGAATTTGCATCGAATTGTTGCTAGAATTCATACTCACATTTGCTCATATTCGCATACGCAAAGATCAAGTTTGACCAAAATTTGATCAGATTTAACCACAGTTGACTTGAGTTTACTAGTTTCGAAAAGAATTTTGAAATAATTAAATGAAATTATTTAATTAAATGGAGTACTTACTTCTAATTAATTAAACATAGTTATTTAATTAAATGAGAACCCATTCCTAATTAATTAAATGAAGTTATTTAATTAAATAAGAAAAGTGTCTCTAATTAATTAAAGATTATTTAATTAAATAGAAAAAGTAATTATGAGAGCATATCTCATTTTATTAAATTAAATATCTCAACAATATCTCTCTTCAGTTCAAAAAGGGAAATTTCGAGTTCACTATTGATCAAAAATGAGTTAAATCAGTTAACTCCTTTTCCTACTCAAATTGAATCAGTTAACTCATTATTTTACTTAAATTAAATATGTTAACTCCCTTTAATTTAAAAATCTCTCTTTATGATTGAATTTCACCTTTAATCCTGACTGTTGATTGAAATCGATCTCAATCGTTGATGAATTCTAGGAAAGTCTATTTAAGAGACCCTCATCTTTTCATTTTGAAAGGTTGAATGAGAATTTGTTGCAATGCCCCGCCAATGGATCCAAAGAATTAACCTAGAATTTCACTATGTTTGGTAATATTTTTTTATTTTTATTTTAAAATAACATGAAAGTAAATACCACATATAACTTGTACATAATAACGGAAGCAATAGCAATGTCCATCTAAAAGTAAGCATAACACACACAACCGATTTCATTCTTTAAGAATCTCTTAACGTTGAGTTACATCTAAATTAACTAACATACATGAATCCATCTAGTACAACACCCACATGAAATAATAATGATAAGTTCAATGTTCATACATTATATTTTCAAATGGTCAATCATCCACTGAACATGTCACAGGGTATGAAAGCTTAAAAGAATATACATGTGTGAAATAAGGTACATCATCCTATTCTAATCCATGATACATCAAAGACAATCACATGATACTCATGATACATCATCATAGAATACATATACATCCATCATAAGATCAAATATATTAACTAAGTGCATGGTTCCTCCCAACCATTAATAGCATCATTAGACAATCGTGGGCCCTAGCCATCCCTCTGTGCGTAACATCCCAAATCACCGAAGAGATCATCGGTATTAACATAGTAAGAATGTCACTCCTAACATATAAACATCATATGTAGAAAGTAATCTGACATGCAAATATAAGCATAAGATAACATCATCTAACATATGTTGATCATCAATGAAAGGATACATATCCACCATCACGAAGGACGCATCATACTCATACTCACATTCATACTCACCTCTGACGATCCTTTCGAGGACTTCTAGATCTGGGTCTATGCTATTGTTCTGTCTGATGCACTTTAGGTTATTCTTGAACAAGAGGTAGATGTTCTAAAATAGTCTGCATCATCTGTCTCAAACCAACCTCTTCAGACTCAGCTTGGTCCTCTCTACGGCTCTCTTCCTGCTGCCTATTAGAGTGCTCTTCCCTGCTCTCTACACGAGCCGATCCCTCATGGGTAGACTCATGGGCACTGACAACTCTACCACGACCATGACCTCTCCCTCAGCCTCTACCAGTACCTCTAACAGAAGACCTAGTCCCAGACACCATCCTAGTTTCAAGTTGAAGAGATACACTTAATAGTTCACAGTTCTAGTAGTTCCAAAATACCCAGAACTCCCAATGTAGAAACTCGGGCTCTGATACCAAATGTAATGCCCCGCCAAGGGATCCAAAGAATTAACCTAGAATTTCACTAAGTTTGGTAACATTTTTTTTTTCTTCAAAATAATATGAAAGTAAATACCACATATAACTTGTACATAATAACGAAAGCAATAGCAATGTCCATCTAAAAGTAAACATAACATACATAACCAATTTCATTCTTTAAGAATCCCTTAATGTTGAGTTACATCTAAATCAACTAACATACATGAATCCATCTAGTAGAACATCCACATGAAATAATAATGATAAGTCCAATGTTCATACATTACATTTCCAAATGCTCAATCATCCACTGTACATGTCACAGGGTATGAAGGCTTAAAGAATATACATATGTGAAATAAGGTACA